>CAJNDS010002035.1:0-122500 GCA_905221605.1 Symbiodinium natans
GGGATGAGGATGAAAATCAAATTCAAAAAAGAATTAAGTTCGAATTTAATTCATTCTGGACGGGCAGCCCACCCCCCGCAGGCCGAAGGATTCAATTCGAATTTAATTCCTGAAATGAAGCCTCGTAGCACAGCACTTAAGCTTAAAATTGAATTTAATCCTCCTTCCTGCCGGAAGGATTAAATTCAAATTTAAGCTGCCTCAGACGAGGTTGCACGGTCACTCGCACTTCGGTTTTCGCACGCTCGGCCCTTGCTCTACGCTTCGGTTTTTACACTCTCGGCCCTTGCTCCAGCTTGGCGCGCTTCGGCGGCTGCTGGATCACAGGCTCTACTGCATCAAAGTGGTTGAAACCTGTGAACGCCAAGTAGACAGGTGACCCCCACACGTCTTCACTAACCATGTCTGGTGGAATTCTATTGCCATGCAGTGGTGTTGTAGAGAAATCTCTTCCTGCTACTGCAAGGGCGGGAACCCTTTTCGGGTTTGGACTTGGTGAGGGTGTAAGGCTTAAGGGTTTTGGGTTCAGGGTTTGAGGGTTTTGGGTTCAGGGTTTGAGGGTTTTGGGTTCAGGGTTTCAGGGTTTTGGGTTCAGGGTTTGAGGGTTTTGGGTTCAGGGTTTCACGGTTTTGGGTTCAGGGTTTCAGGGTTTTGGGTTCAGGGTTTGAGGGCTTTGGGGTTCAGGGTTTGTTTTGGGTTGAGGGTTTGAGGGCTTTGGGTTGAGGGTTTGAGGGCTTTGGGGTTCAGGGTTTAAAGGTTTTTGGGTTCAGGGTTTGAGGGCTTTGGGTTCAGGGTTTGAGGGTTATGGGTTCAGGGTTTGAGGGTTCTTGGGTGCAGGGTTTGAGGGCTTTGGGTTCAGGGTTTGAAGGTCTTCGGTTGAAGGTTTGAGGGTTTTGGGTTCACAGTTTGAGGTCTTAGGGGTTCAGGGTTTTAGGTTGGCTTTGGATTTCTCTACAACACCACTGCATGGCAATAGAATTCGAATTTAACTCACGCGTGCTAAGTACTGTATGGTAATATAATTCGAATTTAATCCCCGCGCGCTAATGACTGTGTGGCAATATAATTCGAATTTAATCCCCGCGCGCTAATGACGGTCACTCACTCACTCACTGATACGCAGCTCCGAATCGGGCTGAGCGTTGCTCAACCTGTGAGAAAAATTGCAGCCGCCGCTCTGATTACAGAGACTGAAAGGGCTGTCACGGAAACTGAAAGAAATTTAGGAGGCTAGGCTACACCGTTGCCGCTTGAGGTAGTGTCTTCGTGTCCCACGGGCTTTACAAGGGGTTCAGGGAAAAGGAAATGATAGGCAACTGGGGCTAATGGCGTCGCATTCGGTGACCTATTCGGTGACATATTCGGTGACATATTCGGTGACATCTTGGGTGACCTATCCGATGAGATGGTCGCTGGGAGAAAAATCTGGGATCTTGTTGGTAGCGTTTCTGCTACGTATTCGATGACATATTCGATGAAGTCTTCGCTGACTTGCTGATGGTCATATTAATAAGTAACACTCAGCTATACCTACCTGGTTCAGGTTTTCAGCTATTTTTTGGTTTGAAAGGGGGGTTCACGGCGATTGGCTGCATCTGCTATTTCGTTCCAATGCGCAGTGATAGAGGCATCGAAGTGCGCTTCAGGATGTAGAAAAGCATACGCTTCCTCAAAGGTGTTCAGTAACCAATTTGCCCTTGGTTTGCCAACTCGACGTACATGCACGCTTCTAGGAATGTTTTGTCGTGGTTGAAAAAGTATTTCACGCATTGGGTCGTCATGTGGTGCTCTTAGAATATGGCCTAACAAGGTAAGTTTTTTCTGCATCCACTTTGCTGAAAGTTGGACATATTTGTATTTATGTGAACGCCATAAAGTGTCTATGATTCTTTGGTTCGTCCAACTTCTGTCGACGTGAGTGGGCGGTATGTTTAGAACGCGTCGAAACATTTTGAGCTGAAAAGCGTTAATTTGGTTTTGCTCACGCTGTGTGAGTTGGATGGTTTCCAAGCCGTAAGTCAACTTGTTAAGGACAATGGATTCCATCACTCTTAGTTTCCATTTTACAGTCGTGCGGGCTTTTGACCAGAACAGGTTTAGCTGCTTCGCAACTGCTGTGGCTTCTCCCATTCTTCGGATAACTTCTTGATGATTGTCTATGGCATCTGTTAGAACTGCTCCAAGATATTTTGCCTGGGTTTTTCTCGGAACGGCCGTACCGTCCATAAATTTGATAGAGGACTGCTTGCGATTTATGGTGAGATTAATGCATTTATCGAAATTGAGCTTCATATTGTAGTTAGCTGATTCAGTCTGTATTTGTCGCAAAAGCTTGTTAATTGTATGGGTGTGCGTACCGAACAGTAATGTGTCGTCTGCATATAGGACTTCTGCGTAGTTTATGCCTGGTATAGGCTGTAGCTGCTTTGGCGTGTTTAAGACTGTCTTGATGTCCTGGAAAATTGCAGTCATTAGAACTCCAAAAAGGTACGGTGATAAGGGGCATCCTTGTCGAATACCTGAATTTTGTATCTGATAATCGGAGCGGACGTTGCCTTTCACTACTCTAAACTTTGCTTGTTCATATATGTTTTGGATAAGGCAGATTATACGTTGGGGTATGCATAGCCGTGCCAAAACTTCAACAAGTTTGTCCTGGTCTACTTTATCAAACGCCTTCTCCCAATCTAACAGTACCAACGTGAGATTTGTTCCTTGCCTTTCTGCCATATCCATAAGCCTTCTTGCAATGAACAACGCTTGCGATGTTGACTTCTTTTTGCGGAATCCATATTGGGTTTTTGATATCCACGGCTCTAGCGCAGGTTCCAAGCGGTTTTTAACTAGGGCTGCCAGTATTTTGTAAAACGTTTGCAAGAGTGCAATTGGGCGGTAGTTTTCCAATTTTGCTGGGTCTCCTTTTTTGTAAATGGAAGCAATGTTGGACAAGTTTAGAGAGGCCGGGTAGGTGCCCTTTAGCAGTATTTCATTGAAGTGCACTAACAATTTTGCTCTGTTGTCGTTGTGCAACCATTTTATTAGCTCTGAGGTAACCTCGTCAGGACCCGGACTCTTGTTACTTTTAAGCCGTTTGATCACTGCGTTAAGTTCTTCAAGTTCAAAAGCGGACTGGTTAACTGCTGCGCCGACCTCTGAGAGAGAAGTGTTCTTTTGTTCGTGCGCAGTTTCTGGTTTTTTCCATTGCACACTACTCAGGTATTCTGCTGCCGCCGCAGGAAAGCTGCTTTCAGGAATTGGGTTGCCGTCCTTATCTTTGAATTTTGTATGTCTCGGGAAGAATTTTTTCTTCATTTGCTTCAAGCCTTGCCACTTATACCCTTGCTTATCCATCTCTTCTAGTTGTTGCAGCATACTCTTTCTTTGTCCTTGGCGAATTTGTTTTCTCAGTTGCTTTTCAAGATCCTTGGCAGTTTCCGTACTTCCTGCATGGTTGTGTTGACGCTTTTTGCTTAAAAGGTCCCAGGCCTCTGCTGAGATGTAGGCTTTCCTTTGCGCTGGAGGAAACATCGTAAATGCATTGTTAGCTGCTTCATGCAAGATATCGGCCCAAAGCTTTAATGGGTCGTCTGTAGCTTGGGGCACTCTGTCCTGAACTAGTTCTGCAACCTGCATGTTGTATTTATGAATTTGATTTTGCGTGGGAGGTCTGTATTTTGGTCGTTTTGTTGTTTCCGCGTAGCGCCGCTTTGCAAGTTTCACACGCAGATTAGCAACTAAAAGCTTATGGTCTGTTGTAATTGGGTGAAAGCAACTAGATTCAACGTTGGTTATCGCGTTTTTCCATCTTGAGTTGATTAGTACAAAATCCAACTGAGCAAAACGTGATGTCGTGAAAGGTTCCGAAAAGTTGGGAGTTGTGGTATTGCGATACGTTACAAGTTTCGCAGGATCCTTCTGAAAAAGTGTATTTGCAGCGACGAGGTGATTGTCTTGACACATTGAGATAAAACGTTCCCTATTGTCTTGCTGTTGTTCAGTTAGTAGGTCTATGCTATCTTCGTGCGTGCCGAAAATATGTTCGCCTAAGATCGTTTCTTCGTGTGGAAGTCTTTCCATAAGTCTGACATTGAAGTCGCCAATTGTCAAAATAATGTCATGTTTCGGTAACTTACCCAGAGCGTCGTTTAACTTATCATAGAAATCGTCCTTTTCCCTTTGGGGACGAAGCGCATGCGGAGCATAGGCAACAATAATGTGGGTGCAGAGTGGTCGTGTGTCGAAAGTTGCGACTAGAAGTCGTCCATCTATCTGCTGTATATTCTTCTTGTAATGCCGAAGTTTGTCACTGTACACTAACCCAACTCCATGTTTCTCCGCATCCAGATTGTAGAGCTGTATTTCGGACAGACCTGTGTTTGCACATTGCTTGTGTTGTTCTCTTTTCTGCTCTGCGAACACTTTGGTCTCATGAGAAACTCCTGATGAGAAGTAAAAAGTGTAATCATCATGTTCTTCCTTTGAACAGTGGTTCACCCTTGTTTCTTGCAAAGCTAGAATCTCGATGTGGCTTTCTTTCATTAGATGCACTATTTTTTGCCTGCCGGAAATGTGTGTAATCCCTCCTCCTAGATTTAATGTAGCCATCCTCATGTTCGACCACTTCAGTCTTTCATGAGTTTGAGTATTTTGTGTCATGGGCTGATCTGATTGAATTTTGGTACTTTCGGTAGAGCATTCTTGAGCTACTTGATAAGAGTTATACTGCGTAGCCTCAACAGTATAACACTTCCTCAACTTACGGTATTCTTTGCGCCTTTCTTGTCTTCGCTGCTTTCGGTTGGCTTTTCGTATGATCTCAGCAATGGGAGACCTTTTGTAAATTCGCCCAGTAGAGTTTGCTTTTTCTGTGTTTTTGCTGGTTTCCGGTTGAGACTTCGGGTCTGTCACCTTTTCGTTCCCACTGCTCGTTGAGCTGCGGGGCTCCCGCCACTCCATGGGGGGGAAGGTGTAAGCAATGTCATTTGTCACACGCTGGAAAGCTTGTTTGGCTCGTCCATAAATACCTTTGTTTTTGTAACTGTTTCGTGTGTTGTTACAGTTGTCAAGCTTTTTGAAAGAGAGAGGCCTAATGCTGGCAACTGGCACTTTTGATGGCATCTTCGCAGACGCATGCATCCGCAACATTTTGTTCCTCTCAACGTACATTGATGACATCTCTGACATATTCGATGACATATTCGGTGACATATTCGCTGACTTATTCGGTGATATATTCGATGACATATTCGCTGATCTAACCCCCACTGTCTTATTGTCGCTAAGGTCCAAAGGTATTTGCGCTGTGCGATAGAAAGTGTTCGGACCCTGTCTGGGGGAAATCTTCTTCCGTATGTTAAGAGTGTTAACAAAAGGATCCCAGATGTACTTGCAACCCCGAGCTTGGAGCCCTTTAATGTTACAGTAGGGAGGCTTAGGGGACTTGGAACGTTCGCTAGGGCGGCAGCGGTGGCTGTTAAGCCGGTGAGACCTAGCGCCTTGGGCAGCTAGTCAACTCCAACGGGTCAGCAATTTGTACAAGTGCTCATTGTATGTCTTGACGAACTCGGTTGTGGCCAAAGATAGCACTTCTATGCGGAACGGGAGCTCGCTCTTCATGGCTCGCTCGACTGTCGTGCTGTAAGCATTCCGCTTTCCTTTTCCCTCACTCTTTGCGAGCCCAATCTGTTCCATAAAGGATCCTTCCGGATTCACAACGTCGTCTCTTGACAAGTTGCCAACAGTGGCCAGGGTTTTGCTCTTGCTTTTTCCCCAACCTTTCCGGGACGTCCAAGCGAACTCTTGGGCTGTGATCGCCTGTCTGAAGGCCCTTTTGTCAAACAACTCTTCGTTGATATATATCACACATCTCCCATGAAGATGGTCTAAAGCACACCAAGCGAGATATGTCTCCACTTGCCCGGCTGCATCCGGGATGAACACTGTGTTGTGGGCCCAGTCCTTTTTCCATGTAAGATCTGGTCGCAACTCAGAGATCACAGTCATGACCAACTTGAGCGGGATGCTTTGGACTTTGTCAAACGTACTGATCATGGGCTCAAAAACCAGCGTCCCATTCACGCCGGTTTTGTTGTAGCGGTCTGACCTCATAGCACCGATTTCCGTTTGGAGTGTGGAATCAACCCATTCCTTTACTTTGTTGGCGTACTGCCCTTTCATGTGTTCCAGAAACAGCTGGCGGGTTCGAGAGTCACCTGTGTCTACCACACAAAAGGGACTCAGATTTCTGCCAACGTAGTTGGAGTACTTGAAGGACTTGATTTTGCCATCCACTATGCCGGCCTCTTTTGCGTAGAACTCAATCAGAGATTGCCGATGCGATTCCATGGCAAAGTAATCTCGGCTGCCTTGCAACTCATATTTCCACCAATTCTTGATGGAGATCTTGGTGCTGGCTTCTTGCCTTTGACGTTCTGCACATTGCCAAATCAAAAATCGTACCTGCGCTTGTTGCTGATTGAAATCGTCCGTCATATCCTTGAGGTCATGTAGCACATCACCGATTCGTTTTGAAGGCGAATCTTGGAGCAACTCTTCATCCAGGTTGCGTTGGCGCATTGACTCTTCACTCTTGGATCTTTTGGTGTCTCTACCAGGCGGCGGTGTGTATAGCGATTGCCTTTTGAAACGTGGATCATCCTCGTCCATTGCTAACCCTTCTTTGACATTTGCTCGACCCTGAGTGGCTAAGTGATTGTGAGTGTGAGTGTGAGTGTGAGTGTGAGTGTGTGTGTGTGTGTGTGTGTGTCTGTGTGTGTCTGTCTGTGTGTGTCTGTCTGTGTGTGTCTGTCTGTGTGTGTCTGTCTGTGTGTGTCTCTCTGTGTGTGTCTGTCTGTGTGTGTCTCTCTGTGTGTGTCTCTCTGTGTGTGTCTCTCTGTGTGTGTCTCTGTGTGTGTGTGTGTGTCTCTGTGTGTGTCTCTGTGTGTGTGTGTGTGTCTCTGTGTGTGTGTGTGTGTCTGTCTGTCTCTGTCTCTGTCTCTGTCTCTGTCTCTGTCTGTGTCTTGTTCTGTGTCTGTGTCTGTGTCTGTGTGTGTGTCTCTGAGTGTGTGTGTGTGTGTGTGTGTGTGTGTCTGTGTGTGTGTGTGTGTGTCTCTCTGTGTGTCTCTCTGTCCGTGTGTGTCTCTGTCTGTGTGTCTCTCTGTCTGTGTGTCTCTCTGTGTGTCTCTCTGTGTGTCTCTGTGTGTCTCTGTGTGTCTCCGTCTCTCTCTGTGTGTCTCTGTGCCTCTGTGCCTCTGTGCCTTCGTGCCTTCGTGCCTCCGTGCCTCTGTTCCTCTGCTCGTGTCTGTGTGTGTGTGTGTGGTTCTGAGTGTCTGTGTGTGTGTGTGTCTGTGTTGGTGTGGGGTTGGTGTGTGTTATGTGTGTGTGTGTGTGTTCTGTGTGTTGTGTTTGTGTTGTGTTGTGTGGGCTGTGTGGTTGTTGTGTGGTCTGTGTGTGGTGTGTGTGTGTTCATGTGTTGGTGTGTGTGTGTGTATGTGTGTGTGTGTGGTCGGGTGTGTGTGTCCTGTGGTTATGTGGTCTGTGTCTGTGTTGTGTTGTGTTGTGTGTGTGTGTGTGTGTGTGTCGTGTGTGTCGTGTGTGTCGTGTGTGTGTGTCGTGTGTGTCGTGTGTCGTGTGTGTGTGTGTGTCGGTGTCGTGTGTGTCGTGTGTGTCGTGTGTGTGTGTGTGTGTGTGTCTCGTGTGTGTGTGTGTGTGTCTCGTGTGTGCGTGTGTGTGTGTGTGTCTCGCGTGTGTCTCGTGTGTGTGTGTGTGTGTCTCGTGTGTGTCTCGTGTGTGTGTGTGTGTCTCTGTAGGTGTCTCTGTGGTGTCTCTGTGTGTGTCTCTGTGTGTTTCTCTGTGTTTGTCTCGGTGTTGTCCTGTGTGTGTCTCTGTGTGTGTCCTGTGTGTGTCTCTGTGTGTGTGTCTCTGGTGTGTGTCTCTGTGTGTGTGTCTCTCTGTGTGTGTCTCTGTGTGTGTGTCTCTGTGTGTGTGTCTCTGTGTGTGTGTCTCTGTGTGTGTGTCTCTGTGTGTGTGTCTCTGTGTGTGTGTGTCTCTGTGTGTGTGTCTCTGTGTGTGCGTCTCTGTGTGTGTGTCTCTGTGTGTGTCTCTGTGCGTGTCTGTGTGTGTGTGTGTGTGTCTCTGTGTGTGTCTCTGTGTGTGTCTGTGTGTGTGTGTGACAGTTGCAGTGTGTGCAAGCCCAAGCTCTATGACATTGTACGACCTTGAGTCCTTGAGGATTGAGCAGATTCTTGGCTTCACTCTGAGCTTCGAAGGGGTTCGAACGTCGAAATGCCCTACGTCCCGCGTACCCCCCTACCCGCCCGCCGAATACAAGAGTCGCTTGAAAAGCTCAGGTCTGTTTGCCACCAGCTGTGGGAATGTGTGGTGCGTTTGCTCTTTCTGTCTTGCCCTGAGGCGGCAACGCGGATGTTGCAGCCGTGGCCAGACGAGAGTCCGAAATCTGACGGCACCATGGGGTTCTGAAGCTTGCGCCTTGGACCGTGATCCCGTCACAGTCGACGCCTTCGCGAAGCGTCGCCTCTGGCCTTTGGCTTCGACATGCTGCTCCCACCTGCGTCCCGCGCGCAGTCCTCGCGCTGCCGCCCCGGTGCCGTGCGGCTGCTCCTCGCGGAGTGCCCTGTCCTGGCTGTCCTGGCCTTGGACTTTGGGCAGGGCCTTGGAGCGCCCCCTGCTGAGCGATGGGTGACACTTGCGCCTCGTGAGATGTACTGTTTTGGCTCGGACCGTACCCCTGTCGAGTGCTTGAATGACACTTGCCCTTTAAACAACCTAAACCCCACCAAAGCACTGAGACTCTTAGACTCGTTCTACGAGAGCACGTTCCCGCTGGGGCCTGACCGGCTGGACTGCTCTGCACGAAGGCCTGGGCATGGAAACATGCAAAACTCATCTCTCTTTTCCGCCTTTTCCTCCCTTGTTCATGCCTACATGACATCCATACCCACCCCGTCACGATAACACTTTGCTGCCTTTCCTCTTCACACCACTTCGCACCTGCAAACCCTGAACCACAACCCCGGCGAGCTTCATCAAGTTGCAACGGCGTTGCTGCATCTTGCTGCCCAAGCTGCCCTAGAGGCCAACGTGGCCGCCGCACCAGCGGCGACAGCCATGGCAGTCTTCTGGCCTTTGCCGGGTTCAGGTTGTTTCAGGGTTTGGTGAGTGCCAGTGTTCGGTTAAACCAGGTACTTGGGAGATCCGAACTGGCTTTCGTCGGTTGCGACTCTTGCGACATGTTCTGACCCTGGGATCAAGGTGCCGTTTCAGCCACTGAAAACCGCCCCAAAAGGGGGCGTGCAGGTCCTCGATCTTCTTTCGCGAAGAGCAAAGCCGGGTAAGGCGTTGGGATCATTTCGAAGGGGAGGAGGGGGCTCCCTGGTGGCGGTGCTCCTGCTACAAGCATCTGCAACACGACAGACACCCCGTCACCCCAAACGGCCCCAAGCTCGCGCAATCTGGAGGCCCCCCGCTTGAGGGCATGGTTGCAGATGTTGCAGCGACTGGAGGAAAATCTAAGGTACCAGTCAGAATCTGCAAGGGCCACACAAAGCCTGCGGCGGAGCACGGTGCATCAAGCGTCTGCGCCTAGCTTCCTAGGCCTTGCGCGCTCCGTTCTGCAAAGTTCGAGCGATAAATCAAGCAAGTTCTCTGTGTGACCCCTGCGGGAGAAGCCCTCCGAGTAACCCAGGTACAACAGTCTTACCCTCTTTTCGGGGTAGCTGAGGGACCTGACTGCCATCTTCGAAGACATGCGAAAGGTACAGAGAGTGCATGGAGAGAGAGACGGAAAGAGAGAGCGAGACAGGGAGACAGAGAGAGAGAGATGCTACTCCAGCACAGTTTTTTTTGCCCTCGGCAAAGCCCTCTCCATGAGTCTTTGAGTCTGTGGGATGTGACACGGTGCAGTCGATGTCAGTCGACATCCATGTTCTGAGGATTGTCGTGAACCTGAAAGGTGTAATGAGTCTCATGATGTCTCATGCCAAACCATGTCAAACAATGTCATCCCTTCGACAAAAGGGCAAGAGGGAAAGGGGCCTCCTGCGGCTCGTCGCCCTTGGCTTGCTCCGGCTCCTCTACAGATGAACGTGCAGCAAAGCTTTGCTGGAGCTCTAGAGAGCTGCTTCTAAGTTCAGGTTTGATATGGGCATCTTTTGGCATATGTAGGCTCGGAAGGACGAAGCGATGTGGGGGGGGGTGCCTCCTCCTTGCTCTCGTCCTCGGCGCCGTCCTCCTCCATGTTGGCCTCGGCGTGGACGTCCTCGCCGTTTTGACCCTTCTCGGCTTTGTCGCCTTTGTCGCCCTTCTCCTGCAATTTCAGCGTGTTGCGCTTCTTGTGGCTCTTCCGAAGCTCGCGAAAAGCAACGCGCACCACTGGTTTGACCCTGGGCAGAACACAAGACACAGCCGCGCCCCCCCCCCCCCCCAACAATACAAAACAGAATCCCGAGAACGTCACGCCTTCCTGGCCCTCTTCTCCTTGGGCTCCCTGATCTCCTCATCTCAAATCTCTTACATCTCAAACTTTCACGGTATCAAAGGGAATCCTTGCTCAGGCTTCTGCTGTGGCATTTGCCTGCTGCTTAGGGTTTAGGGCTTAAGGCTTAGGGTTTAGGCCCTAAACTTTAGGGTTTAGGGTTTGGGGTTTAGCGATTCCCCTTGCTCCTTGGGCTCTTTCAAGATGTCGTCACAGAGCTTGGCAAGCTCCTTGCAAGATGGGACTTGACAGCAAAAACCGAAGCCAGTTACAGAGCGTTGATTTACAGCGGCCGCGAAAAATATGCCTCTTTGTTGTTTCTTGTTTGTACGTGATATTGTTGCTCATTCATCGGCTTTCGGTACAAAGTCCTGTACCTGCGAGCATACGGAATTTACGTCCAGCAAAACTAACCTTGGATTTCCTCACCTTGCCAAGAGGGATTCCGACATGTTTATGAGTTGCAAAAAGCTCGCGTTTCCCAGCGGAAAACGCAGACTTCTTGTCTGGACACACAAGCGCTCGGAAATCGGGATTGCCATCATGTTCCCAAGAGGGAACCCTCATGGTCTGTCGCGTGTTGGGAATTTCAGGGTTACCTTGTATTTCCGACAATAAAGCCCAATATTTTTACTCTAGGCAGAAAAGAAGCCCGTGTTTCCGGAGGCTTCTTTCAGAGGTTCCCTTCGGGTTTTGATTCAGAATGGTTTGGTCATGAGTTATCTCACAACAAGGTGGAAGATACGGATGTCCTATGAACAAGTCCAACAAGCATGGAATTTCTACATGATTCCAAGCACCGTTTGCTGTTCAGAAGCATACTGGAGGTCCGCAGCGGCTGAGGCAGTCGTAGGTGCAAAATGCAACTCATTTCATCTGGGTGATTTTCCCCTTCTTCGGCTACAAGGGAATCAGAAGTTGTAAACCACATCTGAAGCCAACCCTTTAAAACACCATGTAAAACTGTCTTATGTGGGAAATCATTGCCCAACCAATGTAAACCACATCGATCCAATACTTGCCACTATCCTCTCACACTCGAAAAGAAACATTGCCCGCGATCGTGCTTCCTTCTCAAAGGTCGGGGCGCTGCTCTCTTCGTTGTTGAACCCTAAACCCTAAACCCTAAACCTGAAAAGCACAGCTTGCCTCGGCCTTGGCTGTGGGCGCCAGGGGTGCCCACGGGTCCCATGGCGACCCCTCTTTCTCCGCATCCGAGTCGAGTGGTGTCGCCCCCCAGCATGGGAAGAAGTACTTAGAGAGATTGAAGCTATCTCCCTGCCACGCTTGGCGCACGTATGGAAGACTGAAGTACGTGACCCTTGCTTCTTACATCAATCAGTACGATAATCTTGCTATGGTCATTAGTTCAGGTGTGATTCCCCTAAACCCGAAACCCTAAACCCTAAACCCTAAACCCTAAACGCTAACGGTCACTGCTGGAACATGTACGGTGATTCCGGAGATTGTGCTGGTGAGTCCTGTTGTGGCTACTGAGTAGCGGCTACTGCTGCGCTTCCGGCAAGAACTTAAGGAAACGTCATTTTATATGTTTTCCAACAAGCACACCCTTCTTCTCTGCAAGCTTGCCACAAAAGCAGGCTTTCCTTTCCAATCCCAGACGAACAAGGAACCCACACTACAAAGCAAACGAACACAAATCACAATCGCACAACACAGAAAAAAGACCTCCGTTTGGATTGCCCGAGCCGTATCTCTTTCAAAGCTGCTTGGTGCTGCCTTGGGGGGGGGGGTAGAGTCCCCTCCCCACACATCCAAAAGCCAACAAAGCCAATGAAACCAAGACACACGAAAGAAGAAAGCAACGAGGAGACGAAACAATCAGAAGCCAGACCGCGCAAATCAAACCAGAAAGCTAAGCTTAGAACTAAAAATTGAGCAGGGAGCAAATTGGACATCTCAGAAAAGACAGCAAGAAGCCGAAGGGCGAGCAGCCAACACAAGCCGTAACTGTTGAAGCCAGGGAGCGCTCCGCCCCCCCAAAAACAAACACGAAAATCCATCGGACTTCCAAAGATAAAAAAAGATCGTTTGTTCCAAGGTGGTGCTGCCTGGTCTCCATGTACACGTGCACGGTCCTGATTCCTCTTGTCCATCTCTCCAGTGGTCAGCACGGGCTTCTGGTGCTTCGGGAGGCCATCCTGCGGTCTAGTGCCTTGAGGTTTTCTTAGGGCTTAGGGCTTCGGGCTTAGGGCTTAGGGCTGAGGGTCACCATGATAATGGACCCCCAAAACACCCAACAGAGCCTGCTGCGTCTTCTTCTCCTGAAGCCAGGTCTCCAGCCTCGAACGCCCCCCCGCCGCATCTCTAGAGAGGTGTTGGGGGGTTTAGGGTTTAGGGTTGAGGGTGTTTAGGGTTTTCAGGGCTCAGGGTTCATGGTTCAGGGTTCAGGGTTTGGTAGGGTTTCGACCTGGATCACACTCCCCACAAGGGAATTTGAAAGCTCGAAACTCTCTTCGCAGATGGCTTGCTGTCACCCTTGCTGCAACCGTTTAGGGTTCAGGGCTTATACACCCTAAACCTTAAGGGTTTAGGGCTTCGGGTTGAAGAGTCTTCGAGGTCTCTGGGCGCTCCCACTCCGTGCAAGCTGAGAGGATCTTCTCCAGCTTGGCGGCTGCAATGTGACCGTACCTGTGGAAAGATAGGGGCACCCTCGTTTCTTTGATGTGGTTTTGCCTCTTGTCGTTTCTTTCGTTTCTGTTTCATTTTTTTTGGGGGGGTGGGGATCCCAGGGAAGCTTTGAGGGGGATTCCATTGTACTCGGGGCACAAACACATTTGCTGGAACCCTAAACACGAAACCCCAAGCTCTAAGCCGTAAACCCTGAACGGGTGACAGGCAGACGGGTCTGGGCGGAGAGCACTTCTCGCCGGGGTTCTGGGCCACCTTGCGGTAGTTCCTGGCATGAGCCCTTCCAAGGGCTTAGGGCTTAGGGCTTGGGGCTTAGGGCTTAGGGCTTAGGGCTTAGGGCTTAGGGCTTAGGGCTTGGTGCTTTGGGTTTAGGGTTTAGGTAGGGTTCAAGGATGTTTAGGGCGTGGCATCTACGCCCCAGACCCTACACCCGACACAAGAAGACCGACTGCAGCTTCATTCCTGAGCACTAAACCCCGAAAACCCCCCGACAAAACATGGGTGGGCGTACATGGGGGTTTCCGACAAATAGGGGTGCCTGGTCCTTATGATAAAGGAATCCTACGACGTGGGGGACTCTATTTGGGGGTCCCCTGATTTTCGTAAAACCCCCGGAAATTGGCGTTCTGATCTATTCCCGGCTCTGCTCCTGTCTAGTAAAGCAAGTAAGAAGCAAGCCGTAGCCGCCCGATGGTCCCCAGCAGCGCGGTGACCCACTCCTCGCGCGTGCCGAACTCCTGAAGGGGATGAGTCAAGTGGTTGAAACCGACACCGAAACTTACAAGAATTAACCTCACAAAGGCAGCGTTCGGGTAGTTTGCGAAAGGGGGGTCCATATTTTCCGGGTGCAGTACTATATAGGGTTCCCCAGAATAGACCCTAATTGAGAGAAGTGCCCAATAAACACAACACAAGCAACAATCACCCGCAACCGTATTCACATGATGCCGTATTCCATCCGCAGTCATACGACTACGATTGCACCCTGCAAGCATCAAGGTCAGCGAGTTGTTGCGGCTCTAGCCTTGGAAGCGACCCAGCTGGAACATGTGACAGCGCATGGCAAGGTCAGGGCGTCTGAACCACACCGGTAGGATAAAACGTAAAGCCGCCTGCTGGCAGAAATTAAGAGATGTTTGGGGGGGCATGCATGCCTTTTTCATCAGGGGAGCCGAGGGTGCGCGCCTTGTGCCGGCGCTGGATCGGGTCTCCGACACCTCCGGCGCTCGCAAACTCGAACTAAGTCGTCATTGAGAGGAACAACCAAGAGGGTTTTGGGTTTAGGGTTTGGGTCTAGGGCTTTAGGGTTTAGGGCTTTAGGCTTTAGGGTTTAGGGTTTAGGGTTTAGGGTTTAGGGTTTAGGGTTTGAAAGGCCCAAAAGCAGGAGGCCTCTCAGCTCGTCCAGCTTATCGATGTACTGGATCTGTTCAAGGATCGGAGGGCTCAAGGATGCAAGGGCTCACCAGCAGAAGGGGCCTTGGTCGCGTCGAAGTTGTCATAGAGCCAGTCCTGCAAACACCCCGTGGGGCGGGGGGGGGGTCGTGTTTAAGAAAGACATTGATCCATGGAGGCAAAGTTGCACCCACCCCGTCCCCGTGGCCTCCGCCTTTTGCAGGCTTTCAAGGAAAGGCGCCAGGTCGGATGGCACCACGAAGTCTGCCCACCTCGCCATCCCAGATCCACTTGGGGGGGGGTGGGGGAGGGGGGCACTTTGCACACCTTTCGGGTCCTCAAAGGAGCTCACGCAAAAACACCGAGGCGCCAACTCGCCCTGGACCTCAGGGCTTGTGTGTTGTAGGCACAGCGAAGGAGCGCACATCTCACGGCCTTGTTGCGCGTGGTGAAGATGTAGCTCTCGAGGTCGTTTCTCCTACAGGATTCAGACGAAAGCGAAGTCTCGAGTCCTGGGCAGCGGGTCTCCTCTCGTCCGTTTCAATGATCTCGCGCATGTCCGCCTGTGACAACACTGATGACATCACATGGCGCCTGAACTGCATCAGACGTGCTGCTCAGAGTCTCAGAGCATGCCCGTGAAAGGCGCTGCCACATGGAGGAACATGCTGCAAGGCCCACCTGCATTGCCGTCTCCTCATCCTGACCTTAACTTCTCCAACGCAGGGCCAACGAATGAAATTCTCTCATGCTTGCACTTGTAGTGACAGTCGAAGGCGATTGCGGATTGCCATACGATGATCTTGGGATCAATATTTTGCTCAACGTGCAGGTCTATCAAAGCAGAAGCTCAAGAAAGTTAGTTGGGCGGCTTGGCCGTCCAAGTCCGCTGACAGAGCATGTCTTTCAAAATCACATACTCGCCCCACAACAGCACACCAAATTCGACATGACAAATGTTGCCTCGGCTTCCGGTCGAGAGGCGTGTGTGGAACAAGCAGACCACGACCTGGCCCCTTCCCAACCCTTTCACCCGCAAAATCTCCACCGCCCCCCCCTCCTCTGTCACCTGAGCTGCTTGAAGGAGACTCAATCCGATGTGTCCGGTGCTTCCAGGCTTTGGGCCTTGTCCGAACACCCGGGACCCCCCTGCGCCCGTCCATCCGGGACTGGAACTGCACCGAAGTCTGCGCTCCAGGAACTGCACCCCGCATGTGGCCGGCGCGGCTGCCGAGGCAGCGCGCGCAAGCGTTTACAGTTAAGTAAATATGAGCCTGTGTAAATTGGTTCTTTTCAATGACATGCTGGATTCTCCAAGCCTCCATCTGCCACGCAAGCGCATGCACAAAACACGATGCAGTCTGTCGGTTGACTCCGTAGGCACTGCAAGAATTCTGTGCCAATCCACCCTTCCAACTGCACGGCTTCACCCAGTTGACACCTGAAGCAAAGCCCAAGGAGGCCGGCGTTTCTGCATCATCTCATCAGACAGGCCTGGTAGGGTTCGGGATGGCCCTGATGCCAACGCGAGTGTGAGACTGCGGATACTGTGGGAACACTGCGGGGACTGCAGCCACGGGTCCAGGTCATGAGGTGCTACACACACACACACACACTCGGGAGCTAAGAACTCCAGTGAAACCCCAAAACAAGGGAACCTCAGGCACCCCAGACATGCAGCCCTCGCAACATCCCTACAGCGGCCAGACACACCCTCACGCAAGCCCCGCCTGGTTTTCCGGACACGGAGATTTGCAGGTCTGTCCCTTAGACTTCGAACTCTGAAGAGGTGAGTCAAGCTGAGAGTGCTTTCAACGATGCGGATCAACAAGAACCAGGTCTGAACAGGTCTGGTCGTGGCATGCACAGCGGCTGCCCGCAACGATTCTAAGAACAAAATCCCATGTTCTCGCCCCCTCTCACACCACAACCGACAAGAACCTACTCAGCGCCTCCATCTTGGGTGGAAAGCTCTGCGGATCTCACTCTGGGGTTGTCGGCGTCTGAGGCGCTTCCTCTTCTTCACCACGCTTACCCACTCGTAGCGCGGCTCCTGGCAAGGGTTTCGAGCCTGGCACCCTAAACCCTCTTAAGTCTTCAGGGCTTAGGGTTTCACATCAAGCCTAAACCCTAAAAACCCCCAAACCCTAAACCCCAAACCCTCAGCCCAAACAATAAACTCACTTGGCTTGGGAGGCTCAGGAGTTCGGGGAGCCAGTTGGAAGTGCTAGGAGGTGTCATATGAGGGGGTAGGCCGGGCTCATGTATCTGGGGGAGGGGGTTAAGCAGGATTCAGCAACTTTGACTCTGTTTCCAGGCGCCGAATTTCTGGAAAGGTCTCTTCGCTTTGGACCTTCTGCTCCGCGGCGCTTCAGGCACTGCGGGTGGGCGGGCCTTCTTCTCAGGCTCCGCAGGCTTGTCCTCGCACGCGCGCGAGACGTACACTAGGGCGCCACTTTGGGCTTAAAAGCTCATCTGAGGCACTTCCATGTAATCCAAACCTAAATTTTTTGAGCTCTAACGTGCAAAGAGCAAACCCCTACCGAGCCTCCTTGGCATCCACCTGAGCAAAGCGGGCACTTTCTCCGCAGAAACTCCGAGGGCTTGGAACTCCAAACCCCCTCAAAACCGCGCTTGCGGTTCAAAGAGATCCCCCCCCAAGAGGCTCCCAACTTTAAACCCCCTGAAACCCTATGAGACCCGCAACTCGCTCCCTTTGCCTCCATGGGAGTTTCCTCCTCCTGCGGGGTTTCGGACTTCAGGCTCAATTCAAGGGCTTTGGTTGAGGTTGCAACAAACTGCGTGTGGGGCTTCGTGAATACATGAATGCAAACCAGAAGGGGCTCTCACAAACAGCGATTGCTGGAAGAATTCTCAAGGGGAGCTCCAACATATAATCGATGCTCAGCCTTTTGCCTTCCCAGACACTTGGGCTCCTCGGCTTTCTTCTCCTCATCCTTGGGCTTGTCCTGGTCCTCAAAATTGCCCACCGCCCACGTCCCCCCCCCCATCTCCCCAACACGTAGCGCAAGAGGATGCCAGGGGGAGGCTACAGATTGAGGAGCCTTCCGAAGCCCGGTATGAGCTTTCACTGCCGGGCCGCTACAAGTGCAACGTCTACTGTGCTCAAAGCCCCACACTTTTTTGGGTTGTATGTATATACACACACATTTTTTGTTCAACCCTATAAACCCTAGAAATACATATACATACATATACATACATATATATATATATACACATATATACATATATGTGTATACATATATGTATATATACACCCTATGACCAAATGCGTGGCCGAGCCTCTTCCTTGGGCGCATCTCCATTCGTCGGCTCTGCCTTCGGCTCCTTCCAGCGGCGCGCGCGCCACGCATTAGGGGTTTAGGGTTTGCAGGGTTTATAGGGTTTATAGGGTTACTAGGGTTATTAGGGTTATTAGGGTTTATAGAGTTTATAGGGTTAATAGGGTTAATAGGGTTAATCGGGTTATTAGGGTTATTAGGGTTATTAGGGTTTATGAGGTTTATATGTAGGGTTTATAGGGATGCAATACATTTGCTTATAGGGTTTGTAGTGTTTGCAGGGCTTATAGGGTGTATAGGGTTTATAGGGTTCAGGGTTCAGGTGGAAAGATTGGGGTTTGGGGGCTCGGGGGTTTCTGGGGGTTTGGGCGACCGACACGAGGGACAAAGCTTGACAGCGCCACACACAATGAAACCCCCTACAAAAACAAGCCCCCCTAAGCACAAGACTAGGACACCCCCCCCCCCAAAGAGCAGGGGGGGGAGAGGATGAGAGGAAAGGAGGAGGAGGAGGAGGAGGAGGCGAGGAGGCGCAAAATTGCAGAGGGCTGCGGGCCTCGGCCTTGGCCTCCTCTTTGGGCTCCTCAGCCATGGGCTCCTCGGCCTTCGGCTTTTGGGGCTCCTCAGCCTTCGGCTCCATGGCCTCCTCCTCCTCCTGAGGGCTGAACGGAGGGCTGAAAGGAGGCCTCTGAGGCTTCCGCCCCTGCTATCCCCATGGGCCTCTGGGAGCTCGCGCCACTCCTGACACGAGCTGGAAAAAGAGGGAAAACCCTAAACCCTGAACCCTAAGCCTTTAAAAGACGGGGGAAAACATTGATGTGCTTCTCTCAGCTTCATGGGCATCGCAGGGCCTTGACAGTCTCTTCGTACTCTTCTTCTTCGACTATCTGGGCAGCGTCGATGAGGAAGGTGCCGTGCATGCCTCGGGAAGACGCAAGTCACTTCCCGAGGAAGATATTTGCCATGATTCGTTTGCGGTTATGAATATGATTGGCTGTGACCGGAGAGTCTTGTCGCACCACCACTTGGTATGCGTGGCCACAGATTAGTTCAGTTCTGAGCTGGACACTGAGCTTTGCCTTCACTTTGACCTGTCGCACGTGTCTATTTCGCGAAAACCATGTGCAACCTGATTTAGAATGTCGAATTTTGCAACTTGGGAAGGACACCAAATGAATGCATTGCCAACCATGCGATGCCAGCCCTTGAAAAACCTCTCCCAGCACTTGGCAGATACCAACCCTCTTTTGTAAAGGGCCCCTCCGACCTCCGTTAAGCCACAGGAATTTGAAAGACCTCACAGACCCAAGGCTCGGAGCGCTGTTTTCCCGGCTGCCTTGCCTTCTTGGCCTCCGTCTGTGCTGGCACGTCCACCTGTTTGAAGAAAAAAGGGAAGAGGCAGCTCTGGCGCGGCGCACAAGGCCTCGGACATCCCACGACTAGCTTCTCAGAACAATTCCAAGAACAGCTCAGAAAGGCAGGGGGAGCACCTACTCTCTCTCCTTGAGAAACCCCCCTCCAAAAAAAGAGCGGAAAGGGCAGAAAGGTCGGAATCGGCCTGGTAGGTGCCCAGGCCACGCTCCGTGCCGGGAGGCAGTGGGGCCTCCGGCAGGAACTCCGCCTGCCCGACGTCTGCCGAAAAAAGGCTCAAAACTTGGGATGTTCCCCCCCATACTAGCAGTCCTTAGTAGGGATTGTAACAGGGGGGCTATATACAGAACTGTTGGTACATGGGGGAACAAACATCCCAAGCGAGACTTCTCTCAAGTCTATGGCGAAAAGAAGTGTCGAGAGACCGCTGAAGCGTTTGGCGCTGAAGATGTGTGCTTGGCAAAAGCACGCCTGGAGCTTGAAGGGCCCAGTCCTCCAGGAACAGATCTTGCAAGGTCTTTTTCGGGGGGGGAGCCAAACAAAACTCCGAAGACTACAAGGCATCCTTTGCAGGCCTTGACAGGTTGAAGGCGTCTCAGCTTCTAAGCCGAAGATTCTAAAAAAAGGGGGGGAGCACTACCCAGCGGGGGCTGAGGATGGCTTCAGGCGTCCCTCGGGTGTCCTGTAGAAGCTGAGCATCTTCACCTCCAGCACCGGTGACGAAACATGCGGGGGATCCGTCCATCCCGAACCCTGAACCCTGAACCCTAAACCCTAAACCCCAAACCCTAAACCCTACTTCCTAGCTTCCTAGCTGCAGTGCGCCTTGCAACCGAAGTCGTCACACCAACTTGCTTCAGCCGTCAGTCGCGTGACCCTCTAACAAGTTAGGTCATCACCCATCCTTCTCGAGGCCCGAACCATGTCCATTGCTGAGCCAGCAGGAAAGAGGGGCATCATCCTGCAAGGCGGCTCTACATGACAGGCTACGGTCTCTCCTGAGTCTCCATGATGCAAGAAGTCTTCCTGTATGCCTTATCGTTCTCGAACTTCTCGAAGACCCAAGCAAAAGAGTGTCATGTTTCGAACAATCCGGCGCCCCCCCCCCCCCCAGTTTCGACCCTGGGCCTTCCGAGCTCCGCCGTGGCGCCGTCCGTCCTGGGAACAACAACGTACTACTTTCTGTGCCTTTGAGACAACATGTTCACAACATGTCTTGCATTTCATTACTGCACTTCTGTGCCCCCAGGCCATCGAAGCCCGACGCCGAAGGGCGAGACGTCCTGGCGCGCTCCGACTGCGCTGGGCTGCAGAAGACACACGGAAGATCACGGGAGCGCACGCCTTGACCTCGAAGTCCCGGACCTTCGAAGGCGCAACAAGGCGCCCCAAAAGGGGAAGCGGAGGAAGCGGAGGATCCCCCAGCCTTGTACAGCGGCGACAACATCGCCGCCTGCCACACTGAGATTACACCGAAAATCCCTCTTCGATTGATCTACCTGATCTGCAAACATCCTCGATGTTTCGATACACCCTGACACGAAAGACATTGTAATCCAACGTCGCCCCCCCTTCCCTTTCGAGCATTTTTCGGGGTGTCGGCGTGCCATGGTTCTCCCCAAAACCCACCATCTCCTTCTCTTCCCATTTCTTCTTTCGAGCGCATGAAAAAACTAACAACCCCCAAGGGGTGCTCTCAACTGCTGGAAGGACCGCCCGAGCCATAGCGCTGGTGTCGTACAAAAGGATTCCCCGCCTTTCCCCAAGAAGCAACAATTCACATTTGTGGCCAATTTGCGGCATCCCCAACGCAGAGCGGACAAACTACGAATTGCTTCGGTAAAGGCGACGCGGGTCGCGCATCATTAAGAATATGCCTTAGACTACACCTCCTTGAGAAGCCTCTCAAGAAAGCCAAGGCCAAGACACCCCCAAAACCTTTCCCTAAAACCTTTCGAGTACAGGGCACATATAAACATACCCCCAAGCCGCCTGGAGGGCGCAGCCCCTGGCCACACTCTCCTCCTGCGAGATTCATGTACTTTGCTGTGAGGGGGCACCGTCATGAAGTCCGCTCCTGGTTCATGGTGGTGGAGAGGTCCTGAAATGTAGGGTTTTTGCTGCGCCCAACAGAGTTGCACAGTCGGCATCACACCCAGCCTTGCCAAAAGCCTGGGAGCACAGGCGCTTGACCCATGGAACGCGGGACCTTGCTTGCGCGCGGGAGCGAAAGATTGGCTGAACCACTCTGAGGGTAGTTACATGGTCCCTCAGTATGGGCCTTTAAAAGGGGACCCCTTATGTCCCGCAGTATGGGCCTTTAAAAGGGGACCCCTTATAAACCCCATTATACTTATACCCTTAGAACCACTAGTCACGTGCCAATCACCGTCTTAACGTCTTAGGCCGTCTGCCCGCCGCCCACCATCTCGACGCTGTCGATTTGGCTGAGCCTTCGTTCAGAGCTCTTGAGGTCTACACCCTAAACCTAAACCCTAAACACCGCAAAGGCGGGGAGGAGTACAAAGGAGCATATCCCGGTTGAGGCCCCGGCTCCAGCTGGGCGGACTCAATCGCACCCTGCAGCACCGCCTTCTCACGGAAGATATGGCTCTGTCAGTGGAAAAACATATGGCTCTCCTAGTTGAAAGATGTGGGGGCCAAAATATGGGCAAAACTCGCCCTCTGCTGCACTCCTTGACTCGGTCCATCATGGGAGAGCACATCTTCTCGAAGTCCTCGCGCGTCATCTGGCCTCGGAGAATCTCACAGTGACTACAAGCCCCGGCCTCGCGGGGTTTGACTACAACCCCCCAGCCGGTTCTCTTAGTGTCTCCGTTTTGTCGCCTACAGTAAAGCAAGGGGGAGGTGAGCAGAGGTGACGAGTGAGCTGCGCTATGTTTGCCCTTCGCTCGTGGGCTCCTCAGTTCTTCAGTTCAAGCGGCTGTGGAAATCCTCGTCCTCCATGAGGCACCTCGGCACCGACGCAGCACAAGAGCTTGAAGGCTTATGTGGTTGCAAGTGGCTTTAGGAGCACATTAATGCCTGCAATGTCTACAAGCATGACTCAACAGAAATTCTAAGCCAACTTTTCTCAAGAAGTAAATAGCAGGGCTGTCAAGTCTCCGGCTCAACAGAGAGGTTCGCCTCACTGTTGGCAGAGAGAATCTTCTTCGTCTTGGTGACGGCCTCGGTAAGGGAAGCCCGACGGTGGCTCGGGGCATTTGAGGCTCTGTCTCTGTTCACCGTGTTTTCAAGACGTACGATGCTTCTTCTCGTGTATTTTCTGATGCAGGGGTTGAGTCCTCACACCACTCTACCCACTCTGAAGAGAGAGTCTGAGAACGTCCGGAGTCAACTCACGAGTGAAGCGCTGGCCCACATCCTCCCTAGGATTCCCGTGTTCCTGGGATGCTGGCATCCTCCAGTTTGAAGGACGCCTGAAGAATCACAAGCAGCATATATCTGCAATATCAGACAGGTCATGCAACGTGCCTAAGCCCTGACTCCCTGAACCCTGAAACCAAAAGGCACCCTTTAAAGCCTGGCCTTCTTGTTGCTCAGCGGATCGCAGCCCACCTGCAAGCGAGGCACCATGGGAAATTGAAGTGGGGTTATTGCTGACATCCTTTAGACGGACGCCCCCTTTTGCACCTTCACCAGAATTTTCGACTTGCTAAAGGTTGCAAAAGTTAAAGGCCCCTATATGCACGCACGATGACCATAATGGAAACCCTGGCTCACACCACACCCACACGGGGCACCTTCTTCTTGAATTGGGCTGCGAACTCTCGCATGAGGCACTCATCCATGTCACGTCCGCCCACCTGTGTTGAGGGCTTAGCGTTTGGAGTGCTGGGGGGATCCTTGGATTGGGGTTTAGGGTTTAGGGTTTAGGGCTTAGGGTACCCCAAACCCTAAACCCTAAACCTGGAAGCAGAATGAAAAGGGATGGCATCCTCCCTCCCACTCTCGGCTGGGATGCTGCGCGCGCTGCCGAAGCCGCGCCTTGTCGGACTTCTCGCTGATGACGCGGAGCTTCCCGCGCACCTCGGGGGCGCAGTTTGGGGCCGGCAGGGCAAGCAACCAAAAGAAGCCGCACCAAGGACACTTTGGGTTTGTCAGATCACAACGAGTTCATCCCGGGTCTCCCGCAAACTGGACGATGCTCACCGAAAAAATGGAGTGGCCCATAGAGCAGAACCTCAATGACACGACAGGTCCCTCAGTAAACTGCAAGCAGCAGCGCAACGATGTCCAGTTAGGGCTTAGGGCTGGTAGAAGATGGGGGTAAGCTTAAATGCTCCAAGAATGCTGCACAGCCCCTACAGGTGGCTGCCACCGGCTGCCCATGAAGGTAAAAAGACTTGAACCCAAAAACCCCAAAACCCCAAAAACGCCAACGGAAGGGTGCAGAAATGGTGCTTAAAAGATGTGCCGAATTGTGCACCCAGGGCTTCGGGCGCGACGGTCATGGGCTGCTCCGGGTCGAAGTCGTTGGATCGGTAGATCCCGTACGCCAAGGCCGTCGCCTCTCTTTTGGGGGGGACGCAAGGCTTCTTGGGGATCTTTAAATTCAGATTCTTTAGGGATTTCCTTCAGGTGCTTGATCCTCTCCCTCTGGACAGGGCCTTGGGTGGGCCTTTAGAACTTTCGAGGGTTGCGGAGGGAAGCTTCGGCTTGCCAGGGCTTCAAAGTGGTGACACCCTCACCGAAGGCCCTTCTGAATGGATGCACCCCTGGACAGCTCGCAACCCTAGACCCCAGACCCTCCCCCCCGCGGCCGTATGCTCGTTCATCACGCGCAGCACGGAAAGCCCTGCGATGCGCGCTGCATCTTGCACGGCCTTCAGGTTGACTGGGGGGGGGGCAACTTTTAGGCTAAAGAGGCTGCCATTGGCGAGGGTTCCATTTCTTCGGGCTTCCAGGTTTCTTCTCTTTTTGTTTGTATTCTTCATGAAGGTTCAGACTCGATCGTGGCACGGCTTAAGCCGTCGTTCTGCATGTTGGGAGCACCTGATTGACCAGCAGCTTTTCCTGAGTCCGCGCTTGATTAATCGGGCCTGCCGCTGCGTATCAGAGAAGGAGGACGGCACAGCAATCACCACGTCCTGCACCTGGAAACTTGGTGGCGTTACCCCGGCAAAGCACCTTCATCATTGATCAAATGCCAGGCAATACCCCTCACTGCCCCATGTCGCACCTTCGCCTGGCACCACTTTTCGGTGTTCTCCTGGCTCAACGCTGCATGCTGCATGAGAATAGGCTCAGGCCCCTAAAAAAAAGGTGAAATCTCAGAAATCTGTCCTTGAGGTGCGTAAGGTACATTGCCGTGCATTGCGTGGCCTCTGCACACTAGACGCGACTTCCAAAATGCATTCTGAAAGCCTTCCTGAATCTCTCTTTGCACGAACTGAACAGCCAGCATCAGCCAGCTCAGCATGGTGCCATCATTTGCCTGGCGTCGCCTTCGAGTCTATTGCCCCAAGGACATCGCAGCAGAACATCCGAGAAAACTCCGGCACCGGCCGGTGGCTCACAGCGCGCCTTTGTAGCTGACGCTGTACCCAGCGAAGCCATCCTCGCAGGTCGTCAGCTCCGAGGTCGACCAGAACTTCTCGATCTCCCTGGCACAGTCTGATATTGTCAGTCGCTCGCAGGCACTCTTCGGCTCTGTGCAGCGGAGGCAACCCCTACCGCACAGCAACGCGCACAGTGGGGAGCGCACACGTCCGGCGCATCCAGCTTGCGACCCAACCTCGGGAGCAGTGGGTGTCCAGTCCGTGGCACCGCCCACAGACTTTGAAGCTTCCCTTGTTCTCTCGTTCTGCTCATGTTTGTCTGCCGGCTTTGTTTGCATGCAGTGAGCATGATCCCCGAAAAAGTCGCGCCGAGGGGTGAGCTGGTGCATGTGATGCCCCTCCCACGTTGGTCAGTCGTTTGGGCTATGGACTATTGAGTAAAGGATTGAGACGCGAGGGTGTGAGCATCTGCGAGCCAACTGCGTCGGCTGTGCTCTGACCTTTAGGATCCTCCCAGGGCGTGAAACATGGGTTTCATCCGTCACGGGGTAAAGAACAGACACCTGGTGGTAAGAGAGATGTGTCCCTTGGCATTCCCACCGGAGTAGAGGATCCATGTTCTCGCTCGTCTCTTTCTTTCTTTATTTCTTCTGGTGTTTTTTTCTTTCTTTCCTTCCTTCTTTCTTTCTTTCTTCCTTTCTTTCTCTCTCTCTCTCTCTCTCCGTCCCTCCCTCCCTCTCCCTCCCTCCCACTCTCTCTCTTTCTCTCTCTCCCTCTCTCTCTCTCTCTCTCTCTCTCTCTTTCTGTCTGGGTCGCCCGCAGGTGCTTGAAGCCCCGGCAGGTGTTCTTGGCGTTTGACCGGATCTGGGCCAGCGCCGCATCGCCTCGGGGGGTGACGGCCAAGCGTAAGACCACTGCTCTCCGCACGAAATGCATCTGCAACGCACACTGCAACGCCACACGCGCGCCTAAAAGGCGCTCTCTGTCTGTAAAGCCCACCAAAGTGGAAGTGGCTCGCTTGGACACCTGGGGCACATTGGGGCACTCCACATGGCGGCATTGACTCCACTCTGCTGGCTCGGGCAACGTTGGGGCCGAGCGCCTCGTTCTGCACAATGTCCACGATACCCTTGCCAACGTATGCAACATATGACCTCAGAAAGAACGACCCTTTTCCCGCCATGAGCCATTAAGCATGTCGTAGGCACTGGAGGAAACATCCATGTCTACGTCCTTCTTCCTACGATCTGCTTCGCACACGAGCACGAGTCCAGGAGGCAACGCCATGATGCAGAAACGGACCCAATCGCCACGATTGGCTCCATCTCGGAGAGCTGAATCAGGTCTAAGTGCCCTACTCGCTTGCCCCCAAGTCAATGCCACATACCACCGGCTTGGCCGCCTGCAGCGCCCCCAAAAAAAAACATGGAGATGCCGCAAAACGGTGTCTCAACACAATGAGATGGGCTGGGGAGGGAAGCGGCCGTGACTGCCAAAAGCTTGCGAGGCGCACACCAGAAAATGTCCCAGGTCTTACGCAATAGACCGAGGGAGGTGCGTGCTGAAACCGGCCGAGGCTCGAAAAGAAAACCTGAAGATTGCTAGAGATTATGGGGTGACCACGTCCAAGCTCCCGGCCACCATGGCGGATGGCAACGCAGCCTCAGGGAAGGAAGCCGCACTTGGAGGCTCAAGAAAGGCCTTTGAGGCGACCTAAAACCTCCTCAGGCTCCGGCTGCTAGCCTCCGATCTGTGCTCAGAGGCCACAAAATGCCGCATGACCAAAAAATCCCCCCCAAAAAAAACCCACAGAGAGCTGCTAGTTGTGTTGTGGCTGAGTCGGTGCAGTAACCGAGATTTTTGACAAAGAATAACCAAGTAACTACTCTAAGTTTGTCAACCCACAATCGACCCAAACTCGCAAAGACATGAACATGAGGCCCAGCAAAGGCAGAATCTAACCCCAAAGGCCGCAAACCTGTCACAAGCTGAGCCAAGGCAGGGATGAAGGCACAAAAGTCTCCACAACTTTGAAACCGAAGCTTTCTTGCAACCTGGGCTCAAGGAACTCGACCCACCCCAGGGTTTCAATGCTTTCACGCCGGAATGAAGTTTCAGGCAACCACATAAACATGTGCCTTGCTAAGTATATGTTATATATATATATGTGTTTCTTAATGAAGTTGTAACCGGCCATACACATCAATCTCAACGAGATTCAATCTTCAAAAATTGAGTAGGGAAAAGTATATAAAGGCAAGTGGGCTCCACGTGAATTAGCGCTGGGGCGTGCAACATGGCAACCGAAGTCGAAGTACGTGCAACAAAGGAGACAAGTTCCAGCCAACAAGCACACGGAGAACATGCGCACACCTCGCCGGTGGTGTGACAATGTGGGTTTTGCCAGGAAAATGGACTTCAAACATCCGTCCCTGCTATGTCCCACTTGTGACTTTCTTTCAAGCGATCTGGCCGTACCATCTGTTGCTGCAATGTCTATCGGCATCCGCGCGCTTTTCTCTTGAATCTTTAAAACTGCCTGCCGCACAGTTCTCCAAAGTTGGAGCCAATGAAAGATCCTTTCATGAAAACGACGTGAAACCGTGTGAAATTGAACCCCTGGATCCATCTGTGAACATATCCTCAGGTATCATTCAATGCCGGGAAAAGGGATGCCAAAGGTGACTGCCTCAAGCTCCATGCCACTTTGGACCTGCCCCTCAATACCCTTTCGGCTTTCTCGGTTTTCCCAACTCATGCAAGTCCGCATGAAGACCAGCAGGACCAGATTAAAAGCCATCAGCCCAAAAAACATCGCGACTTCGTCGATCGGCGGAAGGCCGCAGGTTGTCTTAGCAATGGTCAAACCCAACAGGCCGTAGATGGTCATCTCAAGGTACCTGAAGGGCAGTAGCCCGTAGATGTAGAAAGTCCTCCAGCACGTGTCCTTCATTCGTGACTTGGCCTGTGCCGGGCGCAGGCAATCTCCGAGGCTGCTCAATGGCACCAGGATTCCACCCACTATGCCACTCAAGAATCCAATGCATGGGCTCCCTTCCACCTTCCAGGATACCACAAATGCCACTAGCAGGAAGAGCACGGCCAGTGGGATCCCGATAGGCCGCACGGCTCTCGAAAACGCGAAGGCATAGCCAGCAGCTCGCAGCAGCTGGTCGCTGGCGAGGAAGGCGCCGAAGGCGACTTTCTGCCTGAACCGCGGGAAGAACCTCTCAAACCGGGGTGCTGCTGCGGCCCAAAACTTCGTTAGTCCCACGCTTAAAGACACCGCAGATGTCAGCACCGAAGTCACCCTGAATAGATCCCTATGGACGCTCACGGTGAGAAGGAATACGTAGGACTGCAAGTACAGCTGCGGCGTGCACTCGAGCATCTTGACGGCGATGTCTCGCACCAAGATGGCCTCACGACCATCCTCATGCTGATCTCTACCAGAGATGGCATTGCAGAGATCGACGAGGTAGCTCAGCTGGAACATGGACGCCAAGAAGAGGGCGCACTGCCGCACAGGGCCACCAGCACGTGCACCGGAGGAATAGAAATAAGCCGAGATGCTTGTGGAGACCAGCAGGATGGCGGCAGAAAGCCCGAACCACCACCAGTATGGCTCGCAGATGGTGTCTTCGGTCAGATACACACGGCAATTCGGGCGGGACTGGCAATTCAGCAGATGTTGGCTCAAATCTTCGGTCATGTTGACAGGAAAACTTCGTGGACAAGAGGTGCTGAGATCGCTGGGGGCCAAGCAACCATACTGAAGCGTCACAATCACCTTTACAGGTCCCTGCTGGGGATGTTCACCCTCATGCTAACAGTCCTTCATAGGGATTGTAAATGACTATAGTACCCCCCATGATAATCCCCATTGCGGACTGTTAGTTTAAGGGGGAACATGCCAAGTCCTTCTTGGAAAGCAAAACATCAGTTTTACGACGTCTGTCAACCAAACAGACGCCTGAATTCACTTAAACATTGCAGGGTCATCAGTTGGGATCTTTCCGACAGCCACATGCGTCAAAGCTGATTGGCGGCCTTGTTACACATCGCACCCTACAAAGAAGGACACCCAATTAAAGAAAGACAATCCAAAGTGATCTGAGGAACATCTGTGGCGAAGTCGGCCAAGTTGAGCGCCAAGGTCACTAGCCGATCAACAACCAGCAGAAACCAAGGACTTGGAAGAATCGACGCAAAGAACCCCATGCCACGCAAAGTTCGTATCCAATGAATTGGCCTAGTGTGGCACTGACGCAACGATGAAAGTGAGAGCTGCGCAGCATCTTCTGCTGTGAGGGTGAACTTAACGGTTATTGCAACCCCCCTGAGCCTGAAACTTCAGCAGCATGTTATGTGCATCAATCGGTAAATCTGACCGGCATTCGGCCCCCCTGAAACCGAAAAAGTCATTGGGCACTGGAAAAATCAAGGGTCTAGGGTCGTTTTGGAACCCTGGGTTGCAGGTTTGCTGAGGTTTGAACCTGTTTGATGTTTGCTGTGATGGAAGCTTCTGGAAACGCAGGCGCCTGCAGCACGCAAATCCGGCACCCAGGCTCGTTTTCGCAATGTTGGAAGCGGAAGGGTATATCATGTTGTACTGAATACTCACGGAAGAAGACACAAACGACATTTATGGGAAAGGATGTGCCCCTTTAAAGACCTTCAAGCCAACATGAAAGCAGAATCCTTGAACCTTTGGGGATTGGGTTTTGACGTTCAAGGTCTGTCCTGACAAGTCCTGATAAACATGGACTTGCGAAGATGATTCATTGCTGTCAGGACCCTTCAGGGCTTACTAGTGCTTCGGGCTTGCGGGCGCTCAATAAACTTCTCCACCCCGTCAACAACATCTGCTCCAGGCGGCCTACGCCGCTAATTTTTGTGTCTGGAATACCCCAAAAAAACGTGCCCTTAAGAGAACATGCTACCTAAGCGACGCTACCTTTTTTGAGTCGCATCGTCTGCCCATCGCTTCTCAACTGAAGCGACTATCGAGCTCAAGACCCACGCATCGTGAAAACTGGGGTTTAGTCCCCGAGACTTCTGACTTAATGAAGGCATCTGATCAGTAATTGATCAAGCGCAAAACGCAAAGAAAACTCAGAACAGACCAAGCAGCCCTGACACCTACATCTGAGGCCGGCGCGAGATCAGAAAGGCAACTAGAAAGAAACCAGTCAGAGCAAGAAGGCTCGCACGTGCAATAGGAGGCACATGTGAGGGATGCCGAGCAGTCAGCAGAGTTGCAACTGCAAGCCTCTTGACTGGGGAGTATGGTTTGAGGGGAAAAATGGGGACTCCCGAAGGCTGAGATTGTTAAAGGCTTAGGGGGTTGCCCGCATCGACCCGCATCTGTGGATCGATGAGCCGAGGCTCCATGACCCAAAAAGGGGCCGGAGTTCAAACTCAAACATTACACCATCGAAGACCCCAAACAGAATTCATCGAATCATACCGGTTCAAGTTGGAATTTGTTGGAACCCAATGGCTTCCCTTACAAATTTTGTTAAATTATATGGGTTTTTAGTATTCTCTCTTGGTGATGTGACCGCTTAGGGAATGAGTGAACAGAACCCCAAAATTCGTGCACCAGTTTACAATAGTATTATTATGGGGGTCTTTTCACCCTCATTTTCGGCTGTTACCTTCACGACTCAACAGATTAACTCCTAAAGACAGAGGTTAAGGTGTCAAAACAGTGGGCTTTTGGGAACAACAGATCAAGATTAACCGTTCACACCCTTGGAATCGCATGCCACGTTAACCGTATTAAAGGCTGAGTTCGTACCACTGAGTGAATCCTAGACCAAACAAAGGCTAACGGATCACCAAGCCAGTCAAGAGGTACACCATAACCGCGGTGAAGCATGAATACAACTACGCAGAGAATATTCGAACAAGCGACCGAATAAAAGAATGAAGTGAGTTCGCGAGATTATAATATGAACGAAGTGCACCTGTCATCTAATGCGTGACGAGAACAGTAATAATACTATGAATGAAGCATTATAAGTTAACGCATGAATGCTGCATTCGTACATTATTACGTGAACGAAACCACGAAATGAAGGATATACCATTACAAGAACTGTATGGTTAATCTATAGCTCTTCATATGGGTACTTCCTCGGCTATCTTCCTATCTTTTGCTTGTTTCCTTATATTTTCCTTCTTGATCGGTCTGACGCTGCACCCGCTACTCTTTTGGTAGCTTCTGTACGCTTGCACGCCAGCGGCAAGGCGCGAAACACAACAAAATCCAGAGCGTTTAATGCGTCAGCTGGACAAGCAGACTCAACCTGGAACACTTGCACTTGCCTGCGGCCGCTGTGGTGCGCAGTGAGACACTGATCAGCGCTAAGGGTCAGAACGTTGAGTGGAGTCAAACTGCAGCGCCAATCTTGTCGAAGTGTGTGGCAGCGATACGACCCTTGATCGCTGACGCGGTACCCGCTACTCTTTCGGTAGCGACTTCTATACCCCTGCATGCCAGCGGAACGGCTCGAAAGCAAAACAGGACCCAGACTGTCTACATCGTCAGCTGGACACTCGGAGGCTTAGCGTAGAAAACGTGCGTTCACAGTGAGACACTGCTCAGCGCCAAGGGTCACAACGCGGTCACAGCGCGGTCACAACACGGTCACAACACGGTCACAACGCGGTCACAACACCCTTACAACACGGTCACAACGTCACAACACGGTCACAATGCGGTCACAACGCGGTCACTACGCGGTCACTACGCGGTCACAACGCGGTCACTACGCGGTCACAACGCGGTTACAACGGACACAACGCGGTCACAACGCACAACGCGGTCACAACGCGGTCACAACGAACAACGCGGTCACAGCGGTCACAACGCGCCCAACGCGGACACAACGCAGTCACAACACGACGCGGACACAACGCGGTCACAACGCGGTCACAACACAACGCGGTCACAATGCAATTACAACGCGATTACAACGCGGTCACAACGCGGTCACAACACGGTCATGCAGTCACAACGCAGTCACAACACCGCGCTGCTGTTGCTGCTGCTGCTGCTCTTTCAAGCAAAGATTGACACATTAAATCATTCTTGGCTCATATTTCGTCATTCTCAATATTATTGAAAATAATAGATTTATTTGTTGTGTCATTTTTGCAATGGAGTAACTGCACGCGCACGCGCACGAGCACGCGCACACACACACACACACACACACACACTTTTTGTTTTAGTGCTCCACTGGGACCTGTAGTGGATGCTGTTCCGGAAATGGATATGCTCGAACAGTAGACAAACTCGTGAGTGATGAAATAGAAAGGTCGCGAATGAAGCGTTATGTGATATATCACCCTACACACACGAAAAGAGTGCGTTAACATGCTCTGCTTACATGCTCTCAAGACGTCAACATGCTCAGACGTGAAAACATGCTCAATCATGTGCGCTCTGGACGTTGACATGCTCTGACATGAAGACATGTTCAAGCACTCATGTTTGGCAAAACCCACTGACATCACTGTGACATGTTGGAATGCACATCACTTCAATTGTTCATGACATGCTCCGAACGTTCCCGAACCTGCTTGATGTTCTCGTCCGTGCTCATGCATGATCCATCCGCATGCTCATGCAGGTATGCTCATGAAAGTATGCTCTGCTGCGACACTACCGCGACTCAACAAACTGCACCACCGAACATCCAATTTTTTTTTTGGACTGACGCCTCTTTACTACATCAGTAGCACAGTAGGCCGGTCTTGTTGGGCTCGACGTAAAGGGTGAAACAAAGTCAGCGCACACAATCCGCCAGACACACCAAGCAACCACCAAGCCAACAAACACCAAAGAAACAAAGCGAGCAATCGCGCTGAACTACTAGATACCCCACGGACTCAGTACTCGAAGTCGTCAATGAAGTCCCGGTTCACAAGGAAGCACAGAGCTTGTGGGGGAATCGCAAATTGCGACATTGCCAGATTCTCAAAACCACCATCATGTAGCCACTGGTGCGACAGCGGTTATTCAAACCGAGGTCATCAGAAGAGGTTCGGATCACGTACTCGTTGTCAAGGACAGACAACCGACACTCAATGGCGAAAGGATGTTGCAAGTCAGACTCCCTAGGGGTGATGAAAGATGTGCATATGCCCCATGGTGGTCAGCCAGTGGGGACTTAACAGCAAGAACAATCAAGGCAAGACCGGCCCAGGGCACTCCATGGTGGTCAGCCAGTGGAGTAGCTCCGAGCTCTGGGTGCTCCATTCACCTTGGCGTACAAGTGCCCACCCAGAGAGGTGTCCGCGCCCGGCACAGGGGGCATATGCCCCATGGAGGTCAGCCAGTGGGGACTTTAACAGCAAGAACAATCAAGGCAAGACCGGCCCAGGGCACTCCATGGTGGTCAGCCAGTGGAGTAGCTCCGAGCTCTGGGTGCTCCATTCACCTTGGCGTACAAGTGCCCACCCAGAGAGGTGTCCGCGCCCGGCACAGGGGGCATATGCCATATGCCCCATGGAGGTCAGCCAGTGGGGACTTAACAGCAAGAACAATCAAAGCAGGACCGGCCCAGGGCACTCCATGGTGGTCAGCCAGTGGAGTAGCTCCGAGCACAGAATTCTCCAGTCAACCTGGCGTACAAGTGCCCACCAGAGAGGTGCCCGCGCACGGCCAGAGGGGGGGCGAGAGTAGCTGCAGCTACCGATTCCACGGGGAGAGTCCACAGCGAGTTACCAAACCCTTAACGCCACAGGGTTTATAATAACAACGAGGAACCTCCCAGTCCAGGCATCTCACACAAGGCCACGCAACCTTGGCGCTGGCCTGCGCATCGGCACGCATCAGGTCCCTCCAAACCCAAACCCGCGAGGTACGTCGGTAAGGAGATGGGAGGGCTCACATCACATTGGTGCCGAAGTGCAAGGATCTCCATGGTATTGCTACTTTGATCCAATCAGAGCCTTCAGGTAACATCCACGCGGGCGGGGAGCCCACTTGCCCTGCCGCAGGCCAAGCTCAGACGAGGGTGACCCTCTAGAGTCTCAAGAGGGCCAGGTTGTTCTACAAGTGGGGAATGGCTCCCTGCCAAGTCAGCGGGTGCATAATCTCCACGTAGAAGTGTCCACAGCCAGCGCGCCGAACTGCTAGGTCACCCTGTGCACTCAGTACTCGAAATCGTCGAAGAGGCCGGGAGCACACATGTAGCACCGAGTGCGCAGGTGCGTCGCAAAATGCGACGTTGCCAGATTCACAAAACCACCATCATGCAGCCACCGATGCGAATACATTCAGCACCAGCCAAGGCCGTTCACGAGAAGGTTCACAAGTCCGCCATCACAGGTGGGGCATAGTCGTGCCTTGGCACGGGACGTTGCAGGTGTCAACCTTCTTGATCCGAAGTATAAAGTTGCCCCATGGTGGTCAGCCAGTGGGGACTTAACGGCAAGAACAAAGGGTAGGACCAGCCCAGAGCACTCCATGGTGGTCAGCCAGTGGAGCCTCTCCCCAGTCGAAACTTCGCACTCAAGGCCAAGCAACTATCTCCTTGGCCGGTGAGGGTTGAGGGTTCAATAACCAGAATCAGACCCTCCATGCCCAAACCGACAGACGTCGGCGAGGAGATGTGAGGGCTCACATCATGCTTGGCCACCTACCGATGGGGAGGTAGTATGGCTGCTTGGACGCAAGCAGAGATATACACCCAAGCAGGCAGAGAACCCCGCAGCAACCCAAGCACAGGCGAGAATGGCTCTTGTGAAGGCCAGGTTGTCCACAGGTGCTCGATGGCACATTGCCAGAAAAGTGGAAACCTGATCTCCGCGTAGAAGTGTCCACAGCCCAGAAGCAGCATCCCCTAGCTGGTCTCTCCCAATTGGCATGACGCCGTTGTACGACAAGGGGGTGTCACCGTCCAGACGAGAGATGGTCAACACTCAAGTCCGAGGAGTTCACACACGGTCGTAGCACATAGAAGCGGGCAACCTGCCCACCTAGAGGGGGCAGAGGAAAGGAAGATTGGCCGTTTTACCGATGACAAAGCTGGAACATCCAGGCCGGACCGGTCCAGGGTAGTCCGTGGCAGATGGCCAGTGGAGCAACCACGAAAGAAAGGCCCCCCCTTCCCACAGGCACACCGCGGAGCCGACCCAGAAGGGTGTTCACAGCTGCAAGCTGTAAGCACACAGACGACAAGCACGATCCAATCCGTGGCAGAGACTGCGAGAGGGTTGCCAAACCAAGAGTATCCCGAGGTAGTCTTGCGGCATGTATCGGCGAGGAGATGTGAGGGCTCACATCACGCTAGGCAGCATGCCATGAAAGGACTCAATGGTGCGCTCGCATGGCGTCAGTCGGAGCCCTCAGATGACAGTTTGCTGTCTCTTGCCAGGAGCCATCCCAGTCCGGACGCCGGGAGCGATGGCCAGCTGAGGTGGCATGGGAACGCTTCCCGGTACGGCTGGGCATGACCTGCATTGGAGGCAGCTCTTGCTCATCAACCCCCCACTCAGAGATGCCGTCCGGAATGGGGATACGCATGTATCTTGTCATTGAGGTTTGGGCCGCGAGCCACATCACCCGGACAGCTTCCTGGATTTGCCTGTACTGCACAACACCTTCGTCCTTATACTGAAAGGGGAAGGAGGTAACTGCAGCACGCAGGGCCGAAGGATCAGGGTCCTTGGGGGTGCCATGACAGTACATCCTAAACCAGAAGCGTTGAGTCGCTGCTTGGTTGGATGTTTGGCTCGCATGAGCCCCTTAATGGCAGCCCAATGAGCAGTGGCTGCGTCATACCACGCATTTTGGGGACGTTGGGGCCCATGCTTGGTGGGTGTGGTGCTGATCTCTTTCCAATGCGCATCAAAGATGACTGGCAGCCGGAAAGGCGCGGAGACATCCACTTCTCGCAAAGCTGCAAGGTCAGTGGTTCGCAGCTCCGAGAAGCGCCAATCATTCACCTGTGCCTCGGATTCGTCCTCCGCGTCTGACATGTCATCCATCGGGCAGGGAGAGTCTTCGGTTTCGGAAGAGATGCTGACGACCTCCGGTGAGGTTGCTGCAGTGTTCGCTTCCACAGGCGCAGCACAGGGCGAGGAGAGCAAGCACTCTAGGGGCAACACTCGCCGTAGAAAAACAGCCATTCTGTGAGAAGTGTCAGGCCATTCCAAGTTAAAAACTGACCAAAAATGTTCAATGTTTTGGTTGGCCACCGAGGCCGCAAGAGCAAGCCGGATGGCGTCAAGGAAATTGGCAGGGGGGAGGTCCGGCCTAAATTCTTGATAGTGCCTTTGCCCAAGTGTCTGTGTGCCCTGCAGCGTGATGCCTAGGAACGTATTCAGGCTGGGCTGGGCAAGTCTGGCCGTTTCCACGTCCGTGTGCTTAGCAGCTGCGGCCCATGCCGGAGGCTTGGCCAGTGACTTGTGGCAGTCCACTGCGCGCGTCCATCACATATATGGTAGTAGGGCACGTGGGACACCGATAAGCGCGGCCAGCCAAGAAGCTGCAGGCGGCACATTGATCTGCAGGTCAGTAATTTTATTGTCAGATTCAGGAAAACCAATAACAGGGCAGCCCTGCCGTACGCTCCAGGGGACCTTTTTGGTGGGACTCGAATGCGACAGAAGTGCACCCAGCCAATAATCTGGGTCAGCGTAGCTGAGCATTGCAGGAAAACTGGCATTGATGACACTCGGCAAGTCCGACACCGCAGAGAAAAGATCCGCGATGTACTGCGCTGTGGTAAGAATGTGAAAACACAGCAGCAGCGCGCTGAACCCTCTTTTTCTCACGACTTGAGCCAAAGTCATAAGCCGGAGGCTTCGTCAGTGAAACTCTTTACACACAGGTGAAAACTCTGCTCTGCCACGTGTTCTCCACAGCCACAAAACAAACTCAAACGTCAGTGGGAGTTCTCGGGACCTACCCAACTACACCTAAAGCAAGCAAAAACGTGTACAGTCACTCCTACAGCTTTCAGACACACATCCCTACAACTCAAGCAATTCAAAAGGCTTTCCCACTTAAAGCAGCACTCCCGTCGAGCCTCCAAGGCACAACTACGGAGTTCCTCCAACTACACACACACAACTCTGAGCCAGCATGCAGGACAACAAAGTTAACATGTCCTTAGACAGGAACTTTCACACCCCCGCTTGGACTGTAATGCCTCAGAGCCACGCACTTCTTCACAGCTCGGTGTTTCCAGTGCTTAAACATCTCATCCCAGGCAAAGTCCGAAAGCGAGCACTCCTACTGCCGACCTAAGAAGGTGTTCCTACAAGACCTAACGTGACTTTCGCAGCACGCAAAAGAGCTCTACCCAGTTTAGTCGGATAGATACCTGTTTCTTCGACACTAGCAAGTGAAACATGCTGATGACTTTTGTCACAGGGCTTTCCAGAGAAGATTTCACTCCACTCCTCTCGGTTTGTAGCAAAGAACCACCGCTTAAAGACCCCGTCGAAGGCACAACGGTCCACAACCCTTCCAAAGTTCAGACCAAGGCGCTTCTTTTCTTTCAGATAACTTTCCTCCTTCCAAAGACCACAGTTCTTTGGCCATTCCTGGGTAACCAGGATCTCTTTGCAGCGGTCCTCCAGAAGTCGTCCTAAAGCTTTCCAAGAGGCAACATGCTTCTTGACCTGCTCTCGCCACCGATGTCGAAACTTCGGTCGATGCCAGTTCTTAAAGCGGTAGCTACATCCAGCGGTACACGGGGAAGCTATGTGGACATAGATCTGGGGCGGTTTCCTACTCAACAGACACAGCAAGACCTCTCCTAGAAACATTTGAGTACTCTTGCTTAAGAAGTCTTCTTTCTCAGTTATGCCAATATATGCTACTCGGTCACGAGCACACGCTCGGCACAACGCACTGTCCGTTGAACAAAACACCTCGATCACAAGCAGAGGAACAGATCCCAACGCAAGGTCTCTTGCCACTGGCTCGTACTTCGCCAGGTTTGTCGGGATTTTCTCAAGCTTTTCACATACTTCTTCAAGTTCTTCCATTCGTTCACGAAGGTGTTCAGGAACTACAAGACCCTGAAGGTCTTCTTCACACACTCTTTCCAGTCCACACGCAACCAGCAAATGCTCAAGCAACAACTCCTCAGGAGATTTCGTCAGTCCATCGGCTGGATTCCGTTCTCCACTGATGAAGCTTAGAATCAGCCTTTCCAGGTGGACTAGCTCTTGAAGATAGCGATGACGAAGCTCCAGGTGCCGAACACGGCGTAACAACCCCGTCATTTTGCTAATCGACAAAGCGGCTTCCGAATCCGAAGCCAGGTGAATCGGAAACTCACCGGTCTCTCCTTTGGGCATTCCATACAGGAGCGTTTCCATGAGCAAAGACAAGTACACCGACTCTTTGGCTGCCTCAGTCAGGGCTGCCAATTCGGCCTCCGCCGAACTCAACGCGGTCACCGACTGTTTCCGCGAGAAAGTTTTGATCATGATGCCATGCCACTTCACAATGGCACCAGACACAGAGCAAATGTTCCATGACGCATCCACAAAGCCAGAGAGCATGGTTTCCGAAGCGCAGCAAGGATACTCAAACGCTTCTGCCGAAAATCGCTGAAGGTACTCAGGCAAAGCCATCACCCAACGAACCACGCGTCTCAAGCAAGCTTCTGCCTGGCTATCTGGGTCACTCTGATACCGGCCCAGAAATCCTACCGGGTAGGACAAATGCGGCAACGTCAGGCTTGCCCACATCAACTTACCAAGCACACGTCTATAGCGTTCATACGCCTCAGTGCTGATAGGTGTTCCAGCCTCCTTCTTCCGGTACTCCCTCTCGAGGTTTCCCAGCACTGGTTTCACACCTTTTCCGCTAATGCCAAACTCTTCTCCAAGCGACTTCAAGTACCCCGGCTTCAGGCCAAAGAACACAGGCCCGTGCTCAGTGGTTCGGGCGATCACTCGACCCAAGAACTCGAGCTGCCCAGTCTTGCCAGGTTCTAGAAGCCCTGTCTGCTTCATTTTATAGATCTTCGCTAGCTTAGCGTACAGATCCTTGGCAACTGGCGGATTCTGGGAAAAGATGATGAGATCGTCAACATACACTAACACCAAGGTCAGCGCACCATCCTTCTCAAGCCGGTGATGCACAGTAGGGTCGGCAGTCTCACCAAACCCAAACTGCTTACGCAGCGTGCTTGTAAACTCTAGGTACCAGCTCAGTGGTCCTACTCTCAAGCCATTCATGGCTTTGTGTAGCTGCGCAAACAGCGGCTTGTTCTCCTCATCATACATCCCATTCGGAAACCGGATACACTCTACTCCCTGCACAGGCGCTTGCATGAAGGCAACGCTCACATCTGCTGACAACAAGGTGCCACCTCTGACAGCATGAATAGCAAGGACACCCCTCAAGGCTTCCAAAGACGTGGTGGGGGAATATATCCCGTCAGCTAGAGGATTGGATCCAAATGCATAGTCTCTCACAACAAGACGAGCACGAACTCGTTCAGGGTTCGTGGCCGACGGTTTCGAAGTCAGAACCCACCTAGTCGTATGGATTCTTCGTGTAGCTCGTTTACGGGCCTCAGCTTCTCCTATAATCGTAGCTACACCAAAAGCATCAAGTTCTGAGAGCTCGAGTCTCATACCTTCTTCAAGATGCTTACGAGGCAAAACCTTGCCAGAAACTTCGCAAACCGCATTGTCCGGGACATGGACCCAAATCTTCTTTCCACCAAACTTCATACGGAACCACTCTTTGACATCATCTCCCTTACGGATTTTTGTCGTTACTCTCAAGTCAGGCCCATCAAAGAGTTGCCTAAGGCCATGCTCATAGAGCCACGTCAGGCCCTCTTCCATGGCATCGTCTTCTCCTGGATCCATAGGAGCGTCGAGGTCCTCAAGACCTACGCCTCCGGGAGGCTCAACCTCCATGCCTGTTTCTTCAGGCACGTCCGAAAAATCCGGAGAATACCCATCCAACTCTCCTTCTTCTTCCATTGCTTCAGGGCCCTCAAGAGCAGGTGGTTCGGTGCGTTCAACAGGAAACTCAAGACTTCCTTCAGGGATATTTGGGGAATCAAGCGGAAGACTCGGACCATCGATTGGAACATCGAACTTGATGGGTCTTTCAGGGTCTTCCTTATTACCTCGAAGGTCACGCAAAGCAGCTTTGTCAAACTCCACTGGATCTTTGGCACGAAAAGAGCTGAAGATTTCCAAAAAAGGGGGCTTTCCAATACCTATTGGAACAAAGACTCGAATCCCAGAGCCATTAGCACCGTGAGGTCCTACATAGAGTGCCCTCACCAAGCGCTTTCCGCGGTGCTCTGGGTAGTCCTTCTGAGGCTTCCCAAAACCCACAACCCCAAACTCACAGCTCTTCACTGGCTGAACTGTCGACCCACGTAGTCTCTCCAACGGCGTGCTGTGTTCCTTGGACACATGAAACAAGTTATGCATCCTCACAGAGTACCTCATGGCCTCAACAAACAGATGGCTCCCTAGAGGCAACTTTTCACCTACACGCTCTTCTAAGCCCAGCCAAACAGACCAGAACGCTTCTTTCACAAGGCAAACATGGCGTTCAACGATGCCCTTCGCTTGAGGTCTGTTTATCGCGAACGGGACCCAGTGCATTGACCTCCCCCCGAATGTCCGGTGTTTCGCTGCATTGCGGAAAACACTCTCGAGGAGATTTTCTTGGTCCCCGTGGACAACAATGTCCAATCCACTCAATCCCATTTCCGTAAAGGCTTTGCAAACCGATACAGCGGGCACTTCATCCTCAGGTCCTAAGACCACGGTATGTATGTACCCCGACACCACATGAACCATGAGAAGGAAACGAACATTCTTTCCGAAAAATCCAAAGTCGACTTGCAACTCTCCGGGTCCGTGGTGGTGTTTCATGTGCTTCCTACGAGCCGGCACTCTCCCTCTAGCGCTTTGACATGTGTCACAGCAACTAAGATAAGGTTGGTGGCCCTTATTTCGGTGCGCCTTCAGCCGCTCCGAGGTCAAATAGACCGGAACCTCAGGATCCAGAGCATCGCTCACCACCTCCGGGGAACTCAGGGCACCCGGTTCACCTGAGGGAACATTCTCCACACGGGGTTTCTTTCGAACATCGGAGGGCCTAGGGGGTTCACTTCCGCTGGGTTTCGCAAGTTCAGCTTCCAACGGATCAGGAATCAACTCTTCCTCCGACTCCGAATTCACAACAACCGGGGTCGGCAAACCAGCAAGCATACGCAGGGCCTCAGAACGTGCCACGGCCTTCTTTTGCTCGGACCCCCGCAGGGACCCAAGCCCACACAAGGCCCACTTCTTCAAGGCACGCCAACGTTTCATCATTGGCCCTTTTGCTTCCTCGCCCGTAGGCTCAGCTTTCAACTCACAAGCAAGCACGCCACGCAAAAACAACAGGCGGCGCACAACACTCCAAGACCTACGTGGCACACGTCCTACCAAAGTTACACGCACAAACTTCAGCCTACTCCTACGGCGCACACTCAAAAGCTTCACGCACCTACGCAGCCAACCTCTGAAAACCAAACCCAGAACCAACCCTAAAGCCAAGGCACTGCTTCCTTTCCATGAAGACCTGGGCACAGAGGGACAGTGTGCAGACCCATTCGCGGCAGGCAGGCTGCACTCACAGTCACCTACCAAGCACTCAAACGCTCCTACCCTACCTCCTAATGCACACAGCCAGTCTCCTACGGCAAACAGCAGGGCTTTCAGACCTACTCCTACCAATTTTGTGCATTGCGGCGAAGATCGGAGCAGCTCATGCCCGGCTTTTAAATTTAGGCCCTCAGGGCCCATACCCAAGCATATCAATCCATCTCGGAGCCAGAGTCTCCCACATCCGAATTGTCCATCGGTGGATTTGGAACCACCATACTCGTCTCTGCCGGCGGGGTCAAAGGAGAAGCGCTCCCCGGACTTCCAATGCCACCGACCATTGGCTCCATTGGGACCTCGGAACTCACGTCCATAGGGGTCCCAGGGGCACCGAATGCCTCCACGGGCGTCATCGGCATCTCGACCTCCATTGGAACCTCGCCCGCAAGCTCCCTCAATGTATCTGGGTGCGGTGTCGATGGAGGAGGTAGAGGAGGCGGAGGTATAGGCAGGCTTGCTTCCATAGGCGTGCCTGGTGCCCAAGATGGAGGAGGTAGAGGAGGCGGAGTTAGAGGCATGCCTGCTTCCATAGGCGTGCCTGGTGCCGACGATGGAGCATAGGAAAAGACGGACGGCGTAAGCGGGGAAGGAGGGCTGAACAGCAAGAAAGCCGGAGGCCCTGGTGGAAAAGCGGGGCCCGTCGACGATGATGGAGCCACCTCGGCTGTTGCAGCTCTCTTCATGTCGGCATGCAATCGAATCATTGCCTCGGCTTTTGCACGCGCTTGGTTGAGCAAAGCCCACCCCGAAGGAGGTGGAGCTGGAGCACTTTTGTGAAGAGGCGGTGCCGTGCCACCCGACGCGGATGGTGCAACATCCGGTATTATAGTTGGCGGTTGAGCAGCCAAAGTCACCCGGCGGTTGCTCTGGACGAGCACGTCCGCCAAAAGCGCTCTCAAGTCGGCAGCCGGCACACGCTCGACCTTGAGCTCGTTTGGCAGAATGCTTGCTAGCCCTGCCTCGAACAACTGGTATTGAGCAGGATGGCACCGCAACTCTCGAATCGCCTCCAGGTACAGAAGGAATTTCTTCAAGGTGAGCTGGATGCCAACCTGATTGTTGCGCCAGTACCCCCTTTGCTCGCATGGAAGGTGCGGTTGGCGGATGGTAGCAGTCACATCGGCGACTACCACCCCCATGGTGGTCAAAACATAGCCATACCTTGCATACTCTGCACGACGGTCGTGCTCTTCGACGAGGGTGTCCGTCAAAACCGACTGGTCCACCGTCGGAGCAGCAATGGCTCGCAGCTCGGCAATGAGCATAGGTTGCTTCACCGGAATGCCGCTTGTATTGATCACCAACTCCTGTGTCTCCAACTCCCCAAGGCAGGCTGGAATCCCCAACAGCCGTTCGACCGAGCCAGGGGTCGAGGTAAAAAGGTCGATGTTTTGGAGAAGCTGCCTCGAAAGAGACAGCTGACCTTCCTCCTCGAAACGGTGCGCAAGACGAGCAATCATGCTCGTCGAAAAGGCTTCCACCTGGGCCACACTCCCACTTTGGGAGTTCACAAGACAGAGCGGAGGCGAGGCTTCCGGAAGCTCCATCCTTTCCAAGGTCCCTTACAAAGGCTCCAGGCTTTGAGCAAAACACTCCTAGAGCACACAACACCAGCAATGCTTTCAGAAACACTCCTGGCCAACGCAAACTCCGAAAGGCACACTTCCTCTCTTCACTCTGTCCCAACAAACACTCAGGCACACAAGCGCTGGGGTGCAAGTCACTCCTACGTCCTACACGCAAGGCACTCCTACTCCTAATGCAAACACTCTGAGGCTGGAGCGGCACAGGCCCTACCCCTACGCACTCAAAACCCTTGTCTCCACAGCGTGTGTCCCTACTGGTTTGCTTCTCCAAAGACGTGTTGCTTGCAGACTTAAGCACAACAGCTGCGGCGGAACATAAAGCTTCAGCACAACATGCAGAGGGTGGGGTTTCCAGGTCTACTCCTACTTTCGCAACTGCAGCATGCTCACATCCACTCAAACGCTCCTGAAAAACATGCTCATGCAGCTCATGTTCCCCCACATGTTGCTTCACTGAAAATGCTCGCAACAAAAACTTAAAAGGCGTCACCTCCAATGCTCTTCCTACGTTGGGCGGTGCCTTCTTCTGCACCTTATCCACTTCCATCGCGTCGTCGTTCGGGCTCCACCCCGGCTTGGGTGAGTCCCCTTTGCTTCTTCTTCCTTTCGGCTTTGCCTTGGTAGGGCCAATCTCCTTAGCCAACGCCCACCAGCTCCTGGCTTCACGAACCAAAGGCACCCACATCGAGGAACCTCGTTCCGTCTGCTTCACCAAGCAGCTTGCTCCAGGCTCTGAGGTGAGCCAGGTACTCCATCCCGAAAGGGATGCTTGCCAAGAACTGACTACGTTGAAACCAATCTTGCAAACCAAGACCTGTTGAAGCACTACGGGCCCCAACTTCCCAAACTTCACCCGAATGTCAACCAACTTGACACATTCCATGGGCGTATCGCTAGCACTCATGAGCACAGGAAGAGGTCCCGAATGCTCCTTGACGACTTCGTAAAAACCCAACGCACTCTCTGACAACACGTGGCAGGTGGCTCCACTATCAATGAGCCATGCGAAAGAGCTATTCCTAGAGGAGGACTGGTTCAGTCTCTCGATCTCTCCGTTCGTCATGGTGAGACGAGGGGGCTCAGCTTCATTGGGCTCATTAGTTCTTGTCCCCGGACCCAAGCCACTCAGATGATGAGACCGCATCGCCATCACCTGGTCAGACTGCTCGTCTTCCACAGCTCGGCCCTTGGGCTTTCCTTTGTTCTTGGGCTTCCCCTTGGGCTTTCCACCCTTTCCTTTGTCTGTCTTCCCTTTGCCTTTGCCCTTGCCTTTAGGACTCTTCTCTCGATTCTTGGAACCAGAAGGCTTTCCACCTTTCGGTTCATCCCTCTTCTTTCCTTTTCCAGAGCTCTTGTCGGGGCACTGCCAACTCATATGGCCTGATTTGCCACAGTTCCAGCAGAGGCCGCGCTCCCCAACTGCATTCAGCGAACCGGCATCACACAATCGGGTTTGCTCCTCGTAGAACCGGATGCTTTCAACCAGTTCCTCCCAGCTCCCAGACTTCCCATGCAGGACAACGTAATGCCTACACTCTGGGCTGACAGATTGAAGAAGAAGGGTTGAACGATCAGATGCTCCAAGCCTCAGTTCAGGGAACCGATGCAGCTTCTGGTCTACCTTCCCAAGCTCGTCCTCAAGGAAGCGGACGCAGTCAAGCGGTCGCTTGTACGAACTCGCCTTCGAAGTTAGGCGAAGGGCTTCATCTCTCACAGCAATGGCCTCCATGCGAGAGACAATGCTGAAGGTCTGGTGCATTTGACGCATCACCTCATAACCACAAGCAGCTTGTCCTTGACGCATCGACGTGCTTCTCACCAGTTCCATCCCACGTTCGAACTTCTGCAGACTTTGTTGCAGGTAGTAAAACAACCTTGCCGAACGCGATGCTACCGGAACTGCCATGTCAGACTGCTTGATCTCACGGTCATGCGTCATTGCCTGGCGCAACTCATTGACATAGTTGTCGTCTATCAACGCCAGCCAGGAAGCAAGCACCTCGCACCACCGATGGTACTCCTCCAGCTCTCTCACACGCCCTTTTCCCATCGACACATTATCGATGAGCGGCAATGCTGGCAGATACTTCTCTGCACGGTTACTTCCAACATGCAGGTTCTGTGATGGCGCCGGTGGAGGAGCAGAAGCCTTTGCCGTGGGACTTCCAGCAGCTGCTGCACTTGAAGCACCCCCAAATGGGTTGCTCACAGCTGCCGACAATGCTTCCTGCTCACGTCTCCTTCTCTCGTCGGCCTCCATCTTTGCCACCAGAACTTGAAGTGTCTGTTGCTGATTCTGCATCATCATTTGCTGACTCTGCATCATCTGGACCATCATCTGCTGGAGTTGAGGGTCAAGTCCGACGACCGTGGCGGGTCCTCCCGCTGGAGCAGAAGCTCCAGGGGGTTGTGTTGGCGGTTGTTGCCCGTCCTGGGCACCACCGGGGCCAAACAAAGCTTCGTCGTCTTCGTCTTCAGGCACAGGGGTCGACAGCCCGGGGTCAGCCATGGCTTCTAGTTTCTACGAGCGTGCTACACACGCTCCGCTACCATGTGAAAACACAGCAGCAGCGCGCTGAACCCTCTTTTTCTCACGACTTGAGCCAAAGTCATAAGCCGGAGGCTTCGTCAGTGAAACTCTTTACACACAGGTGAAAACTCTGCTCTGCCACGTGTTCTCCACAGCCACAAAACAAACTCAAACGTCAGTGGGAGTTCTCGGGACCTACCCAACTACACCTAAAGCAAGCAAAAACGTGTACAGTCACTCCTACAGCTTTCAGACACACATCCCTACAACTCAAGCAATTCAAAAGGCTTTCCCACTTAAAGCAGCACTCCCGTCGAGCCTCCAAGGCACAACTACGGAGTTCCTCCAACTACACACACACAACTCTGAGCCAGCATGCAGGACAACAAAGTTAACATGTCCTTAGACAGGAACTTTCACAAAGAAAGCCATACCACCAGGGACTCCGAGAGCCTCGCTTTGTCCAGCTGCGGGACCGGGCAATCCAACATTTCAGCAAGGTCGAAATGCTGCAATGCCCCCGACAATCTAAGGCACTGCGTGACGATAGGGTCATAAACCTTCAAATACGCTGCCGGAAACGTTTCAGGCAGATGCAGTAGCGTGTCAGCGATTCCGATCAGCATATCCGAGTCTTGCAGCTGGTTCGGTACGCCGTTCAAAAACACCTCATAGGCCCTATATGCCCGAACTGCTGGCAGTGTGTTGTGAGGTGTTGCGAGTCACGCAGGTTCATGTAGGGCCGAGGTTTGACATTCTTGCCAAAGTGATGTCCCGCTGCAAGTGCGCGCCACATGAGATCACAGGTTGACAGCCGGTCCGACAATGGCCTTCAGCCCGGCGGCCTGCATGACTTCGGTTTGACGATGCTCATACAGAGAATCGATTCCAGCATCGATACCGCTGAGAACCACACCTCAGACGCTCCAGAGGAACGGTGAGGCTTGCTCCAAGAGGGCATCTCGCCTGGTCCCTTTTTCCACGGGCCGGAACTTTGGGCCGTTTGCCGCAAAAGGGCCGGCAAGGTGGCTGGCGTGTGGAGGTCGGCAGAGACCGCATTGAGGCCAAAATCGTTTGCTCCAACAACTCCGTGATGAAGTGTTAATTGGGTCGCGATCCTCCAGCGGGCTGTCTGTGGTCGCCAATCATAACATCAAGTGCATGCTTGATGTGCGCCAGAATGTGTTGGAACCAGACGTGTCCAATTACTGGGCTTCATCTCGGAGGAGCAACTCAACATCCTTTTGACGGTTAATGAGCTGTGAGTAGGGAAAGCTCAGCCTTGCCACAATCGTTCCATGTGTCGTGGCTACAAGTAGCCCCCGGTACAAATCGTGCACAGGAGCTTATGTGTGTCCTTCTCCTTGTTACCCGGCGTGCGAACGATGCGGCTTATCAACCGCTTCGACACAGGCCCGAACCGATTTATTGCCATGAGCGGTGTTTAGGGTGAGCCGGCTCGCAGGCACGCAAGGAGTAATTGTAGAAACGCGCAGGATTCCGCTGCCGGGCGCACCCGTTGTGAATACAGAAGTACGATTCGCACCTTGATAGCTCAAGGTCTCGTGTCGTGATTACAGCTTAAAGAATGCGCCCCATGCTCGAATAGCAGATGTATCTTCCCCGAGTCAGCTGTCGCTTGCTGCACATGACGTCTCGCGGCCACTGTGGCATGTTGCAGTCGGCTCTTGCTCAAGCGTTCAAAAGAATCGTCCTGCCCAGTGGAGTGCCCACTCCATGTCGGCATGCATGCAGAAGTTGCGCTTGATCGAGTCCACCTGTGCCATGCCTCTGCAAGACCCCCTTAGCAGGCACGCTGGCCAGTCGACGTTCAACTTTGTATTGGCGATCCCATTTCCCACCAGTACGTGCAAAGGTAATCATCTTGCAACGTGCCACCAGCTCTCCAGGCCGTGTGGAGCAACGGGCTCTTTGGGCTGCCTGCGCGGGCCCGCGGAGGCAGCGAACCGGTTCGGATCCAGCTCTTCCCGGTAGTAATGCACTGCAACCGGAAGTGTGGCCAACTCAACATCCCAAGAAGGCTCTTGGTTGTTTTGGTGCGGCGTATTGGAAGGAAACCCTTCTTTGTCTCCAGCTCGCTGGCTTGGAGATGGAGCAAGTCAAAAATGACGAAAGCAGATGAGATGTGACCACACAAACAACAGACTCTACGGCCTTCAAGCCTTTGTGTTTACAAAGGGAAAATGAACTTTGTGTGAAATGCAGGAAAATGTCCAAGTAATTGAAGACTGGAAGCCAGGCTGCGGAAGAGGCAGGCAGCAGGTTTTGCAGGCTTGCTGTAGGGTCTGTTGGGGCGGCGTGCGGCAGGGTCTGGTTCTGCAGGCGCTGCTGACCTGCAGGCTGCTGCAGGGTCTGCAGGCTTGCCGACAGCCTACAAACCCTGCAGTGTTACATGCAGGTTCTGCAGAACGCAGCCCGACCTGAGAGCTACCTTGAAATTGCAAGGACTTGGAACCTGAAGGATGCTTGTCTCCGGTCACAAGCCCTTGCATGTGCCCCCGAGCCCCGCAATGTTGGATGCCGAAGGTCGGTCTGACATGACCAACGTGTTGCAACATTGCCCTGGCGCTCGAACAGTTGGGCGGACTCTGCGATGTTCTATCCGGATCCATCAGAGGGAACCTGGCCTCTATTAACTTCGTCAATCATGTACATGTTTGATTTGTGATGAAAATTACGTTCTTGTTAATAATATATGCGAACAAAAAAATGTTTTAAATTGTTAAATTTATGAAGAGTAAAATTTTAATGATCAAAAATGCGTAGAATGTAACAAAGGATTTTATTTATTCGAAAATTAATGTCATAAAGGTAATCTAAAATATTGTGAATCTTACTTCTCAATCTGGACATCAAAAAATTACACTATAGAATAATATTGATGTTGTAGTTGAAAATAGACTTAATAAGAGGGTTCAAAGTGACCGAAATGAGACACTAATAGGACCAAGAATACGTGGTTAAAGGCACTATGTGTCCCATTCAGTATAAGTTTGACTTGCCATTGGGGAAAGGGGATTTTCGACAACACTTATTGATTTGGGACAGGTCGGCCCTTTGCTGCGGGTTTGGAGAATGTGCCTCAAGTGAAGCCAAATCCGACCCCAGAAAGACACAAGAAGCGTAGGACACGTTTGAGTGCCCCCGCAGTTGCAATTCAGCTTGTCATGTGCAATACCTGTTCCGTTATAACGCTATTGCCAACAGTTTTAAGCGACCGCTGACTATCTTTGCGCCCGACCCAAACATGTGGTGCATGCTTTGCGTGTCTCCGCAAAATTGAAAGCGCACTTGCCTTGCCACGTTTCACGGCCCATTCTGGGGTCCTATTTTTGGGCCCCAAAGCGAAGCCCAAAATGGGATCTTCTCTAAGAGTTTCGAATCAGGCAGACCCAGTTTTGGAACCCAATTTCTGGCCTCAAAATGAAGGCCAAAAACTGTGCGATTTCTGATAAGAAGACACACTTTTGAAGCTCGCCGAAATTTGCCCGACGTGAGGACCGCTCCCGACATAAGACAATAAAAATGCACCGCTGCGTGGCAAGCGGTCGGTGGTGGGCCTGTACTTATTCATAAAGGCGCCATTCAGGTTGCCACTGGGGGGGTACTCTGATGCGTCCTATGTTTCTCGTCGTTTGTCGGTCCTGAATGTGGACCCGCGCGATACCGCGTTTTTTAGCGGTTTTTCCAACGGGCAGCCCGCAAAAGTTGGAAAAAAGGCTCTGGGAGTCCTGATGAGGTTTTGGAGCCCTTGAAGGGGATTGTGAGGCCTTACTTGAGTATTTGAAAGACTGGTAAACCGTATAACCCTTGAGAAAGCGCGTGTAGCAGACCTGTACACGAGTACTACACTCAAAAAATGCGGGAAAACAGCGTGTAGTACCTTGATTCCAAGTAGAAACATTACATGGACATGAACCTTAAAGTTTTGAAAAAACTATGCATTCATGTAGTACACTGTGGTTTTTCCCCAGCGCGGAGCGTGTAGTACCAGTTTTGATGAAATTACACCCGAGGCGAAATCCAGCTTTTCCCACAGCGCGGAGCGTGTAGTACTAGTTTTCATGAAATTAGACTGGCGGAAAAATCCAGCTTTTCCTACAGCGCGGAGCATGTGACACCTGGTTTTTAATTTGCAGTTCTACAGGTCAGGGGCTTTCAAGCTTCCTGCAGACTCTGGGGCCTTCAAGGCTTTGTGTTTACAAGGGGAAATGGACTCTGTGTGAATGCAGGAAAATGCCCAAGTAATTGAAGACTGGAAGCCATGCAGGCTGGGGGAGAGGCAGGCAGCAGGTTTTGCAGGCTTGCTGTAGGGTCTGTAGGGGCGGCGTGCGGCAGGGTCTGCAGGTTGCCCGCAGGCGCTGCTGGCCTGCAGGCTGCTGCAGGGTCTGCAGGCTTGCCGACAGCCTACAGACCCTGCAGCTGTAGGCTTGCTGCAGGGGTCTGCAAGCTTGCTGCGTCAGGCTGCTGCAGGGCCTGCAGGCTGGCTGCAGATTCCGCATGCTTGCTGCAGGTCTGCAGGGTCTGCAGGTTGCTGCAGTGTTACATGCAGGGTCTGCAGAACGCAGTAAGCAGCGCAGCCCGACCTTGAGAGCTACCTTGAAATTGCAAGGACTTGGAACCTGAAGAGCCTGGAAAAGGATGCTTGTCTCCGGTCACAAGCCCTTGCATGTGCCCCCGAGCCCCCAATGGCAATGTTGGATGCCGAAGGTCGGTCTGACATGACCAACGTGTTGCAACATTGCCATTGGGGAAAGGGGATTTTCGACAACGCTTATTGATTTGGGACAAGGTAGGCCCTTTGCTGGGGGTTTGGAGAATGTGCCTCAAGTGAAGCCAAATCCGACCCCAGAAAGACACAAGAAGCGTAGGACACGTTTGAGTGCCCCCGCAGTTGCAATTCAGCTTGTCATGTGCAATACCTGTTCCGTTATGACGCTATTGCCAACAGTTTCAAACGACGCTGACTATCTTTGCGTCCGACCCAAACATGTGGTGCATGCTTTGCGTGTCTCCGCAAAATTGAAAGCACACTTGCCACGTTTCACGGCCCATTCTGGGGTCCTATTTTTGGGCCCCAAAGCGAAGCCCGAAATGGGATCTTCTCTAAGAGTTTCGAATCAGGCAGACCCAGTTTTGGGACCCAATTTCTGGCCTCAAAATGAAGGCCAAAAACTGTGCGATTTCTGATGAGAAGACACACTTTTGAAGCTCGCCGAAATTTTGCCCGACGTGAGGACCGCTCCCGACATAAGACAATAAAAATGCACCGCTGCGTGGCAAGCGGTCGGTGGTGGGCCTTTACTTATTCATATAGGCGCCGTTCAGGTTGCCACAGTTGCAATTCAGCTTGTCATGTGCAATACTTGTTCCGTTATAACGCTATTGCCAACAGTCTTAAGCAACCGCTGACAATCTTTGCGCCCGACCCAAACATGTGGTGCATGCTTTGCGTGTCTCCGCAAAATTGAAAGCACACTTGCCACGTTTCACGGCCCATTCTGGGGTCCTATTTTTGGGCCCCAAAGCGAAGCCCGAAATGGGATCTTCTCTAAGAGTTTCGAATCAGGCAGACCCAGTTTTGGGACCCAATTTCTGGCCTCAAAATGAAGGCCAAAAACTGTGCGATTTTCTGATGAGAAGACACACTTTTGAAGCTCGCCGAAATTTTGCCCGACGTGAGGACCGCTCCCGACATAAGACAATAAAAATGCACCGCTGCGTGGCAAGCGGTCGGTGGTGGGCCTTTACTTATTCATATAGGCGCCATTCAGGTTGCCACAGTTGCAATTCAGCTTGTCATGTGCAATACTTGTTCCGTTATAACGCTATTGCCAACAGTCTTAAGCGACCGCTGACAATCTTTGCGCCCGACCCAAACATGTGGTGCATGCTTTGCGTGTCTCCGCAAAATTGAAAGCACACTTGCCACGTTTCACGGCCCATTCTGGGGTCCTATTTTTGGGCCCCAAAGCGAAGCCCGAAATGGGATCTTCTCTAAGAGTTTCGAATCAGGCAGACCCAGTTTTGGGATCCAATTTCTGGCCTCAAAATGAAGGCCAAAAACTGTGCGATTTCTGATGAGAAGACACACTTTTGAAGCTCGCCGAAATTTTGCCCGACGTGAGGACCGCTCCCGACATAAGACAATAAAAATGCACCGCTGCGTGGCAAGCGGTCGGTGGTGGGCCTTTACTTATTCATATAGGCGCCATTCAGGTTGCCACTGGGGGGACTGGGGGGGTACTCTGATGCGTCCTATGTTTCTCGTCGTTTGTCGGTCCTGAATGTGGACCCGCGCGATACCACGTTTTTCAGCGGTTTTTCCAACGGGCAGCCCGCAAAAGTTGGAGGCTCTGGAGGTCCTGATGAGGTTTTGGAGCCCTTGAAGGCGATTGTGAGGCCTTACTTGAGTATTTGAAAGACTGGTAAACCGTATAACCCTTGAGAAAGCGCGTGTAGCAGACCTGTACACGAGTACTACACTCAAAAAATGCGGGAAAACGGCGTGTAGTACCTTGATTCCAAGTAGAAACATTACATGAACCTTAAAGTTTTGAAAAAACTATGCATTCATGTAGTACACTGTGGTTTTTCCCCAGCGCGGAGCGTGTAGTACCAGTTTTGATGAAATTACACCCGAGGCGAAATCCAGCTTTTCCCACAGTGCGGAGCGTGTAGTACTAGTTTTCATGAAATTAGACTGGCGGAAAAATCCAGCTTTTCCTACAGCGCGGAGCATGTGACACCTGGTTTTTACAGCGCGGAGCATGTGACACCTGGTTTTTAATTTGCAGTTCTACAGGTCAGGGGCTTTCAAGCTTCCTGCAGACTCTGGGGCCTTCAAGCCTTTGTGTTTACAAGGGGAAATGGACTCTGTGTGAATGCAGGAAAATGCTCAAGTAATTGAAGACTGGAAGGCATGCGGGCTGGGGGAGAGGCAGGCAGCAGGTTTTGCAGGCTTGCTGTAGGGTCTGTAGGGGCGGCGTGCGGCAGGGTCTGCAGGTTGCCCGCAGGCGCTGCTGGCCTGCAGGCTGCTGCAGGGTCTGCAGGCTTGCCGACAGCCTACAGACCCTGCAGCTGTAGGCTTGCTGCAGGGGTCTGCAAGCTTGCTGCGTCAGGCTGCTGCAGGGCCTGCAGGCTTGCTGCAGATTCCGCATGCTTGCTGCAGGTCTGCAGGGTCTGCAGGTTGCTGCAGTGTTACATGCAGGGTCTGCAGAACGCAGTAAGCAGCGCAGCCCGACCTTGAGAGCTACCTTGAAATTGCAAGGACTTGGAACCTGAAGAGCCTGGAAAAGGATGCTTGTCTCCGGTCACAAGCCCTTGCATGTGCCCCCGAGCCCCCAATGGCAATGTTGGATGCCGAAGGTCGGTCTGACATGACCAACGTGTTGCAACATTGCTATTGGGGAAAGGGGATTTTCGACAACACTTATTGATTTGGGACAAGGTAGGCCCTTTGCTGGGGGTTTGGAGAATGTGCCTCAAGTGAAGCCAAATCCGACCCCAGAAAGACACAAGAAGCGTAGGACACGTTTGAGTGCCCCCGCAGTAGCTCCAGTTCCACTAATTCTACTTTCGGGGGAACCAATATCTCTTGTCCTCTGTCAAAAGGCGCAAATTCGATATCCGCTCCCACAACTTCTTGCGTGTCCGGCACTTCCGAAGGTAGGCCTTCCCACAGGGCTTGGGAGTTTTTTTGGACTAACGCCTCTGCACTACATCAGTAGCGCAGTAGGCCGGTCTTGTTGGGCTCGACATAACAAGTAAAACAAAGTCAGCGCGCTCAAACCACCAAACACACCACGCAACCACCCAAGAACAGGTAAAGTCCCGGTGCAATCATACAGCACAGAGCATGCGGGGAATCGCAAATTGCGACACTGCCAGATTCTCAAAACCACCATCATGTAGCTACTGGTGCGACATCATTCGAATCCGGAGCGTGCCTTTGGCTGCGAGGATGTTCTCCAAGAAATATGTGCTCCACAGTAAGGAATATTAAGAAGACAGAAATCTTTCTTGAGCAAAGACCTTAGTTGGCACTGACGCTTCTGATACACTTGTGACTTACGGTTGCGGAATGTTGCTGGGCGGCCGCAAAGCACAATGGAAGGGTTGGTGCAGGTTGGACGTTTATCGACTGGCCCAATCCACCGTGTCAGCAGAAGAATCTGGCTTTAATCCAACTTCTACGGCATGTGGAAACAACTGTGGACGTTACTTATAAAAGCAAAGTGGCGCTGCGCCAGCTCCAATTGGCGCAGGGTGCTTAATAACTGGAATGCTAAAGCCGTCGACGGGCGGCGCAGGCCCAGCCTCTAGGTAGAGCGGTTAAACAGTATTTGGCTTAAAGTCTTTTTGAAAGTTTGGCACCAGACTTTTCCAGCATCTTCCACGTGCCATAGACGGCAAGTTCCTGACTGCGGATAAGGCGTTAAACAAGTTGTGGCCTTCTAGCCGCCAGGCGTTGTGGTTCTTAGTTTGGTGGAATTTGCTTGTCTTGCCGTTGCATTGGCCAGCAGGGCATAAGTGGAAGTCCTTCAACAAAGAAGCTTACCTGGCGTCGTCCAGAAACGCTTTTTTAAAGTACCTAGCAAACAACTACACACCTGCGCAATATCTTGCTTCTTTGCACTGGTTCGCGTCAGACGCACCTTACAGACTGCTTGACAGCAGGCAAAGGTCAGTTCGAAGAACTGAACTGGGTTTTTAGCTGGCTCGTCAAGTTTCAAAGTCCAACTCGAGCATGTCAAGCACACATTTTTTGGTTCCAGCCGTTGGGCGGCCTTGGAAACCACCTTTGCAACGCTTCTTCTTTGTAAGAAACGTCTTGTCAACCACACGATTTTGCCTTTGCCGCCAAGCTAAGCAGAATTCAAACGAGCGACACACAGCCACAAAATGCTTCTAACACGCCAGGGCATTGCCTTCTTTTGGAGATTCCGGACAGGAGTGCTTGCACCTTGAAGCTTTTATTTGAAGACATGTTGTTGCTGGCAGTTTGATTTTTACAGACAGCTTCAAGATGTATGCTTGGTTGTCAAAGCCAGACTCTGGCTTTGTGCATTGCTGCGTGAATTACAAACGCCGTAAGTTTTCCAGAAACAATTTTTGGAAAGGAAGTTGTGGTGTCAACGAACGCAGCTGAAGGGCTTTTCGGCCGCTTGAAGGCCTTTTTTGCGAGCCAAAGGCGCCAAGAAGGTGAGTCGAGACAGCTACGGCGGTCTTCTGTCAGAGTTTTTGTGGACTGCAAGATGTTCAGCACGCCAAGTGGATCCCTTTGCGGATTTGCTTGATCAGATAAAGTTTTGGCAGAACCAACACCTTGAGAAAGAAATTTATGCTATGTTGTTAAAGGATTCAATTCCGGAGGAGGTGCTCGAGGACTTCCTAGTGTGTGCAAAGCACCCGCGCCTGCAAGTCCGCCAGGTGAGGCTTCTGTGCCCGAGGCTTCCGAGGCAGCCCCAGAAGACCTTTCGGTTAAATCTCCATCTGAGGTTTGCGACAGTGACAGCAGCAATGTGGAACTTGTCTTGGTTCGACCTGCAAAGCGGGCCCGTGCCACTGTCAAACTTGAGAATGTGCTGCAAAATGACCTGGGGGTAAAGACAGAACCCGCTGCGAAGCAGTCGCAGGTGGTGAAACAAGAGCCGGCGAAGAAGCTCTGCCCCCATGATCGTGAGCCACCAAGGAAATTTTGCCCCCAAGGTTACGACCTCATGTTAAAACCGTTGGGCACGTCGACCTCCTCAAAGCGGGTTGGTCGGAGGGACATCCCTCTCGTTCATTGGAACAGGGTGTCCTGTGACTTATGCGGAAGTGTCAAGGAGCAGGATCACACATGGAGATGTGACACCTGCGATTGGGATGTATGCCTAGAGTGTGCATCCCTTGGGCTTTGCTGAGACCTGTTTGCGAAGCATGGTTTCTGTCAATTACAGGAGGTGAAATTGTTGTGGTGCCAATGCTGCCTAGAATGAAGGATGCTTTGCAGGGCAGTCTGATCTGTTTCCCCTGCCGAACAGTCTTCAGTATCTGAACGAGTTGACGTGTTTGCAGCCAGGGTCGTTCATTCTCTTTGTATAGTTTGAGAAGAGAAGCTGGCGCAACAACAGTTTTGATGCTGCGAGGAGAGATTGAAAGCAGTGTCTGCTGGTGTCACTTTTGTCATCCAAAGTTGCCCGTACAGACAAACAACATGTTGCATTTTGGAGCAGAGCGGTTAATGATATGCCGGCTGGGTTCATCTGGTGGTGCCTCTAAATCTCCTAAACCTGAAAGAGCAGAGCCTTCGAGATCAAAACAACCGTTCTCGCAGTTGGGGGTTGACAGTTTGGCCGAGATATGGAAAATGTTGTTGCTTCTTGTCGTCCTAAACCTCAAAAAAGCATGTTGTATCAAAACTTGCAGTTGCGGCAATGCGGTTTGACAGTGTTGTGGTGAGCAGAGCGGTTTTGACGGTTTTTGTGGTATAAAGAACAAAGCCTGCGAGATCAAAAAAGCATGCTGTATCAAGTTTTGCAGTTGGGGCAGATCGGTTTTGACAGTTTTGTGCTATGCTGGCTGGTGTTGAAAAAGCAATACCTGCTGGTGTTGTTTCTTGTCATTCAAACCTGAAAGAAGAAGATCGAAAAACGTGTTGTGTCAAGTTCTGCAGTTGGGGCAGAGCGGTTTTGGAGTATTGTGGTCTGCTGGCTGATTTTTGAAAGAGTAATGTTTGCCGGTGTTGCTTCTTGTCACCCTAAACCTGAAAGAACAAAGTTTTGGAGATCCAAAAAGCGTGCTGTATCAAATCTGCAGTTGGGGCAGATCGGTTTTGACAGTTTTCTGGTATGCTGGCTGGTTTTGAAAGTGCTATACCTGTTGGTGTTGCTTCTTGTCACCCTAAACCTCAAAGAAAAAAGCCTTCGAGATCAAAAGAACGTGCTGTATCAATTTTGCAGTTGGGGCAAAGCGTTTTTGAGAGTTTTGTGGTATGCTGGCTGAATTCTGAAAGAGTAATGTCCGCTGGTGTTGTTCTTGTTTCTCACCCTAAACCTGAAAGAGCGAAGCCTTCCAGATCACAAGAGCGTGCTGTATACAGTGACCGAGCAGTGTCTTCTGGTGTTGCTTTTTTGTCATCCTAAACCTGAAAGGGCAGAGCCCTCGAGATCAAAAAGCCGTGCTGTATCAAACATCGCAGTTGGGTGAGAGCGGTTTTGACAGTTTTCTGGTATGCTGGCCGAGTTTTGAACAATGGTGTTGCTTCTTGTCATCCTAAACCTGAAAGGACAGAGCCCTCAAGATCAAAAAAGCATGTTGTATCAACAGTCAATTGGGGCAGAGCGGTTTGACAGTGTTGTGGTATGCTGGCAAAAGTTTGAAACAGCAACGTCTGCTGGTGTTGCTTTTTGTCATCCTAAACCTGAAAAGAGCAGAGCCCTCGAGATCAAAAAGCCGTGCTGTATCAAACATCGCAGTTGGGTGAGAGCGGTTTTGATAGTTTTCTGGTATGCTGGCCGAGTTTTGAACAATGGTGTTGCTTCTTGTCATCCTAAACCTGAAAGGACAGAGCCCTCAAGATCAAAAAAGCATGTTGTATCAACAGTTGCAATTGGGGCAGAGCGGTTTGACAGTGTTGTGGTATGCTGGCAGAAGTTTGAAACAGCAACGTCTGCTGGTGTTGCTTTTTGTCATCCTAAACCTGAAGGAACAGAGCCTTCGAGATCAAAAAGCACGTGTTGTATCAACTCTTGCAGTTGGGGCAGAGCGTTTTTGACAGTTTTGTGGTATGCTCACTAAGTTTTAAAAGAATAGTAAAGGGGTCGGGCTGGCCTGTACCTGAACCACCCCCAACCCCTAACCTTAAGGCTCCAAGCCGGGCAGTTTCTGGCTTAAGGCTGCAGGGTCGGGCAGTCTTGGGCTTAGGGCTCCAAGCTGGGCAGTCTCTGGCTTAAGACTTTGGCTTAAGGGCAGTCTTTGGTTTGAGGCTCCAGGCCGCGCAGTTTTTGGCTTAGGGCTCTAGGCCAGGCAGTCTTTGACTTAAGGTTCCAGGCCCGGGCAGTCTCTGGCGGTAAGGCTTCAGGCTTTGGCCTGTTGGTGTTGCTTCTTTTCATCCTCAACCTGAAAGGGCAGAGGGGTATTGAGAGTATTGTGGTATGCTGGCTGAATTTTGAAAGAGCAGTGTTTGCTGGTGTTGCTTTTTGTCATCCTCAACCTGAAAGAGCGAAGCCCTCGAAAACGTGCTGTATCAACTCTTGCAGTTGGGGAAGAACAGTTTTGCGGCATGTTGGCTGAATGTTGAAAGGGCAATACCCGCTAGTGTTGCTTCTTGTCGTCCTAGACCTGAAGGAAAAAACCTTCAAGGATCCCAAAAACATGCTGTATTCAAGTTTTCAGTTGGGGCAGAGCGGCTTTGACAGTATTGTGGTATGCTGGGAGAACTTTGAAACAGCAACGTCTGGTGGTGTTGCTTCTTTTCATCCAAAACCTAAAGAGCAAAGCCTCCCGAGATCAAAAAAATCGTGCTTTATCAATTTTTGCAGTTGGGGCAGAGGGGTTTTGACAGTATTGTGGTATGCTGGCAATTCTGAAAGAGCAGTGTCTGCTGGTGTTGCTTCTTGTCATCCTAAACCTGAAAGAGCAAAGCCCTCCAGATCAAAAGCACGTGTTGTATCAACTCTTGCAGTTGGGGCAGAGCAGTTTTGACAGTATTGTGGTATGCTGGCTTTGAAACCGCAACGCCTGCTTGCTGGTGTTGCTTTTTGTCATCCAAAACTTGAAAGAACAGAGATTGTGGCTTTTGCATGGTTTCGCAAGACAGAAGGCTTTGTTCCAGCCGAGGGCTTGTTCCAGCCAGGGCGTTTTCCAGCCCCTGGCTGGTTCCAGCCCAGGGCGTTTTCTAGCCTGGGGCTTCTTCCAGCTTGAGGCATTGTCCAGCAAAGGGTGTGTTCCAGGCAGAAGCTTGTGAAAAATATTCTCGGCATGTTCCGGGCCTGGGTATTTTCCAGCAGCAGCCTGGTTCCAGCCCCGGGCTGTTTCCAACGAGGGGTCGTTTCCACCTCTGGGCTCATCACCCCCGAGGGGTGTTGTTCCGACTTGGTGTTCTGCTCTGCGCCGTTTGGACCTCCTTGCGCTGGAGGGATTCATGTGGATCCCGCCCGCTAGAATCCACATTCAACCCTCCGCCTCCGCTCTGATTGGCATTAGTCTGCGTACGAAGACTACGAAATCAGGCATTCCCTGGAAGGTTTATGCACCAGGCCTTCTCGGCTTTTGTGGTCACTCTTGGGCCGCCCGCTGGCTTTCCGTTCTGAAGCAGGTCCTCGCCGATACTCTGGCCGTGTCATTGACTTTCTGCCTGCAGTTCTGTCTTCGGACCCTGCCCACTCTATAATAGTTAAACCGCTGCACCGCGATCAGGTAGTGCCCTAGATCCGCTTCTTGCTTTGCCATCTTTGGAGCCAGCACGTTCAGATCCCATGCCGCGGAGTTTGATCTGATCGCAGTATTCTGTCAAGACCACCTTGCTTGCTCTGGGTCCGGCAGTTGGACCTGCCTGCCAACAAGGGCATCACCCCGTCCGGTTCTGAAAAATCTGTGTCCCTCTGCAGCCGAGACGACACAGGGCCGATACTGACCTGTCAGCAGTGGTTGTCTGCGGTTCGTGCTGAGTTCGCGGTACTGAGCGCGGCACCCCCAAAAAAGGTAGTCGTAAACCGACTAAAGACCTCAGTCAGTGGACTGGAAGTCAGTGTTCAGCGGAGCAAGAGTGCAAAGGTACGTGGTACAACTGCAGGAAGCATATCGGAGAGTACGCCGCACTAACCGTATGCAGCTGGAAGGAAACAAAGCACGCGGTGCAGAGGTTCCGACCAGCGGTGTAAAGCGTCAACACCGTACTTTAATGGCGTGGGTTTTTGTTACCGGTTTAGGAGGTTTATTGAAGAAATGTAAGCGTGTAGTAAGACGTTGATAAGTTCTACGCAACCCCCTCGCAACAAGTTATAAGAGGTGGTAAGCAGTAAGGCCTATTAGAGGGATTTAGCTAAGCATCAAGCTAAGAGCGATAAACGTTTATTGGAATTATCCAAGTTAGGACCGAAGTTGCTAAGGACTTAAGTTAATTTGGGTAAGTGGTTATGGGACTTATTAAGTGAAGAAGTAAAGCGTGAATGGCATATAGCAGGGATGATTTCTTGAAGACCTGGGCGGAAGTTGCCCGGTGAAAGGGGGCGTTGCGGAGCTTGTGACGGGCGTTTGGCGGGATGTGCTGCAGTGCGGGTAGAGAGAAAGCGATTGACAGAAAGTGAAGAGACGTGTTTATATAGATATGTGCAAGTGTGTGCAAGCATGAACAAACGCTGAAAGTGAAAGAGCGCCCATGGTGCAGGATTGCATCGGGAAAGCTGCCATGTATGCAAGCTTGTTATCTGCAGCTTGCGCGGTCCAGGAACACGGTGAGTTTATCGCCAGAAGGGGTGGCTGAAACAGGAGCGCTATCCGAGCCCGAGAGTTCCTGAGCAATGTTTGTTCCGCAGCGTAAACCTCAAAGGGGCAAGCTTGAAAGGCCAGGGCTTGTCTCATGTTTGGGCGATATGTGTCTGCAGCACGTGTGTGTGTGTGCACACAAGTTCAGAAGTGTGAACGCAGCAGTGACTCATTTCAAGGACAGAAATGAGTCACGGCTCCGTGCCCCCTCAACGCAAGCAGTGACTCATTTCAGGACCTGAAATGAGTCACCGCTCTGTGCCCCCTCAACAAACAGTGACTCATTTCAGGGCCTGAAATGCAATACGCTGGCTCTGGGGTCTTAAGGCTGGACCTCGAGGTGTCAAAAAAATTGTTTGGTCCTAAGGCTGGGCACTAGAGTCAACCAGTTATTGGTCTTAAAGCTGGGTCAAAGCGTTTTGTGTTTTTTAAGGCTGGGTCCCTCGAGGGTTCAAACTGTTTTTGGTTTTAAGGCTGGGCCCTGCGGCGCTTCTTCGAGGCCATCGCCACCGGACCTGCTTATGGTCCTCATTTTCGTGACGTGCAACGCTGGTGTAGTGTGACCCCTTTATGTCAACGTCAAAGGCATTCGGACCTACACAGTTGGGACCTCAAGAGATAGGGTTTCGTTCGTGTCTGCCAAATCTTAGAGTGCTTGATTCCTCAATCCTGAGAGTGGATTGTAATTGGAGGACAACGAATAGTGTTAACAAGCAGCTCGGGCCTGCCTTCATTGTCAGTGAAGAAGACTTCTTCTTCTCTACCACTGTCAGATCTGACGCTGTCAGCGGCAAGTCCTGCAAGATGATCAGCGACTTTATTGCCTATTCGAGGCACATATGACCAATGGACTTTGACTGGCGATTGCGCAAGTAGTTGCCAAAGGGAGTCTAGCTTTCTTACAAGGTCAGCTCTGTGGATGCAAATGGCGCCCGCAAAGTGTTTTACAATGTTTAGGCTGTCCCCTTGAATGATCACTTCTTGAATGCCTTACAAGCGGCAAGCTCAAGAGTTTCAGCAGTGGTTTCGACAGCCGCAACAATTTCCGCAAACATAGAATCGGAGCAGGGTTGAAGAGGCACTGCAATGGTTTCGAGAATGTTGGGTGTTGGCCCAGGGGCCCAAATGACACCTCCTGCCCCGCCTATGCCTGCCTTCCTGGACGTCGAACTGAGCGACAAGGTGGGTGTCTTGAAAGGGCTTGAGCTCCACGATAAGTGGAGTGAACGCAGGCAGGTCTGATAGTCGTAACCTGAAGATGTAAGCTTCCGCAATGGCACATCTTAGGAAAAAGAGCGACATTAGGCATGCCTGACGCTTGATGATACATTGGAGCAAGGACTAAGGAAGTAGTGCGGTGGGTCCAAAGTTGCAAGGATGTGGTTGTAGGAGGCATTTATGTTGGCGACAGTGATTCCCTGTGCGCTCGATTTTATGAGTGAAGAGAGAGGGTTTCTCACTTCTATCCGCAAGTTGCTCTCGTGACAACACACCTTGGCTTTATCACAGTTTATCCACCATTCTGGCAGCGTCTTGGGCATGAGGATGCGGGGAACATTTATCCAAATGCGCGAGGCAAGCAAGGCAAGTTTGGTCATATGTTTGCTCCGATTCACCCAGGGTGCCAGGTACATTGTTCTTCCATAGTGTACCTTCTCATAGTTGCGAGCCAAAAAAGAGCAACAGCACAGAGGCGCTTGTCCATCTTACTTCCATTGCTTTCAAAATCAAGAGCTTGCTTCAGCGTACTAATGAGATTGTCTGCTAAAGTATAGCCCAGTTCATGCAGACCAATGAAAAGCGAAGCTCTGGATATATCACAATTAGTGATCCAATGCTCGGTGGTATTGGAGGCTTTGCCACAAAGTAGGCAGGGAGCTTCTATATACTGTGCTTGCGACGCATGTGGCAGCGCGGCACGATATATGATCTGCCGGCCTAGATTTTTGCTCTTGGTTTGCAGGGCTCTGCAAAACCGGGCATCGACCATCAGCACGTCCTGGGAACATAGCTTGAAGGTAGTCTTGAACATCAACCGGGCAATCTTCCCAGGTAATACACGCAGCACATATAGGGAGGCAACCGTACCCTTGATCATACAGGAGATTTCGCCCTTTGCAGTGAAGTTTACAAGCGCGGCAAATTTCATCCCTTGTAGCGTGCTGACGGTAAATAAAGTACGTGTCAGCCTCTTCAGCAACCGCCCATCTCAGGGCATAGCGCCTCGTGATGTTGCTCGCAATGGTCTTAGGCGGAAGATTCAGCGTTAGTAGAATCGTTCCAAGAAGGTCAGCATGGAAGTGGTTAGAAATCTTACTCTTCAGGTATTGCTGAGCTTGGATGCATGCAGCATTCCTTAAGACTGCACGTAGTGCGAGCTGGGCTTTTTTCAGACCTTGTACAATAGGCTTATTGTACCGAGGTGAGAGGACATCGTCGCAGCTTTTCCTCGCTGCACGTTACCGCCTTTTGGACCTTTCCCTTGACCTGCTCTAAGAGTTTATGAAGGAAGGGTTGGAGTCTGTCCTCAATAGGATCAAGGTCGTAAAGAATGGCATTCAGAGTCCATCTTCCTTTCCATCTCAGGAGCAGTCCTACCTGCGAAAGTGTTGAGTTGATTTGAGGGTCCATCACTCTTGGTGCCTTAACAAAGTCCAGCGACCCAGCCCAGTGCCGAGCTTGTAGCCATGGTCTTCGCAAGATCGTATTGCTAGGCCAGCAGAGTGGGGGCAAAGGTTATTTGCGCTTGATTTATCCACCGTACGCCTTTGGCTGCAGCACTATTATCATCCATGTACGCAGTTAAGCGAATGAAGGCGGAGACATTATGGAGAGCACAAATCAACGGGTCAAGGGCTAAACAAAAGAGAACCACAGAGGTGGCTCGTCCCATCGCTAATCCTTGATTGATCATCAAAGGAGGGAGGAAGTGCCCTTGTATCTTATGCTGGATTCTCCTGCCAAACAGGAGGTGAATGACATAGGCTTTGACCCATGCTGGGGCGACTCTGGCTGCAAGGCATTCAAGCACCCACCAGGGATTGATCCGTTCAAAAGCCTTAGCAAAGTCAGCTCAATTTGCATGTTTTGGCCAAGCGGCTGCTAGTGGTGGGACGTTGGTGGCTCCTTTCCTGCAGAGACTGTCAGGATCATGCATGCCGGCTCCGCGCGGTCAGATAGATGATGTGATATGTTGCTGCCTTGTTTTGCTCAGACTTGCTCCGTGCCCGGACCGCGAATAAGCGGGTGTTTGAGACTTTCATGCTGCCCAGCACCGTGAAACTTGACAAACAGACATGGCGAGGCAACGAGTTCATCCAGACAAGCGCCTTCGCTGGGGACGGTCCAGGATACCCTGGCTACCGAGGACTGGTGGATGTTCTCCTTGGTTTTGGGGTCTCGTCGGTGAGTGACAAGCCCAGTTCATCGGGACTCGACCAAATCATACACGTGAGCTTTGTGCACCAAAGTGACAACTGGAAGGCGGTGGAGCAACGCCTGTCCGCGGGCATCGGAGAATGGTCTCAGATTCGGATCAAGACCTTCCATCTGCGAGCCATCTTAGTCTCAATTTTTGGCTTTGCCCAATCGTTTTGCCCTCGCGTGCCATATTGAATGCTAACATGTCATGTGCCATCTATTCGGAAACCCCCATACTGCTTCCAAAGCTGGGAACATGATATAGCAGACATGAGGATGGGATGAGTATGTTGTAAGCCTGAATCCAGCCTCACGATCGAAACTCCCTGGTGTAAGCCAAGGCTTGAAAGGTCTGTAATGGGGGGGGCGGTGCACCGCTGATTTTCAGACACAGGCCTCCATCCTAGGAAACAAAGCCGCACGTGTTGAGGAATTAGCGTATTCCAAATCCACATGCACGCAGGCACATCAGCATGGATGCTCCGTAAAGCATAGATGGCCAAGACGTGCTTCACCGACCAACCCAAGCAGTCCACAACTAGCGCCGTCAAATCTTGGCAGGGTGGACCAGCAGGCATAAGAATGGCCGCAGTTCGTGGGAAGGAAGGAAACAATTTGCTTAAGTAGGAGGCAATTAGATTGCTTGCAGGACATGTCATGCGTCGCGAAAGGCAAGTAAGTGAGTGAAACTCCAAGCAAGCGCATCTTGGGCCCCATGTCCATTTTTGGAATAATCATATTTGTGGCAAGTAACGGCATGAAGAACAGCATCCAGCTCTGCAGAGATGCCCCGCTCAACGCCGGTTCGACGCAACCAACCTCACACTACGTTTTCCCATGTATATCGTATCGCCTGTATTGTAGAGAGGGCCTTCCTCACTGTCGATGGCTACGGGCTCTCACTCTCGACGGGGGCGGTCGGGGTTCGGGGGGGAATTTTCAAATACAGAAATGAAAGAATTGAAATGTTTGGGGAGTAGGTGCTAAGGGAGCGCTATACTGAATTTTGCTTTCTGTTGAGAATCGGATTGTGTCGTTTATAAACACATTGTCGCGTCATTGTGACAAAAGTCGAAGTCTCAGAAATGTAGTGGTGGGGGGATAAACACGCGCCCATTGTTCACATGTATGTACATATATATATATATAAGGTTACATTTTCATAAATATGCATTGTTTTAGTTTTAGAAGGTTCGAGGCATGGAGACAAACACAGATATACCACAAAAAAAGACCTGTATAAATCCTGTAAAAAACCCAGATAAAACCCAAACCCTGAAATCAGAAAAAGCCGAAAACAACCTGAAAACAACCTGATACAAAATTTCGAGGGGAGGGGGGGAACAGGGCAGGGGGGGCGAGGACTGGGGGCGAGGGGAGGGGGCTCTTGTGTTCCTAAGGAAAAACGTGAAAAAAAGCGAAAAAAAACACGGAAAAAAACGTGAACAGAACGTGAAAAAAACGTGAACAGAACCCAAAAAAACCCCCCCACCCCACCCCTTCCCTCGCCCCCCCCCCCCCCCCCCCCCCCCCCCCCCCCATGCAGGTGAGGCGGGGCGCCAAAGCCATGGTCTATGTCTCGTAGCATGTGCTTGGTTGCCGCCTTTTTTCTGTGTTTTTTTCAGGTTTGTCTTAGGTTCTTAGCGGGTTTCTCCGAACCCTGGCTTGGGGTTTTTTTGGGTTCTGTATAGGTGAATTTTGGGTATTTTTTTATGAGCCGATTTGGGCATCTCCATTGGATCGGTCCTTTTAATTTTAGTTTGTAATAGTGATGTTATATCGTATTATTTTTACTTCTACCTTATGCATAGAAATATAGATCTTTTCATATAAGCATGTATATAAATATGTACATGTGCGCTTGTGATGGCTTGGACGTCAAGCAAAGCATTTCGCTCAACATGATTGCCACCATCTACCCTGAGCCACAAAAAAGGTTCACAATCTAGGGTGGCATTGTGGGGAAGGCGGTTGCAGCGTAAAGCAGCAGAACTTTTGTCAGAAGACCTTGTTTTTCTGACAAGCTTAGATGTGATGAATTGCACGTTGATGTTCAGCCTATGTGCGGCATTTATGGCTGCCTGCATATCCGGGTACGCGACCGAGTAATGCTACCCTAAACCCTAAACCCTAAACCCTAAGCCCTAAGCCCTGAACCCTATACCCTAGACCCTAAACCCTATACCCTAAACCCTAAACTCCTAAACCCTAAACCCTAAACCCACGGAGTGCCCTGTGCATCTGCAGGTGGCTGCTCTTTGTCATGATGCCCCACTACTTGTTCGCCGTCCTTCAGCCACTGTTTAACCCATCACTTCCCGGACCGCGTGCAGGTTGAATGTTGTGCATTGTAGTGAGCTAAGAACGAACAACCTGCTTGTAGTGATGCCAGATTGTGCTCCTCATGACCTTCATGACATGCTTTGCGGGCCTGTACATTCCCTACCGTTGCACCAGGCCGTAGAGTCACAGACACTGGTGATCTATTTCTTCGAAGCGGGATTCTCTTCGCGAGGCAGCGCTTGTGGATGGTCATGCCTACGACCAACCTCATCTGGTCTACACTGCTTTCGATCCTGGCTGGGCACTTGGAGTGGCCTTGAGTGGCCCCTAAATTGCGCAAAGTTGTTTTCGCAGCCCTCAATTTTCCCTTTTTCGCACCAGGTGAATGGCGCAGTCATTGCCATCGACAGCAGCTTTGTTGCCGAGGTGTGGGCGGAAGCTTTGTTTCTCAGGTGTGTTGCAGCGTCGTTCCAAGAAAACCCTGTTGGGTCCATGCCGTACTACTGCAGTTGTGTATGTCTTTGCACAATTCAGGCTGGATTGCAGACGCGCGAGTGCGTGCTTCTTGCGTGAGTTGCGGCTACACACCCTCGCAGGTTTATAGCATGGCAGACGTGCTGGACAACCTCGTCAGGTTGTTGGTCGCAATGTCCGGGCTAGCCATGGTGCCCTCTGCTGGGTTTTCCAAGATTTGGGCCCGCCATCTTTCAATCGAGTTTCCTTTTTTTCATGAACCCAGGGGGTCAGCATGGACTTTTTCCTCGTGCACTACCTGTATGCTCACGAGGCTTTGTGAGGGGTGAGTCTGCATTTCTTGAGCTTCGAGTTTCTATGTCCTCCGCTGATGTTTTCGTTACGGTGTGTACACCAGAAAGGTTGTTGAGTGGACTTTCTGCTTGACTTTTTGACGGCAGGCATCTGAGATCAGACGTCTGAAGAGGAAGGCATCCCACCCAGTCGGAGATGACTGTAATCTGAGGTAAGTTTGTTTGGGGTAGTGTGGGTTTTTGCCGCTTCGGGTCAATGGCAGCGGGTTTAGGGGTATACCAGGACGGGCTATTGTACCCGTATAACCCCTTCAAAAGGGGGCCTAGTAGCCCATCCTGCATAGGGGCGTAGGGTTTTCGGGTTTAGAGGTTTAGGTGGTTTACTACGCTCGCCGCCAGCCGTGCAAAACCCTCGCCTGCAAGCCAACAGAACTCGACAAGCAAAAGAAGTCGTAGCGTTTTGGACTCTCGACGTTCCACATCCTGGCACTTTTCGCACGCCTCCGGGACGTTTAGCACGTTTCGACTGTTCACGTCCTGGGGCACTTGTTCGCACTTTCTTGGACTGTTTGCGCTTTTCACACTTTTTTCACACTGTTTTTTGACGCAAGTGGAATGGCAGACCCAGCGAACAGCACGACACGAGGTCTGGAGACTGGTGGTTGGTGGACCATCTGCGCGCCTGGTGGAGTGTGACAACTTGGCGCGGTACCGATTGACTTGCTGTTGGTGAGCAGGGAATGGGGGAATGAGGTACCTTATAGAATCCCTTAAAGGTATATGGGGGGCTATAGGGTACCCTCATTCCCTAACCAACAGTAGGTTGACTTATGGGAACGACTTCGGTGCTGGCAGTATTTGCAGGCTGCATCTTGCCCGGGTGACTGTGCAATCTGCATGCGGCTCAGCGCGTGCCTGTTTCTTTCACTGTTGTATATACAGATAAAATTCACTCCGGACTCCGAGCTTTGCCATCCTCAGGCCTTGAGCCCCTGTCGGAGCTGACGGACTTCAAACCCTAACCCTAAACCCTAAACACTAAACCCTAAACCCTGAACCTTAAACCCTAAACTCTAAACCCTAAACTTTCTTAAGTTTTCAGAAGCCCCGAAGCTTCCCGAAACCCGAAGGAGGAGTTGGCCTTCAGCCCGCAACGCGGCTCGCAGGCCTTTGCCGAAGGGCATTTGGGTGGTTTAGGGTCAGGGTTGAGGGTTTAGCGTGTAGGGTAACACCGACGGAAAGGGGAAACCGAAATCCAACGAAACGATGGCGGTCGTAGAACAGTAGCAGAAGTCTAAGTAAGGCAGTAAGTAAATTCTCGAAGTACTAGAAGTAATGGACGTACTAGGTGTAATAGGCGTAAGAACAGTAGTGGAAGCAATGGAAGTAGTGGAAGTACTGGCAGTACTGGAAGTAATGGAAGCAATGGAAGTAGTGGAAGTAATGGCAGGAACGGAAGGAATTGAAGCAATAGATGTACTAGAAGTGACACAGGCGCGAGAATTTCTCTAAGTGATAGGAATACTCGACGTAGTAGAAGTAGTGTAAACGCTTGAAGACATAGACGCAGTAGTCTTCGAAGTGCTCGAAGTGATGGATCCAATGGACGCAATAGATGTAGTGGAAGAATGGAAGCAGCAGAAGTGATAACAGTGATCAAAGGGACAGAAGTAGTGAATGTAGTCAAAGTACTGGAAGTAGCCCAACCGGTAGAAGTGGTCGACGTGGTAAAAGTGACAGAGGTGAGAGAAGTAGAAGTAATTGCAGAGGCAAGAGAGTTGGAGAAGCAGTAGAAGCATCAGAAGTAGCACAAGTTACAAGAAGACTAGAAGTGAGAAGCGCGTGTCCCTTGAAGGTTTCGCAAGTGGCAGGGCTGTCAGGAGCTCAGATCGCCCTCTTCTCCTTTGGTGGCTCTTTCAGCCCCAAACCCTAAACCCTAAACCCTAAACCCTAAACCCTAAACCCTAAACCCTCAGCCCTCAGCCCTAAACCCTAAACCCTAAACCCTAAACCCTAAACCCTAAACCCTAAACCCTAAACCCTAAACCCTAAACCCTAAACCCTAAACCCTAAACCCTAAACCCTAAACCCTAAACCCTAAACCCTAAACCCTAAACCCTAAACCCTAAACCCTAAACCCTAAACCCTAAACCCTAAACCCTAAACCCTAAACCCTAAACCCTAAACCCTAAACCCTAAACCCTAAACCCTAAACCCTAAACCCTAAACCCTAAACCCTAAACCCAACCGAAGCCCAGGCTGCAGCTGCCGTGTGGGCACACCTTTCACGGCATATGCGCTGACAAATGGATGACCCGGGAAGCCGCACCCCAAGTTGGCACAGTGCTTTTGGAGTGGGGTTTAGGGTTTAGGGTTTAGGGGTTTAGGGTTTAGGGTTTAGGGTTTAGGGTTTAGGGTTCAGGGTTTAGGGGGTTTAGGGGTTTAGGGTTTAGGGTTTGGGGTTTGGGGTTTGGGGTTTAGGGACTTCGGAGCGTGGATGCCGGTGAAGGTGAGCTGCCCCATGTGCAGAAAGCCTTTCGGAAGCCTTCACCTCTGTCGCAGGACCGCGGCAGCTGCGAGCCTCTGACCCATAAACCTGTCCTGAACCCCCCAAAGCTTACCTGTTTAGGGGTTTAGGGTTTAGGGCTTAGGGTTTAGGGTTTGGGGCTTTTGTGCTAGCGGGCTCCTGGCCTTCTTTGCTGCCAGGATTTGCTTGCGGCCAGGCGCTTACCTGGCCACGCCAGGCGAGCGGCTGAGGGAAGTTTCCGTTTCAATTTCGGGGTTTGAGGGTTTGGGGTTTACAGGGTTTACGGGGTTTACGGGGTTTACAGGGTTTACAGGGTTTACAGGGTTTACAGGGTTTACAGGGTTTACAGGTTTTACAGGGTTTGCAGGGTTTGCAGGGTATATCGGGTTTGCACTCATTATAGGGTTTGCAGGGTTTATAAATCCCGAACTGCATCATTCAGTCGGAGAGGAGAGGCGACTCCCAGTACACCTTCCGTCATCGTCGACGTGGCGGAGACATTCACGGCACCCCGGACCAAAGGAAGGCCTCCAACCCTGAACCCTGAACCCTTAACCCTAAACCCTAAACCCTGAGCCCTAAACCCTAAACCCTAAACCTAAACCCTAAACCTAAACCCTAAACCCTAAACCCTAAGCCCTAAACCCTAAACCCTACACCCCCTAAACCCTCCCTTCGACGAGAGCTAAGGAGGAGGAGGAGGCGAAGGAGAAGTTCGCCCGAGACTGCTTCGAGCCCGCATCTCACATCCCTGAGATCCGCGAACTCATTGGAGAGATACCCAGGAGTGAGCAGTGTTGTGATTAGCATGGCTATTACCATGATGATGATGCTTATTCTCCTTATTTGCTAGCAAAAGCCATGCAAAAGGTCCGGGGCGGAAGCCCAAGTTGTTGGCAGGGTGGCCTAGCTGTCGCATGGTTCTCCCCTGCCTGACACTGGCTTCCACTGAGCAGCCTTCGTAGCTTCGGAGCCCAAGGATTGTGCCTGGAAAGCAGGCTCGCTGCACAGAATGAGGCGCGGCGAACAGAGACACAGTGACAGCTGCTGCTATTTGGAGGTTCGTGGTACTTCTGAACCAACTAGAACTGGACTCATAGTTTTACAACCGAGGCATATAAGCCCCTCAAGTGCCTTTATATGGTTATAAGTACAGCTATAAGTACAGTTATAAGTACAGTGACCCTAAACCCCAAACCCCAAACCCCAAACCCAAACCCTAAACCCTAAACCCGAAACCCGAAACTCGAAACCCGAACCCTAAACCCTATAAGTACAATTTTTCTCCCTCATATTTTTCTACGGGCATATTATAAAGTAAGCTCGCACACGTTTATAATATAATGCCCGTTTTAAAATTAAGAGGAAAAGTGCCCTAATAATATTCACGCATTTATAATATAATATTAGCGCATCCTTTACCTAATATTATATTATAAGTGCATGTGAATCTCATTAAGGGGCGAGAGTACAAGGGTGAGACAGGTGAACAGAGGTTGGGTCTCAAGGTTTAGTTCATAGGCGTTAACAGGGTCTCAAGGTGTGACAGGGAGATTCCGGAAGACCTGGCGAACAAGACCCATGGAAAGATACCAATCCGTGAGGCAAGAGAGTTCCTGTCATGTAGAAAGACTCATGCATTCTCAGGCTAGTTGGCTTGTAAGTGCTATGAACCTCCGCGTAAACCCGCATCATCATGAGCCGTACGGCGGCTCTTGCAGAGGCCTTCGTGCCTACATAATCCCTTAAAGGTATATATATATATATATATATATATATATATAAAAGCATATATATATACACACACACATGTAGGGCCCTCATTCCCTCATTCCCTACTAAGAACCAGGGGATTTTGCAGAGCGTTGATTTCCAGCTTCCCCGAGTTTTCTTCGTGCACCCCTCGATGATTGACCTTCCTTCCTGCCAGGAGGATGATTGGAGCAGCCGGGTAGTGTCGATTTGAGCGTTTGTTCGCGATTCAGCCTCTAGGAAGTAAAACAAGCTCGTTAGGCAGTTCAGTCCCTCTGCCGTCAATCCACTTGCCAAGCTCACTTGCCAGGCTGAATCGCCACAATCTTCAAAATTTTTAGTATAGTAGTAAGGCAGAAGTCTTTCAGCGACCTTGCAAAGCAAGCGTGCTTGTGGACTGCGCAGTTGGCATTTGCCCCGTGCCGTCGGTCAATCGACTGGCACTTCGGCTGCGCTGAATTTCCGCCCAGACCCAGCTGAAAGGCACCCCACCCAAAGATACCAAGAGCGCAAACTCGGTGTTCCCATTCTCCACCTGTGTACCTTGCGCGTTCCTTTTGATGCCTTGGGGGTTCGGCTCTATGTGTCAGTGCATGATGCAATGATCGTGCAGACCCGTGGAGAGCGATGATAAAATGTCCGGTCCTGTGGAGCACAAGCCAAGTCCTGTCCCGGCATTGTGGGTTTTTTCTTCGGCAGCATGCAGTTGCCCGCGCGTCCGCATTCCCTGTGACAAGGTGCATCAAAGCAAGAGATGTAGCAGAGTAGAAGCGAGAGTGCCCGTCAGCAGATGTGAGCCATTCAACTTGTATGTCTCGTCAACATGACAGACATGACGGTGGAGGAGCACGTTGCCGGAAAACCCCAAACCCCAAACCCCAAACCCCAAACCCCAAACCCCAAGCCCCAAACCCCAAACCCCAAACCCCAAACCCCAAACCCCAAACCCCAAACCCCAAACCCCAAACCCCAAACCCTGATCTAAACCCTAGACCCTAACCCCTACACCCTAAACCCTTATCGCAAGGCAGTTCATCGCGCTCCTTGCAGAGGACCCAGCTGGGAAGAGCACCACGCGCAGCTTGATGCCCTCATCGCTCAGCTGCATGCGTGGGCCTCGCTTTAGAAGTGATATTCCTGCTGTGCCCCCCACACATACGGTTAGGGTTAACCCTAAACCCTAAACCCTAATCCCTAAGCCCTAAACCCTAAACCCTAAACCCTGAGGGTTTAGGGTTTTGTGCTACCAGGCCAGAGCATGGATGGCAGCTGGAGGGCCGGAGCCTACATCCAAGGAGCGCTTTTGCGGCACGCGGTGGTTTACCTGAACCCTAGACCCTAAACCCTAAACCCTAAACCCTACACCCTAAACCCTAAACCCTAAACCCTAAACCCTAAACCCTAAACCCTTAACCCACAAAAAACGGCCTTGAAGCCTGAACCCTAAAACCCCAGATGGGTAGTTCTCCCTACACCCCAAAGAGGTTCAGGGAGTAGAAAAAAGAACAAAAAAGGATGGTACGGAGACTTGTAGCGCCAAAAAGGGGCCCTGGCTTAGAGAACTACCTAAACCCTAAACCCCAAACCCCAAACCCCAAACCCCAAACCCTAAACCCCAAACCCTAAACCCTAAACCCTAAACCCTAAACCCTAAACCCTAAACCCTAAACCCTAAACCCTAAACCCTTGTTTGCCCGAAGCTCCAGGATCCTCGGAAAAGAGAGCCAAGGCTTGCAACAGGCCGAAGATCTTCTTGCAGTTGAGGGTTTAGGGTTTAGGGGTTTAGGGGTTTAGGGGTTTAGGGGTTTAGGGTTTAGGGTTTAGGGTTTTGTGCTGACTCAAAAGTCGTGCAGTAGCTTGCCATGCCAGCAGCTTGTCTTCTTTGTGAGAACGCTTCCTGATTGTTGCGCACTATACGAGTATTGCACCTGTGTGTAGTGTGTACGACTTCGTAGATATTAGATATCAACACTTCATTGTTGCTCTTGCACAGCTTGCTTCGGACGCGAGAGCATCGAGAAATCGTTGCACCGAACACGTTGCAGAATCCTATATAGACCCTCAACCCTTGATTCGAGAAGTGGATCGTTGACCGTGCAACGTAAAGCTATTTTTCGCTACGAGGTCGAGAGTGCTTCCTTGCCAGATAGGCTATGTTTTTGTTTGGCCTCTTAGTGTGTGCATTTTTGTACATGGTCATTTGAAGTAGCAGCCGTTAGTTAAGACACACATGTGCTGAGTGTCTGCTGACAAGGCACAGTGGCCCAAGGTTTCAACATTCAGAGCCACCCTCAGTCACTCTCATAGAATCGATGACCGAGGTCTCTGACTTCACTTCCGCCCTTAATGGGGCAATCGAGCGCCTGGACACGCTTCAGGTCAAAGGGCGCTACTTCACCCAGCGACGTTTGCAGGACGACTTCAAGATTGGTGGGACGGTTTTGGGAACTGGCTGCAGCGGTGCAGTGCTGGCTGCCACCTCCCGCCACAGACCTGGACGCTTTGCGATCAAGACCTACGACTTGCAGTATCTGGACCTTGGCCAAAAGGAGCGTCTGGTTGCGGAGGTGGAGGTGTTTCTCAGTCTGGACCACCCGCACATTGCTCGGCTCTCGTCAGTATATGAGACCAAAGATCAACTCAGCCTCGTCATGGAATGCATGGAAGGGGGCGAGCTCTTTGAGCGTGTTTGCCAGACCGATCGCTTCAGTGAGCACGACGCCGCGCAGGCCACTTGGCACATGCTCCAGTCCGTCAGCTACATTCACAGTCGAGGGGTGGTTCACCGCGACCTCAAGCTCGAGAACTTTCTCTATGATGCTCCGGGCAGCGATTTCCTGAAGCTCATCGACTTCGGCTTCAGCAAGTTCTTCCGCGTGAATCAAAAGATGAGGGAGGCCATGGGGACACTGGCCTACGTGGCTCCCGAGGTGCTGAAGCACCGCTATGCCAAAGGCAGCTGTGACATGTGGAGTCTAGGTGGGACTTTACCACAACTTTTATCACTTTTTAAGTTTAGGGTTCCTCTAACTTCATATTAAGGGAGCTGAAGGTTAAAGTTTCATTGGGGGGGGGGGTTAAGGAGCAACCCAAGGAGTCTCGGCGTGATTGTCTTCATCCTGCTGAGTGGGGAGATGCCTTTTGGTGGGCGGACGGATGCGGACGTTGCGCGGAAGATCAAGGCTGGCAAGTATCTTGACTGTTGGTTAGCAGGGAATGAGGGAATGAGGGGCCCTATATATATATATATATATATATATATATATATACACCCTTTAAAGGGATTATATCCCCCATTCCCTACGAACCAACAGTAAGGTATAAGCTGGACTGGAACAAGTGGTACAGCATCTCCAAGAATGGCCGAGACTTCATTGAGCATCTGCTTGTGGTTTGCCCCAAGAAGCGCATGGATGCCATGACGGCGCTGCAGCATCCTTGGATCACCTCCTTTGTGACCACCCCAAATGTGCGCGGAAGCGTCGTGACTTGCTTCCTGAACTTCGCGCACGCGACCAAGTTCCAGAGGCCCTTTTGCTTTGGGCAAAGTCAACCCTACAACCCTATCGCCCTATCACCCTATCACCCTAGCCCTTGCAACCCTACAACCCTAAACCCCTAAAACCCCGAAACCCTAAATCCTAAACCCTAAACCCTAAATCCTAAACCCTAAATCCTAAACCCTAAATCCTAAACCCTAAACCCCTTGAGCCCGGAGCCCTCCCAAGTGCACAGGGCCTGTTTGCAAGCCATGGCGTGGAGCTTGACCCTGGAGGATTTGGGTTTAGGGTTTAGGGTTTAGGGTTTAGGGTTTAGGGTTTAGGGTTTAGGGTTTAGGGTTTAGGGTTTAGGGTTTAGGGTTTCGGGTTTCGGGGTTTAGGGGTTTAGGGTTTAGGGTTCAGGGTTTAGGGTTTAGGGTTTAGGGTTTCGGGGTTTGGTGAGATTTTTGGCTTTCATGTTTGTATATTTTTTGTTTCTTTGTCCCCAGACTCCTGTGGGCTTTCTATGTGTTCAGCTCTTCTCTTCGTTTGGCTCTCCTGAGCTCCTGTCACCCGCTCCCAGAGACTCCCGCAGAAAATCCTGCGGAGGATCCCAGGGGTGTCCTTCCGAAAGAATTCCCCGGAGTGCCCGCACCGTCACCCGGTTTGCGCACTCGAGGGTCCGCGTGGGTTTCGGGTTTTTTGGATTGCTCGGCAGTGCTTGCTCTGTTGGGCAGAAGTTTTGCTCTCCAGGAGCGTCGGAAACTTCGTGGCGACTTTATCCAGCTCAGCCACCAGGGGGTCATCAAGCAGCAGCAGCTTCGTGTGTCTTGGCCAGCTTCGCTCTTGGAGGGCTCTTCTAGGACCCTGAGCCCTACCAAGCCCCAAGCCCCGTAAGCCTAGGAACCCGAAACCCTAAACCCTAAACCCTAAACCCTAAACCCTAAACCCTAAACCCTAAACCCTAAACCCTAAACCCTAAACCCCATTCCACCACCATCCAGCCAAGGAGTTTCTGGCAGGACAGCTCCAAGAAGGCTCCGACAAGCATCAGGAAGCACTGCGGGCCTTGGACATCCTACAGAGCCAGACTGGAGACGATACTTGGGTTTTGAGCTTGAGGTTTGGGGTTGAGCGTTCAGAGTTTAGGGTTTAGGGTCTATGACCGATGCCTTCCTTTGAAGCTCGTTTGACTCAGCAAGTAGGGTCGGTAAGTTGGGTTGAAGGGATTTCTATCTGGTATCTAGGGGATACTAAGTAGGTTTACTACGTCAAAAGGGCTGTGTATAAGGCCCATATATGATCAAGCTGGGGGGGGGGGGGTTGGGGGAGGCAATGGTGGCCGGGGGCGCTGGGGGACCCCCGAACCGCGAACCGGGATCATAATATCTCTCCTACAAACAGTAGGACTTTTGCACTTCCAAGCAAGGACATCAGCTACAGCAGCTTCCTGGCCGCCATGATGGCGTGCACGAAGCTGGACGAGACCGCCCACGCCGCCAAGTCGGCCTTCCGCCGGTTTGACCACAACGGCAGTGGATACCTGAGCCCCTCGAAGCTGCGTGAAGCCGCCCGGCATGCTTTTACAAGCCCCTAAACCCTTCAACCCCTAGAACTTAAGCCCTAAACCCTTGGGATGTTCCCCCTTATGCGATAAGAGTCCTTCATCGGGAGGAGAAGAAAAGGGGGTACTATGATTCCGATTGAGGACTGTTAGTGTAGGGGGGAACATCCCAACCTAAACCCAAAACCCTAAACCTTAAACCATAAACCCTGGATGCAACCAAGACTACAGCCCACAGCCTACTCTCTAAAGTCCTAAGCCTAAATCCTGAATCCTAGGTCTCAAATTCCGAAAATCCATGGGCTCATTTTGTAGCAAATCATGGCGGGTCATGATGCTTATGATTATGATAAATTTAACCCTAAACTTTCCCCCGAGAGAAGCCCTGGAATTTGGGCCAAGGTGCTGGGAGAGGATTTCGACATCGACGTGATCTTCAAGGAAGTGGACCGCGACAAGGATGGCAAAATCTGCATCGACGAGTTTCTGGCGCACCTACGTGGCTGGGTATGAATTGAGGATGGCCCCTGCTTGAAGGTCTAGGGTTTCGGGCTTTGCGTGGTGTGATAGGTATGGCGGCTGAGTGGCAACCTAGGCTGCCGTGCTCGTATTTTTTTTGACAAGTTGGGAGAACCTGCTTAGCTGGTTCGACAAAAGCGCCTCTCATAAGTCTTTTGAACTCACTCCATATCCAGGCGATGTCCAGAGTGCCGTGGTCGAGAAAAGCTTCAGTGAGGCCTGTCCATTTTCTTTGAACTGGAGGCGTGCCGGGAAGTCGCAACAGTCGAGCCCGCACAGTCTCTTCAGGCGTGCAACAACTTGGTTTGCCGGGCTTTGCGGATCATCAACACTGTAAAGAGGATGGTCCCCGCCGCAATGCTAAATCGGCATGTGTACTGTACAGAGCCCATTCATCCCAATGCCCTCCGCGACTGTATTGAGTGGAAGGTGCTGTACAGATTGGGTTGGAGATAGGAGCTTCACCAGGGAGCCCTGTTTCCCTTAAACTTAGGCTGAGCCATCTTCCGGCATCAGGTGCCGCAATGTGCTCCAAACCGACCTGATATCTGGGGGGGGGGGAAGCAGCGTTATGTCAACCCTTCATGAGCCCTATAAAACCGTACAAAGCCCTATAAAACCCTTTAAAACCCTTTAAGACCCTTTAAAGCTCCATAAGCCCTATGAGCCCTATAAAACCCTGTGAGCCCTCTAAACCCTGTATCCCCCCCAACAAAACCCTATAAAGCCCTGTAAGGGCCCAAGCCCCACACACCCTGGTCCTTGTCAGGCTTGTCCGCAGCTCCGGCTGAGGCCGGCTCTCTCGTCTTTTGATCACCCACCGTCGCAAACCATCCTAAACCCTAAACCCTAAACCCCAAACCCTAAACCCTCAACCCTCAACCATAAACCCTAAACCCTAAACCCTAAATCCTAAACCCCAAGCCCCAAACCCCACACCCTAAATGAAAGGGTTCGAGTGTCCGGAGGAACCCTTGGATGACTGCCGCCAAAGCGCAGGTAGGGAGGGGGGGGAGGGGGGGGGGGGGGGGGGGGGAGGGGGAGGGGGGGGGGGGGCAGGGGGGGGGGAGGGGGGGGGGGAGGGGGGGGGGGATGCTGTGAGTTAATGTTAAATAAGACCTCTAAACCCCAAACCCTAAACCCTGAACCCTAAACCCCCTCTATGGAGGTGCGGGTGATTCATCTGCGATCTGCCAGGCAGGAAGCTGAGTGTGGGTGGAATTGCATCGCCTGACGTCGCTTGATGGAAGGACACTGGTGTCTCCAGAATCTCACAGCCACAGACGCCCTGCCTACCTCCCCAACTGCAGCAGCCTTAGAACATGTGAGAACTGCTGCATACTCGTGCTACTGACGGGGGACGTTGTGTGACCAGGGTCGTAGCACCTTGGTGTGGTGGCTTTCCGGTTTTGTAAGGGATCGGCCATCGGAACACGATTCGTGACGTGAGGACGGATTTTGAAGACGATTTTCGAAGAAGAGTTTGGCGGAAAAGGGGCGTCGTTCGGGAAAAGAGATGTGCAAAAGCGAGGTTCAGTGTCCGGGACTGCGCGAAGACAAACTTGGTGGAAAAGAGCTTCGGGAAGAGCTTCAAACATTCCTTCAGGGCACAACATCTGTCCGAAGACGAATTTCCGGAAGAAGGGCTTCGACGTATTGGCATCACAGCAAAAAATAGAGCTTCCAGGCAGCATGGGCCGGAAAAAGAGCTTCAAACAAGAGCTTCAGAGTGTGTGGCGAAGCTTGGTGCCCGTGCCACCGTGACGCACACAAAGCGTTTTCCAAATAATTTCTCTGTTTTCTCAAATATTGAAAGCAAAAAACAAATCAAGGATGCAAACGTAAAAACATAAATATTTTTACCCATCAGGGAAGCTGTGCCCCATGAACAAAGCCAAAACTAGACCTCTTGGTATGCTTCCGCTCCGTCGCGAGCTTGAATTGAGGATGCATGAATCGGAGCAGATGTTTTGAGAGCGGGTAGATGAGAGTGAGAGATGTCCAAGAGCCTGACTCGATGTTCCATGAATCGGCTTGCAAACGAAGACCCAATGGCTCGAACGGGCCACTTTTCGGGGGTTGAGGGGTTGATTCGCCATAGCTCTGGCGTGACGTGGGGCTTACGATGTTCGCCCTGAAAAAATCCTACTACTATCTGGGGCTTGACTTTTAGGGGCCCCCTCTTTTCGTCCACCCTCATGTCAACCCTCCTGTGCCTCATGTCCAGTCCAGTCTGAGAGTTGGCAAGGCGCAGCCCTCACCAGACTCCAAGAAGGGAGAGGCCGCCATGGGGTTTGGGGTTCAGGGTTTTGGGGTTTAGGGTTTAGGGTTTGGGGTTTAGGGTTTAGGGTTTAGGGTTTGGGGTTTAGGGGTTTAGGGTTTAGGGTTTAGGGGTTTAGGGGTTTAGGGGTTTAGGGTTTAGGGAGGCTTGTTTCCTCCCAGTTTCGTGTCTGAGAGGCCGCTCACCTCTCCCGATGTCACGCCGCTGCTGCAGCGGGCTCGGGTCTGTGGGAAGATCTGTTTAGGGTTTAGGGTTTAGGGTTTAGGGTGAAAGCGCTGTTGCGACCATCGTTGGATAGGCATCCCAGGGCGCCAATTTCGACCCAAGTTCCTGAGATGTTTAGTTGGGGGTTTCGGGTTTAGGGTTTAGGTTTTAGGTTTTAGGGTTTAGGGTTTAGGGTATGCGACGATGGTAGAGGTAGTTCATTGTCATTGCGCTTGTCAAGCAAGCCCAGGTGCACGCATGTGACTGCAATCAGCTCTCATGGCCCTGCCACTCTCGACTCCATCCTACCAAAAAAACAGAGGGGGCCCCGCAATTGGAGTCCACGATCCCAAAACCCTAAACCCTGAACCCGAAACTAAACCCTAAACCCTAAACGACTAGAACCGCCCAGGAGCCCAGGAGCACCCTTTGTGAACTCTGGAGCCAACAGCCCCGGCAGCCCCGGTATCTGAATTGCGTGCCTTAAACCCTAAACCCTAAGCCCTAAACCCTAAACCCTAAAACCTAAACCCTACACCCTAAACCCTAAACCCTAAACCCTAAACCCTAAACCCTAAACCCTTGAGCGCAGAATGGGCTCTTATTATGGGGAAGTTCTGTAGAGCTCAAAGGGTCGGCCCTGGGGGCTTCGCTTGATGGATGGCGCCTCGAGGATGCAGTGGGAGATCTCTGCAAGACAAGCCGACAAGGAGCCCCTAAACCCTAAACCCTAAACCCTAAACCCTAAACCCTAAATCCTAAGCCCTAAACCCTAAACCCTAAACCCTAAACCCTAAACCCTAAACCCTAAACCCTAAACCCTAAACCTCAAACCCTCACTCAACCCTAACCCCCCAAGGAGCTCCAGAAGAAGAAGCTCGCGATCATCTCCCTGGCCTTCAACGGGGAGATCCTGCTCACCAGCTCCTGTTGCTTAGGGATTCTTGGGAATATTTCTTAATTCTTGGGCACTCTAATTCCTAAGAAACAGCCAAAATTATGTAATTTTAGCTCGGGCTCCACAATCAGTATAGGTAAGCCGACGGTGAAACTGTGGAGGCTGGGAGAGGATGGTCTCACTGCTAGCGGCTCACTGTCGGGAATCTCAGGCGCAGCTGCTCCCAGCTCCCTGGATTGTCTCAAGGACAAGGCAGCCTTCTGCACGCAGGACGGATGCATCCTTCTGTATGACTTAAGGAATCCGGACCGGCCAAGCCAGCTGGACATTGCATCCGGGCAGGGAAGTATAATACGCTTTCTGCCCGACGGCAACCGACTGGTGTCTGGTGGTGTCTCTGGCAAGCTCTCCATCTGGGATTTGCGGAAGCAACAGCTCGAGCGGGAGCTTTCTGCGAACTCCGCTGGCATGGAGGTCAAGAATGGCGATGAGGAGAGGCCGAGCAAGTTTCGCCGCCCCTCCGTCGTGCCACAGGACAGCATCACGGCCTTAGCTCCAAGTGGCGACGGTCTGATGCTGGCTTGCGGCCGGAGCTCAGGCAGGTTCTCGAGTTCTAGAGGTTCTAGAGGTTCTGGAGGTTCTAGAGGTTCTAGAGGTTCAAGAGGTTCTAGAGGTTCTGGAGGTTCAAGAGGTTCTAGAGGTTCTAGAGGTTCGAGAGTCGGGAATGTGTCCTAGGGCCCTAGCATTTCTGGGCGGGGAAGGGCTCGGGCGCTTTTTTTTTGGGTCGTGCGTTTGGCTCGCAGGGCGCATCGGCTTGCTGCAACTGGCGACGCTGGACTGGGCAGGCATGGACCTGCAGGCCCACGTGGGCAGCGCAGTCAGATCACTCTCCTTTGAGCGGTCGAGGTTTCTTTTCAGCGGCGGCTGCTTGCCTGCCTTTTTTTTGGGTTCTTTTTGGTTCGGGGGTTTAGGGTTTCAGGATGTGTCATGCGTCCCCTTGGAATGTTGCAACCGAAGAGAGAATGCTCTTAATCCACCAAGGCGACGACCGCAACATTTGCATGCTGGATGCCTCGCGTTGGGCTTCTCGCGGCACTAGGCCACAGGTGGAGCGATTTCCCGCCCATCGCAAGAGCATCACGTGTGTGCAAGCATGTCCTGACAATAGGAATCCGGCTGTAGTTTCTACCGCCTGGGACAGGGTGGTCAAGGTGTGGGACTACCGAAGACAAGTCGTCCTGCAAACGTTCTCGGAGCACGCCGGGGCTGTCACAGGCGTGGCATTCGATCCAGACGGTCAGATTTTTGTGACGGTCGGGGCCGATGCCATGATCCACATGTACACGCCGGTCCACGACTTGGGGCCTGAGGGTGCGGAAAACTCGGCGCAACCCGGGGCTCCAGAGGAGGATGCTCAGGATCTTAAGGCTGTTAAGGTTAAGCCTGGATGATTTTTTCTAGCTGTGAGCTGAGCTCGCTGAGGGTGCTGGCTGCGGCAGGAGCCTGCTAACCCCGCAGGCTTGGAAGTGTTTGCTGGCAGGTCCCAGGGTGCTCCCAATGTGTCCTTGCTTCTCAGCCTGCTGAGGGTTTAGGGTTTAGGGTTTAGGGTTTTGAGTTCAGGGCTGCCAATATAATAAGAAAATGAGCCTTAAACCATTTTCGGCGGTGCCTGCCGGTACACATTTCCTTGTCGTCGGCATGGCCTTTTTGCAGTAATTGACAATCCGCCTTGACGAGGTCGGCGGGGCGCGTCGTCAAATTTGCAATAACATGTCTATATAATGCCTGTGCAGTCCTGGTTTAGGGTTTAGGGTTTAGGGCTTCGAATAGCCACACGGCATCAGATAGAGGTCCTTCCTTTGCAAACTGCATTCAGTAAGCCTACGACTCCTACATGAATGGTCACGCGTTAGGTCTCCCGCGGAGTCATCAGTGTCCGGGTTAGGGTTTAGGGTTCAGGGTTTAGGGCTGGGCCTTCCCCTGGAGTGGTGGGATAAGGTGCAGCAGTAAGGTTCGCGAATCACGGAGCTCCTTAAAGGCATGGGCCGTGTCACTGGTGATCCTATTGACGTACCATATGGCGGCGGTGGAAAAATGGGACGCTCAGGTCACATGGGCAGTCCTCTAAGGTTTCAGGGACCCGCTTAGCATCCTTCTTGCAACATGGAGGCTGTATATTTGGGAACCTTAAAACAAGGGCCCTCAGAGAGAGCCATATGCAACATAGGTCGGGGAAATATTGATTACAGATATCAAGGTGGACCCACCCTGAACCCTGAACATCCCTGAACCCTAAAGCCCAAGTCTATCCCATGAATCTGCCCCCATTTTTTCCATTCAGGATCCTTCCAAAAGTTTGGGGGAATTCTCCCCGTTACTGAAAGGGCATCGGAAGATCTGGGGGGTCGGAAGCCCAGACTAAGCCCTAAACCCTGAGACCGAAACTCCTCCTAAGCCTGTGAGCCCTAAACCCAAAACCCTGCACCCCTAAACCCGAACCTTTGAGCCCTAAACCCTAAACCCTAAACCCTAAATCCTAAATCCTAAACCCTAAACCCTTAGCCCCCCAGGTTGGGTGGCCGGCGTCCTCCAGGAGCGTTCACCAGGGGAGGGTTTAGGGTTTAGGGTTTAGGGTGTAGGGTTTGGGGCTTGGGGTTTGGGGTTTGGGGATTGGGCAAGTAGGCACCCTGTCGAAGCCGAAAGAATCCCTGGAAGGGTTGTGTAAGGGATCTGGGTACCTGATTCCGTCCGATTCAGGAAACCGCGAGTCATGAAATCATGTGACGATCACAAAGCCTCGCGATTCAGGAACCCGCCCCATTCCTAGTGATTGCTTAAGAACCCCCAAAAAGCACAAGTATTCGTCCTCATAAAGGCACTATAGGGATGACTATTTTGTATTTTTGGGGGTTCTTAAGCATAGTAGATGCAGAAAACCATGCAATTCCGAACGCTGCCAAATTCCCACTTTCCCAAATCCCGCGTTTTCCAGTTTGCCGAATCAAGTGCCCCCGTATCCTCCCTATATGGGCGGTTACGATGTTAGGGGGTACCTAGCAGGGTCCTTAATTGTCAGGAAATCCTGCGATTTGGGGGTCTTTTTTGGGGGTTCTGGCGACCTCAGGGGCTACAGTAGGGCCCAAAAAGTTGGAACACACTTATGCCCATACCCCTAAGGGGTTACTAAGGGGAACCCCAGCTCTCGACATCCTTAAGCCATGTTCCAACTTTCTGGGGTTTACACGAAGTGCGCACAAGTATTCTCTTAAACGCGGGCGGCGGCTTTTGCGTGAAGATCGAGAATAGCTGGAAGGCGATGTATGATGCTCGCCCAATTCACCGCAAGTGCTGTTCGGGCCTAAGCCCTAAACCCTAAACCCTAAGCCCAAAACCCCGAAACCCCTAAACCCCTAAACCCCTAAACCCCTAAACCCCTAAACCCCCAAACCCCTAAACCCCTAAACCCAAAACCCAAAACCCCTAAACCCCGAAACCCCGAAACCCCGAAACCCCTAAACCCTAAACCCCTAAACCCCCCTAAAACCCCTAAACCCCTAAAACCCCTTAACCCCTAAAACCCTAAACCCCTAAACCCCTAAACCCCTAAACCCCTAAACCCCAAAACCCTAAACCCTAAACCCCTAAACCCCTAAACCCCTAAAAAACCCCTAAACCCCTAAACCCCTAAACCCCTAAACCCCTAAACCCCTAAACCCCTAAACCCCTAAACCCCTAAACCCCTAAACCCCTAAACCCCTAAACCCCTCAACCCTAAATGCATCGGCCACTTCCGGCCTGGTTTGGTCGAGCTCGAGGGTTTGCTCGAGCTCTCGGCCCAGTGGTCGAAGAATGTAAGCACGTGGAGGTTTAGGGTTTAGGGTTTGGGTTTAGGGTTTGGGGTTTAGGGTTTAGGGTTTAGGGGTTTTGTCGACCAAAATCTCGTGTGCACAAGTTTGTCTCTGGTGTGCGTGATCGACCACAAAACATGGGCCAGAAATAGTCGAGCGGACTCAGCCAGTGTGAGAACTGGACCACTTGGTCGGAGAAGACGTGTGCGCACACGCGTTTGATGTTCGTGCCCCCCCCCCTTGCTCGGTTCAAAGCAAGCCTGCGCACGTTGATGTTCCCATAAATGCGGCCTTTTCCGACCGAGCCAGCTCGTGCAAATTTAAACCCTAAACCCCAAACCCCAAACCCTCAACCCTAAACCCTATACCCCAAACCCCAAACCCTAAACCCTAAACCCTAAACCCTAAACCCTAAACCCCAGAATCCTGAAGGGATTGTACGGGAGTCCCCCGGGTCTCCGCCTTCCCAACCAAGTCAGGGGCCGTTCGTCGGGCGAGCGCGACCCCTTCAACGGAACCCTTGGTCCGAAGCTCAGGGCTGAGCCAATGTGTCAGGGTTTAGGGTTTAGGGTTTAGGGTTTAGGGTTTAGGGTTTAGGGTTTAGGGTTTAGGGTTTAGGGTTTAGGGTTTAGGGTTTGAAGGGTGTGTGTGTGTGTGTGTGTGGTTGACTCCTTGGGGGTTTGGATTTGTTTTGCTTTTTGAAGCTTAGGGTTTTCAGGCCCCCAAGCATCCCGAAACTGTGGCTGGGCTGGGAGGTGCCGCAGCTTGCCAGTGCTGGCAGAGGTGGACACCGAATGGCAATTCCTTCCCTTCAGTCTTTAGGTTTAAGGCCTGTCTCTTTCTATCTCTTTCTCTCTCTCCCTCTCTTTCTCTCTCTCTCTCTCTCTTTCGCTCTCTCTCTCTCTCTCTTTCTTTCTCTCTCTCTCTCTCTCTCTGTCTGTCTCTTTCTATATCTATGTTTATGCATGTGTTTTGCTCTCTGTTTCTCTCTCGCTCTCTTTCTTTCTCTCTCTTTCGCTCTTTCTCTTGTTCTGGGTCATGAGTTCCTGCAGGAGCTCCTGCAGACAGCTTTGACAAAGAGCTTATGCGCACTGCCATGAACATCTCCCGCACCCTGGACAGAATCCAGGCCAGGAAATCTGCTGTCCCCCTTAAGGTAGCCCCAAACATATTTCGATCCTTATTGTCGGCTCGCCCAAAAACCCTAGACCCCTAAACGCTTAACCCTTACCCTTAGCCCTGAAACCTTTAACCCTTAACCCTTGAACCCTTAGCCCTTAAACCCCTAAACCCTTGAACCCTTAAACCCCTGAACCCTTGAAACCTTAAACCCTAAACCCTTAAACTTTAACCCTTACACCCCTAAACCTAACCCTTGAACCCCTAAACCCCTACACCCCTAAACCTAACCCTTGAACGCTTAAACCCCTAAACCCTGAACCCTTGAACCCTAAACCCTAAACCCCTCAGCCCTTGAACCCCTAAACCCGTGAACCCTTAACCCTTGAACCCTAAAAACCCCAAAACCCTTAAAAACCCTTAACCCTTGAACCCCTAAACCACAAACCCAACACCCTTCAAACCCTTCAAACCCTTCAAACCCTTCAAACCCTTCAAACCCTTCAAACCCTTAAAACCCTTGAACCCTTGAACCCTTGAACCCTTGAACCCTTGAACCCTTGAACCCTTGAACCCTTGAACCCTTGAACCCTTGAACCCTTGAACCCTTGAACCCTTGAACCCTTAAATTTAAGAGCCTCCGGCTCAAGCCGCCGACCCCGCTGGAGCATAGTTGAAGGCTTAAACGCGCTCGTCAGCTCAAAGGATGCCAAAAAAGTTGATGTGCTTGAGCCTCTGTGAAACGTTGCCAGGGCAGCCCCATCAATTGGTAGGGGGGGTTAGGGGGGGGGGGCGGGGGTAGGGGGAAGGGTGGGGGGGGGGGGTGGGTGAGGGGGGGGGTGGGGGCGGGGGGGGGGTAGGGCGGGGGGGGTGGGGGTGGGGGGGTAGGGGGGTGGGGGGGGGCGAAACGCCTACGGTCCGTGGTGTGGGTGGCCTAACCCTCCATGGAAAAGCCTGCCAGGGTACCCCCCCCTACCCCCCCGCGGTTTTTGGGGGGGTAAGGAGGGAAAGAGGGAGGTTTTCACCTCCTTTTCCATCCAACACGCCGCCAGGGTCGGCGGACCCGAAACCCAAAACCAAAAACCCTAAACCCTCAACCCTCAACCCTCAACCCTCAACCCTCAAACCCTCAACCCTCAACCCTCAACCCTCAACCCTCAACCCTCAACCCTCAACCCTCAACCCTCAACCCTCAACCCTCAACCCTCAACCCTCAACCCTCAACCCTAAACCCTAAACCCTAAACCCTAAACCCCTAAACCCGGAGGTGGGCTGGTCCTCCTTGGTGCCGGCCTCGACCTCAACCCGTGTGCATCCGCACTTCGTAGCTGAAATAGGGTTTAGGGTTTTAGGGTTTAGGGTTTTAGGGTTTAGGGTTTAGGGTTTAGGGTTTTAGGGTTTAGGGTTTTAGGGTTTAGGGTTTAGGGTTTAGGGTTTAGGGTTTAGGGTTTAGGGTTTAGGGTTACTGTACACTTTTTGGGATACCATAATCCCCTGTAGAACTGAAAGTGCACACTTTACACACTTTTTTGAGATACTACAATCACCTATAGCAGTGAAAGTGTGCACCTGTTTTGGGTCTTCTGAACTCAGCAACTAAGCGTGCCCCCTACAGTCCGTAGTAGTACTCGTGTCATGATCAGCAAGAATACCTGGACGCAAGACTTGATAGCCAAGGCGGACATGATTTCTTCAATGGTGCAATGCACGTATTTCTCGTAGAAAGTGCAGGGTTCAGGGTTTCGGGTCTAGGGTTCCGGGTTTAGGGTTTAGGGTTTAGGGTTTAGGGGTTAGTGTTTAGTTAGGGGTTTCGAGCGCTTTTTGAGGAACCTCCGCCACTGGGCGTCAGCCCAGCCAGCTCCGCTGCTCGAGCCCCGGCATGCCACGGCATGTGCTAAATGCCCAAACCTTCACCAATATCCCCATAAATTGGGGTTCTAGGGTTCTAGGGTTTAGGGCTTAGGGTTTAGGATTAGGGTTTCCTACCAAAGAGTCCTACTATCATTCAGGCGGAAGACTCCGCTGACTCACGGGGTCTTGGAAGATCTGGGCGGGCGCGAACCCAGCTGGCAAGGTCTGCCCTCGCAGCCCGCCACGGAATCACGATCAGGAGGAGCGAAGATGGCTGCTGCAGACAAAAAACACTGACATCTTGGAATACTAGAAGCAATCAATCAATCAATATATATATATATATATATATATAATATAAATGTAACAAATACAATCAGCTAGAAGCAATATTTCGATATGTAACAATATAATCAACGAATGTAGCAATATGAAGAAGGTAACAGTACCCCTAAACCCTAAACCCTAAACCCTAAACCCTAAACCCTCAACCCTCAACCCTCAACTCTAAACCCTCAACCCTCAACCCTCAACCCTCAACCCTCAACCCTAAACCCTCAACCCTCAACCCTCAACCCTAAACCCTAAACCCTAAACCCTAACAAGTAAAATGATAGAATCGGCTGTTGCAGAAAGCAGAGGGCCAGGAGCTGGAGCGGCTTCAGCGGCAGCTGCGCCTTCAGCTCCTTCAGGCCCTGATAGGGTTTAGGGTTTAGGGTTTAGGGTTTGGGGTTTGGGGTTTGGGGTTTGGGGTTTAGGCCCCCCCTTGTTTCCCCACCCTCGCGAGGCCTCGGGTTCAGGATTTAGGGATTGGGGTTTAGGGTTTGGGGTTTCGGAAGTTTCGGGGGTTTCGGGGGTTTCGGAAAGTTTCCGGGGTGTAGGGTTTAGGGTTTCCCTGAAAGGCAGACCCTCTATAGAGCCCGAGACCGCAGGTCCCGCGCGCCGGCACGGCGCGCCCGCAGCCCAAAGGCGAGGCCTGGCCGGCCCCCAACGCCGGCGCCGGTCAGGGCCTCAGGTTAAGACTCGAACCCCTGAGGTTGTTACCCCCTGCATGTTCCCCTTAATCGGGGGTTTAGGGTTTAGGGCTACTCCTAATATGGCCGCCCCAAGGATAAAAAAAATCAAAACCCAAGGGGGCAACCTTAAGGGTCCTTGGGACAACCCCTAGATCGATGCCTTGTGAGGGTCTACGCGAAAGGTTTAGGGGTTGCTTAGGGCGTAGAGCCTCAGGTTTTGAAGGTTTCTTTAGGGGATGAGGGCCAGGGTATAGGGCTGGCGGGGCTGATGTAGGTTGGTGGTCTTAGGGACGTGCAGGGCGCCGCAAACTTGATAGGGCTTGATGGATGTTTCGGGGTGTCCCTACACCCTAAACCTTGAACCCTAAACCCTAAACCCTTGGGTCTCAAACATTTAATGTCCAAAGACCCCCAGTTTGGCGACCTCTTACGCACTGCGCCAACGCGCGCACCGAGTATTTTCCCTATGTTCAGCACGCATGTTGGAAGCGCATGGCAGCCCAAAAAGAAAAACCCTAAACCCTAAACCCTGAACCCTAAACCCTAAACCCTAAAGCCTAAGCCCTAAACCCTATAGGGCTTTTAAACGTCGCGTGAAGCATGCTCAGGCTTGGCAGCCGAGTGGCAGGACTCTGGGGTTTAGGGTTGAGGGTCTTCTGTTCCGAGTCTGTGTGCCTAAAACCGGAACCCCCAAACCCCTTGATTCTCAATACCCCTTAAACCCCTGAAGCCCCTAACGCCCCTAAAAGCCCCTAAAAGCCCCTAAAAGCCCCTAAACCCCGAAGCCCCTAAACCCTAAAGCCCAAAACCCTAAAACCCAAAACCCAAAACCCAAAACCCGAAACCCTAAACCCTAGTCCCTTAAAAACCTGAAACCCCTTACACCTGGTTCAGGAGGAGGCCTCGCAATCAAGGCCAGGAGCTCGGGATTGCCTTTCAGGGCACCCAGGGCCACTGCAGCTGTGCATCTCGCCCTAGAGCGCTCTGTGTTGCATTTGGCGTTTTACGCCTCATCACACCCTGCGCTTCTGACAGCGCCTCTTCTTCCTTATCACGTGCTGCCTCTAACCACCCACGGGCCTAGGTTGTGTTGCAGATACAGTTTCCTGCACCCAGGGCCTGGGGTTGAATTAGGGTTCAGGGTTTAGGGTTCAAGGTTTAGGGTTTAGGGTTTTAGGGTTTAGGGTTTAGGGTTTAGGGTTTTAGGGTTTAGGGTTTAGGGTTTAGGGCATATACAGCAGGGTTTCGAGTTTAGGTTTTTGTTGTTGTTGGCGGGTTTCGGGGCGCTAGTTCATTGTACTGCGTTGAGGATTCAGGTTCAAGGGTCTCTCTCTTCCAAGACATCTGGCATGAACCCCCCTTTGAAAGGTGCCTGACAATCGAGCTTCCTGGCCTCCGAAACAAACGCCAGGCTCACGACCCGTGGAGAAATTGGGGGGTTCGGGCTCAGAGGCTACGGCTAAAGGTTTTCGGGTGAGGGTTCAGAGCTTTCTCGGTGCTGCGGTGGGTTTTCTGTGCATGTAAAGGCTAGGGCTCCAAAGTGGCTTGCCAGGCCCTGGTGCAGCCGGTCTTCAAGGGCTGGGTGGCCATGGTGCGGCGAGCAGGACCGCACGGCGCGGCGCGCGCACTCGGGCGCGCGTGCGCCTGTGAGCCGCTCCAGAACAACGCCGAAACCCAACCTCTCGAGCACCAAGCCCGAAATCCTAAGCCCCGCGCGCTACACCTAAGGCCCTAAACCCTGAAGCACTAGACACTGTGGCAACCACGCTCCAAGTCTTGAAATCCTTGAATCGCGGAGGCCTCCAAAACCTGGACGTGCTGGCCTCACCGTGGCAAAGAGCGCGCTGGTCAACTTGCATGTGGGTTAGCGGTTTAGGGTGTGGGGTTTAGGGTTTAGGGTTTAGGGTTTAGGGTTTGGGTTTCAGGGTTAGAGTTTGGGGAGTGTGTGTGTGGGTGGTGCCCTTTCTTGGGGTTCTGATAATCAGGGCTCGCATGCCCTATGTGGCAGAACTCCTCTTAGTTCGATCCATGTTTTGGATCCCTGTTCTTGGGCTCGTTTTTTTATATGAACAGATCTTATCTACAAGCTCGTGAGAGTTTGCATTCAAAATGGTCGCTGGGCCCTTGGTTTCATGGGGTATGTACGGGGTATACATAAGGGTTCATGAGGGGTATATACGGGGTGTATAAGGGGACTACTTTAGTGTTCCCACATCAAGGGCCCATATCAAGGGGCCATGTAGCTACCCTAAGATTGTGACATGGTCAAGTCAGGCCTTCTCCACCGGGCTTCCAGCCGCATCGTTCTTTGCATGGCGGTGCGCCCCCGATGAGATGCAGTCTTCAGACTTCTTCAGCTTCGCAGATTTCCAAGGGCACAGGGTTTGGGGTTCAGGGTTTAGGGTTTAGGTTTAGGGTTTAGGGTTTGGGGTTGAGGGATTTGACTGATGTTGCAGGTGGCAGTGTGAGCAGCGACGCAGCAAAGCGGTGCTGGAGCATGCAGGGGTCCTGGATGACAAACGGCACCAAATCGTAATCTCTCACCCCGCCTCCGAATATTAAAGCCCTCCCAGCACACATAGTGTTTAGAGCCTTTAGGGTTTAGGGTTTAGAGTTGAAGGTTTAGGGTTTAGGGTAGAGTGACTAATGTGCTATTATGGAAAGGGGGGGAGGGTGAATAGCAGGGGGAGGATGCAAGAACCACTCAGGACTCAAGCAAGCTGACTGCAAGGAAGCGAACCTCACTTCTCACCAGGCGCGCTTGTGGGGTCTAGAAGCCCCCAAACCTGCAATGTGAGATCCTGAAGGGAGGGGGCCCAGGGAGCCCTCCCTTCTCGCCTACGCAGCAGATATGTGACGGCTGTTGACGATAGTTGCGTAGGTCTATGACCGGCCCATCTGAGTTCAGTTTTTCCGACACCTTGCTTAGCCCTGAGGGTACTCAACCGGATCATCGCGGAATTCACGCGCCGAGGCGGCCGAGTTTTTGAGGGTGGGGTCTGGTCCTATCTGGTTTGGGACATTCTCGTTTTTTTTTGTGTTGGGTCGTGCTGCTCCCCGGCTTCTTGCTGTCTTGGTGAGCCTTGGGTGTAGGAGTCAGGATTGAGGCAGTTTTTCCTGAAGTCGCTCTCTCTCTCTCTCTGTCTCTCTCCCTCCCTCCCTGCCTCCCTCTCTCTCTCTCTCTCTAATGAAAAGGAGGAGTCATTTCCGCATATTCATCTAAGGTTTGGGGTCAGACCTTGTTCCTAAATCTCCTTCCTTGAAGGTTTAGGGGCCAAACCTTATTCACAAGCCTTGCACGGAAATGGGCGCCACATCCGCATATTCGTTTAAGTGTTAGGGTCAAACCTTATACTATCTTATTCCGAATTTGTCTTGTTTTGCTCAATGCTCCTATTTCGCTTAAGGCTTACGGCCAGACCCTGTCGGTTGAGATTGAGGGACCAGCAGGGAGTCATTTCCGCAAATTCATGTCAAGTTTAGGGCCAGACCTTTGTCCTGAACCTTACTCCTTTAAGGTTTAGGGCGAAACCTTTTTCATAAACTGCACGCGAAAATCCTTTTCCGCAGGGCCAAACTTTATACCTTATTCCAAGTTCTTCTTCTTATATTGTTTACGGCTCCTTTTCGAATAGGGTTTAGGGCCAATATTCCTACGGGTGTTCGTTTGTTGTAGGTGTGGTCCTCCTTTGGGCATCATGCTTAGGTAGGGATTGGCCAAGACCCTTCCGCTTCCCCCCTCCCCCCGCTCCCCCTGTCCTCCACCCCTTCTCTTCTCCAACCAAGCTTGAGAACGCAGATTGCGTGCCAACTCATATATAAAGCGAAGCACACACTAGAAATACGAATGTGATTGTTGCAATACGAATACCATGACTCCTCAGCCACCTGGATGAGAAAAAAACACCCTAAACACTAAACCCTAAACCCTCATCAGCACATGGCAATCGCAAACCGTCACCCTCTGGATATTCAGATGCCAACTCAACGACTTCTATCTAGCAAACCGATATTGAAGGCTTAGAGGTATCTAAGCCCTCAAGGTAAGCCCTAAACCTGAAGGCCTTAAGCCTTTAGCATTGAATTCCAAAACTGCGCGATTGAGGCTGCGTAGCGATCCTCCAGTCCTGGCGGTCCCAGGCAAGCAGGGGGGTTTAGGGTTTAGGGTTTAGGGTTTAGGGTTTAGGGTTTAGAGTTTAGGGTTTAGGGTTTAGGGTTAGGGTTTAGGGGTTTCAGGGTCTTCAGATGTTGCAAGTGCTTTTGGGAGATGTGGGAGTGGGGTTTCGGGTTGAGGTGGCGTTTGCGGGGTTTTGGGGTGAACCCTGGCCCTAAACCCGAAACCCCAAACCCTAAACCCTAAACCCCAAGCCCTACGACCGCGTGACAGGTGGAGAATCATGAGGGGCGCGCCTCGAGTGAGAGGCTACGGAGCCAAAGTGCTTCAGAAGCTGGCCAAAGGACTGCTTGGCCTCAGGTTTGGCATGTTGGGGTTTGGGTTTAGGGTTTAGGGTTTAGGGTTTAGGGTTTAGGGTTTAGGGTTTAGGGTTTAGGGTTTAGGGTTTCGGGTTTAGGGTTTAGGGTTTAGGGTTTAGGGTTTAGGGTTTAGGGTTTAGGGTTGAGCGTTTAGGGTTTAGGGTTAGGGCCCCTTCAGGATGATTGTAACCTGTGTGGAACCCCCGAAGCCTCACCCTGAAGGAGTTCGCCAGCATCCAAGGCGCGAGCTTGCCAGGGTCTGGCTGTGCGGTTCCGGAGCCCGAAGTCTCAAGGCCCCCAACCCCATCAGCCCTGAACCCTAAACTGAACCCTAAACCCTAAACCCTAAACCCTAAACCCTAAACCCTAAACCCTGAACCCTGAACCCTGAACCCTGAACCCTGAATCCTAAACCTCAAAGACCCAACCTGCAGCATCTGTAGCGCAGCCGTGGAGTTTGATGTCGAAATCGCGGGGGCCTCTGCCCTAAGCTCTACCCAGACCCCTGCGAGGATCCAAAAAGAAGAACCCCCCAAATAGTGCCCTATGCACTATTCGGTCATTTTTAGGAACCTTAAGAGGCTTCTTCAGAGTTCCCAAAAATCATCCAATAGCAGCATAGGGTACTATTTGGGGGTTCTTCTCTTTGGATCCTTCCTGGGGTCTGGGTAAGTAAACCCTAAACCCTAAACCCTAAACCCTAAACCCTAAACCCTAAACCCTAAACCCTAAACCCTAAACCCTAAACCCTAAACCCTAAACCCTAAACCCTAAAAACCTAAACCTAAATTGAGGTTGTGGCTTGCCAGGCTTGGCTGCAGGAGATTCGATGGCGCATCGCCCTGGCCACCGTGTTTCGGACCTGGGCAGGCCGCACAGGGTTTAGGGTTTAGGGTTTGGGTCTAGGGTTTAGGGTCTAGGGTTTAGGGTTTAGGGTTTAGGGTTTAGGGTTGAGGGTTGAGGGTTGAGGGTTGAGGGTTTAGGGTTTAGGGTTTAGGGTTCACGGGTTGGCAGGTTCACGGGTTCAGGGGTTAGGGTTTCAGGGTTTATGGATGTAAGGTTCTGGTAGGGTCTTCCTTCAACTTCTCCCTAAAACATGTAAATGCCTAACCATAAACGCACAAACCCTAAAACCCTAAGCCCTCGACCCTCTTAAACTTCCTTAAGCGGCTTGGGATTTAGGAGCTCCCCCCACGGATGCTCGCAACAGCCCTTGAACGCAGGCTTGGCCGCAGATGCCCGCGACCTGCGCCACCTGGTGTCCGCGGCATCCTTGCGACATCCTTGCAGTGCTCCTTCCGGGGGGCTTTGGGGGCTCTTGGAGAAGGGTTTAGGGGTTCCCCTAAACCCTAAACCCTCAATCTAGCTGAAACCCTGAACCAACCCTAAACCTGAAACCCACAGGTTGAAAAGCCTTAAACCCTAAACCCTAAACCCTAAACCCTAAACCCTAAACCCTAAACCCTAAACCCTAAACCCTAAACCCTAAACCCTAAACCCTAAACCCTAAACCCTAAACCCTAAACCCTAAACCCTAACTCAAACCCTAAACCCTAAACCCTAAACCCTAAACCCTAAACCCTAAACCCTAAACCCTAAACCCTAAACCCTAAACCCTAAACCCTAAACCCTAAACCCTAAACCCTAAACCCTAAACCCTAACCCTAAACCTCTAAACCCCTAATCCGGGGGGGGAGGTGGGGGGTTGTCTGTTTCTGGACATGGCAGATCCGGCACCGCTCTGCCATGCGGAAACGCGGCGCCGGCCCCTAAGATCTCTGCCGTGCAATCGGGTTTGCACAGAGCGGGTTATATAGGGTTTTAGGGTTTTAGGGTTTAGGGTTTAGGGCGGCTTTCAGCAAAGGCAGGCCACGTAGCCGCTGCAGGCAATTTAGCGGCTATCTCCGGGGGAGCGACGATTGGGAAGCCCAAACTATCCCAAACTTTTCTCATGCTGTTTGGCACCGAGTGGCCCTAAGGCCCAAGCTTCAGAACATGAGTCTGGCGTGGACATGGCGTCTGGCCGTAGTTACCGTAGTTGCATTGGTGGCAGCTGACTGCCCCGATGGTTTCAGGGAGTTCAATGAGAAATGTTACATCTTCACCGAGGAGAGAGGCAGCATGACGCAGTGCCAGGACCGGATATGCAGTGGCCTTGGCGCCACCTTGGCGGTGATCCATGACATCGACACGCAGTTTTTCTTGGTGAACCTCACCCAAGAGTTCAAGGGTGCAGCTTATGTAGGTCTCTTTGAGAGGGGCACCAATGAAAGTGGTGACTGGACTTGGGTTGATGGCAGCAACTTCAGCTTCGAGCCCGATGCGAATGGGAGTCAGTATCCCTTGGCCGGATGGGCGATCTCTGAGCCCGACAACTGGTGCCTAGATGAGGACTGCGCCGCTTTGGGCGTCGAGTTCCTGCCCAACTACTCGGCTCGGGGTATACCCTGGCTCTCGAGTCTCTTCGGTCCGCTGAAGTCCAAGGGCCTCTTCGACATCTCCTGCAACACGCAGCTCCACTGCCTCTGCCAGGAGGGCCAGCAGGTCTCCGAGGACTTCGTGCTCTGGGAGTTCAACAACTCGGCCTTAACCAATGAGAACAGCCTGCATGTCAACGTGACCTACCTCCAGAACTACATGACCTGCTTCTTCAAGCGGACGCGCTGCTGGTGGTACAACAATCAGACCTTCCAGGGCTCCTTCCTGGGCCTGGGCTTGCTTTGCCTGGGCTGCCTCGTCTACAGCATGACCGGCTGCCAAGAAGGCCCTCCCGGATGGATTGCTGCAAGGGTTGAGGGTTTGGGGTGGACCTTCTGGGTACGGAATCCTACTACAGCGCCGGCATCTCCCATAAACCCTAAACCCCAAGCCCCAAACCCCAAACCCCAAACCCCAAACCCTAAACACTAAATCCTAAACCCTAAACCGCAGAGGGCCCAAGCCCGCAGTGACGCTCGGCGAGACCTCTGCGTCTTCGAACTACGGGCAGCTCTTGGAGGACGGGAGCTCGCCGTTCAGGATTTAGGGTTTAGGGCTAGGGATTAGGGTTTAGGGTTCAGGGTTCAGGGTCTAGGGTTTGTGCCGCACCCTAACCGACCCCTAGTAGGGTTCAGCTTTAGACTCACTTCCATCGCCTCCTCCCGTCTGGGTGCAGGGGCTTTCCGTTTGAAACCCCCAGAATTCGGAAAAACAACGGCGGTCGAGCTTGGGTTCCTGGGCTTAAGGGTGACTTTAGTAAGGGGAGCTGTGCCCGCTCCCCCCGGGGTTGGGGGTGTATTGGGTTTCGAGGGTTTCGAGGGTTGCGGGGCGGCGGGGGGGCTGGAGACGCCAGACGCTTGATAGTGTGTCAACCCCCTAAACCGAACCCCCTAAACCAAGACCCCTAAACCCTAAGCCCTACACCCTAAACCCTAAACACAAAACCCTAAACCCTAAGCCCTACACCCTAAACCCGTAACCCTATGCCCTTAAACCTCTACCATCCCCAGCGTTGCGACTTGGTAGGCTTGCGACCGGCAGAGTGAGGTGGACAGCACGGTGGACAGGCCATGTGGGACCTTTAGGGTTCTTTGGGGCTTAGTTAGGGGCTACTTAGCTTTTGTGGGACGATAAAAGTATACATAAGGGGTATATAGGGGAATAAGAGTTAGGGTCCTTCTCAGGGCTTCAGAGACTTGGGGGGACGTTCGGGTCTTACAAAGTTTGTCGGCTTTGGCCTCCGGGTTTCGTGCTTCGGGGTCTGAAGGATTCAGAGGTTTCGGGTTTTCGGGAGCTACAGGGTCTACACGTCACCTCAAACCTCATCCGTGGGATTGCCTGCCCATATTCTTCCAGTCGCAGCTGATGCTTCCATAGTCTCCTAAACCCTAAACCCTAAACCCTAAACCCTAAACCCTAAACCCTAAACCCTAAACCCAAAACCCTAAACCCTAAACCCTAAACCCTAAACCCTAAACCCTAAACCCTAAACCCTAAACCCTAAACCCTATTACTAAACCCTAAACCCTAAACCCTAAACCCTAAACCGAGCCCGGGCCTTCCAGCGTGCTCCCTTACCTCTGAACTCCCCTGAAAAGGTGGATCGTGAAAGGAAGCTGGGCGTCCATGCTCTACGGGATCCTCCTGGTGGCAAAATCCCCCTTGGGAATTTTTTATTTTTGTTGATATTAAACCCAAGAGGATATTAAAAGTACAATTTTTACTAGGTTCTAAGGGGCGTATAGGTGGGCCTCTCCGTGACCACCATCTGCCACGTGAACTTCGGCATCGGCTTTGGCTTCGGCCTCGATGGTCTGGTGGCCTTTGCCATGTGCGCAGCACAGGCGGGGGGCTTGAAAAAGCTCAGGGTCTCGAGGGGTTCTTACGGTGGTTTTCTTGCAGCATGATAGTGCAGCCACATGTTCAATCATGGCACAATACAAGGGTATGCTGGTAAGAGGGATGTTCACGCAACAGCAATGTGTTCACAGAAATGATCCAGGTGATCATCAGCACCAGCGCCTGCATGGTGCAGAAGCACCTGTCCACGCCTTCCAGGGTAGTCGTGGAATGGTGGGTGCTGGCCTTTGCCCTTGCAAAGGTAGGCATGGCCATAGGTGACCTGATCCTAGCTGTGATGTACATCACAGAGACCTTGGGTGGATTCGTGCGGGAGAACGCCAGCTTCTGTAGCGCTGGCTACCTCTTCTGCTGGATGCTCATGGTGTCCATGGTTTGCCAGAGCGTTGCAGGCATGGCCATAGCCAGGATTCATACCCGAGCCGCCCAGCACATGGGGGGGGTTCAGAACCTGACCAAGCTCATCGGCTGCTCCGGTCTCCTCCTGATTGTGGCCACCTTCGGGGCAGGGCTGGGGCTCGGGGTCTGCGGTGGGCTCTTCATCTTCGACGACTCCACCGATGCTCTGGATCCCATGGCCGGCATCGCCTTCTCCTACTTCGCCCCGCTGCCTTGTTTTTGAGTGGAGAGAAGTTTCATATGGACATGTCGTCTGAGCCATAGCCACTTAAGATAGTGTACGATTCTCGAGCTCAGAAGTGCTCCCTGAACTGCCAGGCCGCCGCGCTCTGCCACTTCTTCGCCGGAGCCGGCAGCCTCCGCGCGAACACGCAGGTCAGGGCACACTACCAAAAGGGTGCCCGGACCATCACGGAGATGCAGAACTTCTAGGGATTCTAGGGCCCGAAGCCACAAGGATGTGTTTTCTATCTGCGGCTGGCTTGGCACAGCCGCAGGTGTACATCAACCCATCACACATTATTTCACTTCGCTTGGAAAAAGGTGCGATGCCTTTGCTGTTGGGGGCCTTTTGAACAACCTCAGTCAATCTCAGCTGTAGACCCTCTCACGATGTCACAAGACTTTCAGCTCAGGTGATGATGCTGGCCGGCAGGAGTCTTGTGCGCCCTGAAGAAGCAGTGAGAAAGGGGTTGACGAGCCTTTGCCATGACACGATGGATTTGGGAAGTGCCTCTGATGCTGTGCTTGGGCCCGCATGACCCTTCCTTGCTTTCTTGCCTCTCCAGCAGCGGGTATTTTGCAGCAGCTGGAGCTCGCATCTCGAAGCCAGCAGACGGTCAAAGGCATTGTTGGGATGGCAGATAGAGTCTTGTCCCTGCAGCCATGTGACCACCAAAGACGTGCTTCCAGATAAAGCGCCCGCCGGCTTCCTTGCCCTCCGTCATGCAGGCTGGCGGGTTAGGTTTCAGGGTTTAGGGGTTTAGGGGTTTAGGGGCTTAGGGTTTAGGGTTGAGGGTTGAGGGTTTAGTTTCGTCTGAGCCCTGCCGAGATGATGCATGAAATCACGCCTGCCGATCATCCGCCAAGTCATCCGCCCCCACAGGCCGAGAGGTTTTCACTCTTGTGTGGCTACAAAGACACTTCTAGCTTTCTGGCGGCAGGGTGCAGCAGATGAAGCTCGGGCACTCAGCCCTAAAAGCAGTCAGAAACCCTTAAAAACCCCTTAAAAACCCTGAAAACCCCCTCAAAACCCCTTTAACCCCTCAAAACCCCCTTATAAAACCCCTTGGGTAGAATCCCTTAACACCCCTTAAAACCCTCTTAAACCCTCTTAAAACCTTTCAAAACCCCTTTAACCCCTCAAAACCCTCTTAAAGCCCTCTTAAGACCCCTTAAAACCCCCTAAAGACCTCTGCAGGCCTCGCAGAGGCCGACAAAGCGGCGGCGCCTGCCAACAGCCCGGTCCTCTTCGCTCCGGGGGGCCTCCACAATCTCCATTCGAACTTGATCTTAAGTGTAGGGTTTAGGGTTTAGGGTTTAGGGTTTAGCGTGTATAGGGTTTGGGGTTTAGGGTTTTTCGGTTCCAGACCCTGAACCCTAAATCCTCAGGGCTTCATGGATGTCATGGGGTGGCTTCTCATATGGATTCACGGAGGGATGCCGAGACGCTGCATGTTTTCTTTGGTGACCAGCCTGGGCACGTGGCGTTGCGGAGGCTTGTCGACTCCATGCCAGATGTGAGTGGGAAAAAGGCTTTTTTTTACGATGTGGATGTGGGCGACAGGATCTTGCTGTGGTGCCTGTGGAATCTTGTGGACCACTGCAATCCCCCCCCCCCCCTTCGTGGTCCCTTCCAGCATGGGGTTGCTGGATCCGTTCTGCGTGTGCAAGTTGTTTATGGCCAGGCATCGGTTCTGAAGCTGGTAGATTTAGCATGGCTTGTACATAGAAAACGCGAGTGCTGGCCCACCCGTGCCGCCATGCCATGCCGCAGCCGGGACCGAAGCTGGAGCCCTCGCAGGGCGGCACGAGCCACCGGCAGCTGCTGCCACGCCGTGCGCACCTGACACGCTTCATGGATGAAGGTGCCCTTCGCATTCGAGGCCAGCAAGAGTGCCCACATCTGTGGGCATTCTTGCTGGCCTCGAATGCGCAGCAGCCGCCACCTTCCAAGGGCACCTTCATCCATGAAGCGTGTGAAGTGCGCACGGCATGCCGCACGTTCGTACTGTGCGAGGAGTGGCACGTCCCCAAGAAGGTGAAAAAAGCCAAGAACAGAGAGGAGCAGGTTTTGGCAGCCTGCACGGTTCAAATGAACCGCTAGATGGATGGACTGATGCCAACCTTGAACGCCTACGCTATGGCCCACGACATCTTCGCGTGCCTGGCTGATAACGTCCTCACAAAAGCCTGGCCTACTCGAGATGCTCGCCTCCGCCAAGGCAGTAGGGTTCGGTTCTCAGGGGCAATGAAGCAAGCAAAAGTAATGAGCACTATGCAAAGGCTTGGGGCTCATTCTTTTTGAAGGACTTGCATTGGTGCTGGCCTGAGGCAACACTCGGAGACCGTACGAATCAGGAGCCTGGCCGGGATGCAGTGCGCCGAGGGGTGGAAAAGGTAATGCAAAGCCCGGAATCGGTCCAATGACAATCCGTCCGGCGGGTTCCTCGCATAGTGACCGCTGCATGGCGCCGATTAAGTGCCTTAGTGACCGCTGCAGCATGGCGCCCGATTAGGTGCCTGATAGGCCGGCGCTTCTCTGAATTTCAGGCGCTAGATTCTTGATAGGAATGACTCATTGACAGCCTTGACAAGATCTTGACAAGACAAGACTGCATCCCCCTACATCTGCGTGGAAGTTGAGTGATGTTAATCCGCACGACGCATCCGTCTGTCCGCTCGGTCCGCTCGTCCGCTCCGTTCGCTCCGCCGATATCAACGCTCACGTCATCTTCGGCTTTTGCAGGTGTGTGCACGGCGCATCCGTCCGTCTGCGGTCCGCTTCTCCGTTCCGTTCGCTTCGCCGCTCCGTCTACCCCAGAACTATACCGATATACAGTTTTGCGGGTCACCATATGTTATTATGACACAAAAACTTGACATGTGGGGTTATCCGGTCCTATAATCTGGTGACCAGCCTGGGCATGTGGCCTTGAGGAGACTTGTCGACTCCACGCCAGATGAGAGTGGGAAAGAGGCGACAGGATCTTGCTGTGGTGCCTGTGGAATCTTGTGGACCACTGCAATCCCCTTCCAGCATGGGGTTGCTGGATCCGTTCTTTGTGTACAAGTTGTTTATGGCCAGGCATCGGTTCTGAAGCTGCTAGATTTAGCATGGCTTGTACATAGAATACGCGAGTGCTAGCCCACCCGTGCCGCCATGCCATGCCGCAGCCGGGACCGAAGCCGGAGCCCTCGCAGGGCGGCACGAGCAGCCGGCGGCTGCTGCGCCTTCGAGGCGAGCAAGGATGCCCACAGGTGGGCGGCCTATGAGTGCCACCTTTCCAAGGGCACCTTCATGCACGAAGCGTGTCAGGTGCGCACGCGCGTGATCGCGGGCCATGCGCAGTGCCGCACCTTCGTACTGTGCGAGGAGGGGCACGTCCCCAAGAAGGTGCAAAAAGCCAAGAACAGAGAAGAGCAGGTTTTGGCAGCCTGCACAGTGCGCATGAACCCATATCTGCACTATCGCAAGATGTGGGGCCAGATCATGCACATTAGTGCGTGGGAGGAAGAAAGGGATACGGAAGCAAACTGGTTGCTGCTGTGGAGGAGCTGTTGCGCCAGGAGGGTGTGGATATTCTCGTCGCCTACCCTGCGCCGACTCGAGCTGCTCAAAGCTTCTGGGCGAAAATGGGGTATCAGCAGCAGGAGCGTAGCTTCCTCCCAGATGAGGAGCTCCTCCCGCGCTACGAAGGTGGTCCGCTGTGGCCAGAGCAGAATGCAATCACTGAGGAGCCCCTGGATCGGCTCGAAAAAAAGTTGTTGGTGGGTGGAACCCTGCCGGCACCCCGAGAAGGGGCAATCCGCACAAGACCTGGCGGCGAAGATCGCAAGTTCAGGGAAGTGGTCTGGAATCCCCTCGACCTGCGAACAAGGAAGGCCCCAGAGGTTTTCATGACTGCTCTGCAGCTACAAGCATTGTTGCACCCAGTCTGTCGGCGGATGCGCGGAAAACGGTGTCCATTCTGATGGGGACAGCGAGTTGCCCAGCTGGAGCCGTTCGCAGCACGGAGCTGGGGCTGGCTAACTTTAAATAGCCACTGTGAGCCGCTACAACAGCAAACACGGCTCAATTCAACCTAACGAACTCGGCAGATGCCGGCTGGAAAAATCGGCTTTTTTTCTTGGTGAAGATGGGAGCAGTGACAGCGGCTCTTTGCAGCCCATCTTGCGGTTTGTTGGCTATCGTTTGGCGTGCAGCTACTGGTGTTAGGAAACTAGTGGAATCCAGTGTCAGGCACTTGTCCAAGCTCCGGAGGAGGACTTTGGGATTTGGAGGATGGGGGGAGATGGAAACTGTTTGCCAGCCCGCAGGAATTCGAGCATCACTGGAGGCTTGTTGTTCAAGGTCGGACACACACAAAACGCGCACAGAAAAAAGATGGAACAAGACTGGGGCTGTGCTCTTCTCGCAGGCGCTACGTGCCGCGCTTTCCTGCGGCCTGGAACCCATGCTCAAGTTCTGCGGGGCTGTGCTGAGATATGCCTGAGGAGATCTTGCTCCGAGGTTTCCAAAGTCCGCAGCAACGGAGTCGAAGTCATGGTCGCTTCGCTTGAGGACCCCTTAGGGGCACAGGGTTCGGAGGCACGTGTGTGAATCAGTGAGTTCCTTGCGGACCCCAACGTAGACCCTCTCACGAAGTGACAGGACTTCCAGAAGGTAATGATGCTGGCCGGCAGGAGTCTTGTGCGCCCTGAGGAAGCAGTGTGGAAAAAAGGTTGACGAGCCCCTTTGCCTCCCTCCATGGATTTCGGAAGTGCCTCTGATGCTGTACTTGGCCCGCATGACCCTTCCTTGATTTCTTAGCTCTCCAGCAGCGGGAAGTTTGAGGCAGCTGGAGCTCGCATCTCGAAGCCAGCAGACGGTCAAAGGCATTGTTGGGATGGCAGATAGAGTCTTGTCACCCACAGCCCCTGCCTGCAGCCATGTGACAACCTAGGAGGTGCAGGAACACGTGAACTCAACACCAAAGACGTGCTTCCCCCCTTCGTGGTCCCTTCCAGCATGGGGTTGCTGGATCCATTCTTTGTGTGCAAGTTGTAGTCATAGCCGTGCATCTGGCAGATTCCGGTTCTGAAGCTGGTAGATTTAGCATGGCTTGTACATAGAAAACGCGAGTGCTGGCCCACCCGTGCCGACATGCCATGCCGCAGCCGGGACCGAAGCCGGAGCCCTCGCAGGGCGGCACGAGCCGCCGGCAGCTGCTGCCACGCCGTGCGCACCTGACACGCTTCATGGATGAATGTGCCCTTCGCGTTCGAGGCCAGCAAGAATGCCCACATCTGTGGGCATTCTTGCTGGCCTCGAATGCGCAGCAGCCGCCACCTTCCAAGGGCACCTTCATGCATGAAGCGTGTGAAGTGCGCACGGCATGCCGCACGTTCGTACTGTGCGAGGAGCGGCACGTCCCCAAGAAGGTGAAAAAAGCCAAGAACAGAGAGGAGCAGGTTTTGGCAGCCTGCACGGTTCAAATGAACCGCTAGATGGATGGACTGATGCCAACCTTGAACGCCTACGCTATGGCCCACGACATCTTCGCGTGCCTGGCTGATAACGTCCTCACAAAAGCCTGGCCTACTCGAGATGCTCGCCTCAGCCCAGGCAGTAGGGTTCGGTTCTCAGGGGCAATGAAGCAAGCAAAAGTAATGAGCACTATGCAAAGGCTTGGGGCTCATTCTTTTTGAAGGACTTGCATTGGTGCTGGCCTGAGGCAACACTCCGAGACCGTACGAATCAGGAGCCTGGCCGGGATGCAGTGCGCCGAGGGGTGGAAAAGGTAATGCAAAGCCCGGAATCGGTCCAATGACAATCCGTCCGGCGGGTTCCTCGCATAGTGACCGCTGCAGCATGGCGCCCGATTAGGTGCCTGATAGGCCGGCGCTTCTCTCCTGTCATCGTGCTGAATTTCAGGCGCTAGATTCTTGATAGGAATGACTCATTGACAGCCTTGACAAGACAAGACTGCATCCCCCTACATCTGCGTGGAAGTTGAGTGATGTTAATCCGCACGACGCATCCGTCTGTCCGCTCGGTCCGCTCGTCCGCTCCGTTCGCTCCGCCGATATCAACGCTCACGTCATCTTCGGCTTTTGCAGGTGTGTGCACGGCGCATCCGTCCGTCTGTTCGGTCCGCTTCTCCGTTCCGTTCGCTTCGCCGCTCCGTCTACCCCACAACTATACCGATATACAGTTTTGCGGGTCAACATATGTTATTCTGACAAAAAACTTGACATGTGGGGTTATCTGGTCTAATAATCTGGTGACCAGCCTGGGCATGTGGCCTTGAGGAGACTCGTCGACTCCACGCCAGATGAGAGTGGGAAAGAGGCGACAGGATCTTGCTGTGGTGCCTGTGGAATCTTGTGGACCACTGCAATCCCCTTCCAGCATGGGGTTGCTGGATCCGTTCTTTGTGTGCAAGTTGTTTATGGCCAGGCATCGGTTCTGAAGCTGCTAGTTTTAGCATGGCTTGTACATAGAAAACGCGAGTGCTGGCCCACCCGTGCCGCCATGCCATGCCGCAGCCGGGACCGAAGCCGGAGCCCTCGCAGGGCGGCACGAGCAGCCGGCGGCTGCTGCGCCTTCGAGGCGAGCAAGGATGCGCACAGGTGGGCGGCCTATGAGTGCCACCTTTCCAAGGGCACCTTCATGCACGAAGCGTGTCAGGTGCGCACGCGCGTGATCGCGGGCCACGCGCAGTGCCGCACCTTCGTACTGTGCGAGGAGGGGCACGTCCCCAAGAAGGTGCAAAAAGCCAAGAACAGAGAAGAGCAGGTTTTGGCAGCCTGCACAGTGCGCATGAACCCATATCTGCACTATCGCAAGATGTGGGGCCAGATCATGCACATTAGTGCGTGGGAGGAGAGGAAGGGATACGGAAGCAAACTGGTTGCTGCTGTGGAGGAGTTGTTGCGCCAGGATGGTGTGGACATTCTCGTCGCCTACCCTGCGCCGACTCGAGCTGCTCAAAGCTTCTGGGCGAAAATGGGGTATCAGCAGCAGGAGCGTAGCTTCCTCCCAGATGAGGAGCTCCTCCCGCGCTACGAAGGTGGTCCGCTGTGGCCAGAGCAGAATGCAATCACTGAGGAGCCCCTGGATCGGCTCGAAAAAAAGTTGTTGGTGGGTGGAACCCAGCCGGCACCCCGAGAAGGGGCAATCCGCACAAGACCTGGCGGCGAAGATCGCAAGTTCAGGGAAGTGGTCTGGAATCCCCTCGATCTGCGAACAAGGAAGGCCCCAGAGGTTTTCATGACTGCTCTGCAGCTACAAGCATTGTTGCACCCAGTCTGTCGGCGGATGCGCGGAAAACGGTGTCCATTCTGATGGGGACAGCGAGTTGCCCAGCTGGAGCCGTTCGCAGCACGGAGCTGGGGCTGGCTAACTTTAAATAGCCACTGTGAGCCGCTACAACAGCAAACACGGCTCATTTCAACCTAACGAACTCGGCAGATGCCGGCTGGAAAAATCAGCTTTTTTCTTGGTGAAGATGGCAGCAGTGACAGCGGCTCTTTGCAGCCCATCTTGCGGTTCGTTGGCTATCGTTTGGCGTGCAGCTACTGGTGTTAGGAAACTAGTGGAATCCAGTGTCAGGCACTTGTCCAAGCTCCGGAGGAGGACTTTGGGATTTGGAGGATGGGGGGAGATGGAAACTGTTTGCCAGCCCGCAGGAATTCGAGCATCACTGGAGGCTTGTTGTTCAAGGTCGGACACACACAAAACGCGCACAGAAAAAAGATAGAACCAGACCGGCTGTGCTCTTCCCGCAGGCGCTACGTGCCGCGTTTTCCTGCGGCCTGGAACCCATGTTCAAGTTCTGCGGGGCTGTGCTGAGATATGCCTGAGGAGATCTTGCTCCGAGGTTTCCAAAGTCCGCAGCAACGGAGTCGAAGTCATGGTCGCTTCGCTTGAGGACCCCTTAGGGGCACAGGGTTCGGAGGCACGTGTGTGAATCAGTGAGTTCCTTGCGGACCCCAACGTAGACCCTCTCACGAAGTGACAGGACTTCCAGAAGGTAATGATGCTGGCCGGCAGGAGTCTTGTGCGCCCTGAGGAAGCAGTGTGGAAAAAAGGTTGACGAGCCCCTTTGCCTCCCTCCATGGATTTCGGAAGTGCCTCTGATGCTGTACTTGGCCCGCATGACCCTTCCTTGATTTCTTAGCTCTCCAGCAGCGGGAAGTTTGAGGCAGCTGGAGCTCGCATCTCGAAGCCAGCAGACGGTCAAAGGCATTGTTGGGATGGCAGATAGAGTCTTGTCACCCACAGCCCCTGCCTGCAGCCATGTGACAACCTAGGAGGTGCAGGAACACGTGAACTCAACACCAAAGACGTGCTTCCCCCCTTCGTGGTCCCTTCCAGCATGGGGTTGCTGGATCCATTCTTTGTGTGCAAGTTGTAGTCATAGCCGTGCATCTGGCAGATTCCGGTTCTGAAGCTGGTAGATTTAGCATGGCTTGTACATAGAAAACGCGAGTGCTGGCCCACCCGTGCCGACATGCCATGCCGCAGCCGGGACCGAAGCCGGAGCCCTCGCAGGGCGGCACGAGCCGCCGGCAGCTGCTGCCACGCCGTGCGCACCTGACACGCTTCATGGATGAATGTGCCCTTCGCATTCGAGGCCAGCAAGAATGCCCACATCTGTGGGCATTCTTGCTGGCCTCGAATGCGCAGCAGCCGCCACCTTCCAAGGGCACCTTCATCCATGAAGCGTGTCAAGTGCGCGCGGCGTGCAGTGCCGCACGTTCGTACTGTGCGAGGAGCGGCATGTCCCCAAGAAGGTGAAAAAAGCCAAGAACAGAGAGGAGCAGGTTTTGGCAGCCTGCACGGTTCAAATGAACCCCTAGATGGATGGACTGATGCCAACCTTGAACGCCTACGCTATGGCCCACGACATCTTCGCGTGCCTGGCTGATGACGTCCTCACCAAGCCTGGCCTACTCGAGATGCTCGCCTCCGCCAAGGCAGTAGGGTTCGGTTCTCAGGGGCAATGAAGCAAGCAAAAGTAATGAGCACTATGCAAAGGCTTGGGGCTTATTCTTTTTGAAGGACTTGCATTGGTGCTGGCCTGAGGCAACCTCACTCGGAGACCAGAAGAATCAGGAGCCTGGCCGGGATGCAGTGCGCCGAGGGGTGGAAAAGGCAATGCAAAGCCCGGAATCGGTCCAATGACAATCCGTCCGGCGGGTTCCTCGCATAGTGACCGCTGCAGCCGGTGCTTCTCTCCTGTCATCGTGCTGAATTTCAGGCGCTAGATTCTTGATAGGAATGACTCATTGACAGCCTTGACAAGACAAGACTGCATCCCCCTACATCTGCGTGCAAGTTGAATGATGTTAATCCGCGCGACGCATCCGTCTGTCCGCTCGGTCCGCTCGTCCGCTCCGTTCGCTCCGCCGATATAAACGCTCACGTCATCTTCGGCTTTTGCATGTGTGTGCACGGCGCATTCGTCCGTCTGTTCGGTCCGCTTCTCCGTTCCGTTCGCTTCGCCGCTCCGTCTACCCCTGACAAAACAACTTGACATGTGGGGTTATCCGGTCCTATAATCTGGTGACCAGCCTGGGCATGTGGCCTTGAGGAGACTCGTCGACTCCATGCCAGATGAGACAGGGAAAGAGGCGACAGGATCTTGCTGTGGTGCCTGTGAAATCTTGTGCCACTGCAATCCCCTTCCAGCATGGGGTTGCTGGATCCGTTCTTTGTGTGCAAGTTGTTCATGGCCAGGCATCGGTTCTGAAGCTGGTAGATTTAGCATGGCTTGTACATAGAAAACGCGAGTGCTGGCCCACCCGTGCCGCCATGCCATGCCGCAGCCGGGACCGAAGCCGGAGCCCTCGCAGGGCGGCACGAGCAGCCGGCGGCTGCTGCGCCTTCGAGGCGAGCAAGGATGCCCACAGGTGGGCGGCCTATGAGTGCCACCTTTCCAAGGGCACCTTCATACACGAAGCGTGTCAGGTGCGCACACGCGTGATCGCGGGCCATGCGCAGTGCCGCACCTTCGTACTGTGCGAGGAGGGGCACGTCCCCAAGAAGGTGCAAAAAGCCAAGAACAGAGAGGAGCAGGTTTTGGCAGCCTGCACAGTGCGCATGAACCCATATCTGCACTATCGCAAGATGTGGGGCCAGATCATGCACATTAGTGCGTGGGAGGAAAGGAAGGGATACGGAAGCAAACTGGTTGCTGCTGTGGAGGAGCTGTTGCGCCAGGAGGGTGTGGATATTCTCGTCGCCTACCCTGCGCCGACTCGAGCTGCTCAAAGCTTCTGGGCGAAAATGGGGTATCAGCAGCAGGAGCGTAGCTTCCTCCCAGATGAGGAGCTCCTCCCGCGTTACGAAGGTGGTCCGCTGTGGCCAGAGCAGAATGCAATCACTGAGGAGCCCCTGGATCGGCTCGAAAAAAAGTTGTTGGTGGGTGGAACCCTGCCGGCACCCCGAGAAGGGGCAATCCGCACAAGACCTGGCGGCGAAGATCGCAAGTTCAGGGAAGTGGTTTGGAATCCCCTCGACCTGCGAACAAGGAAGGCCCCAGAGGTTTTCATGACTGCTCTGCAGCTACAAGCATTGTTGCACCCAGTCTGTCGGCGGATGCGCGGAAAACGGTGTCCATTCTGATGGGGACAGCGAGTTGCCCAGCTGGAGCCGTTCGCAGCACGGAGCTGGGGCTGGCTAACTTTAAATAGCCACTGTGAGCCGCTACAACAGCAAACACGGCTCAATTCAACCTAACGAACTCGGCAGATGCCGGCTGGAAAAATCGGTTTTTTTCTTGGTGAAGATGGGAGCAGTGACAGCGGCTCTTTGCAGCCCATCTTGCGGTTTGTTGGCTATCGTTTGGCGTGCAGCTACTGGTGTTAGGAGTGGAAACTAGTGGAATCCAGTGTCAGGCACTTGTCCAAGCTCCGGAGGAGGACTTTGGGATTTGGAGGATGGGGGGAGATGGAAACTGTTTGCCAGCCCGCAGGAATTCGAGCATCACTGGAGGCTTGTTGTTCAAGGTCGGACACACACAAAACGCGCGCAGAAAAAAGATAGAACAAGACTGGCGCTGTGCTCTTCTCGCAGGCGCTACGTGCCGCGTTTTCCTGCGGCCTGGAGCCCATGCTCAAGTTCTGCGGGGCTGTGCTGAGATATGCCTGAGGAGATCTTGCTCCGAGGTTTTCAAAGCAGCAACGGAGTCGAAGTCATGGTCGCTTCGCTTGAGGACCCCTTATGGGCACAGGGTTCGGAGGCACGTGTGTGAATCAGTGAGTCCCTTGCGGACCCCAACGTAGACCCTCTCACGAAGTGACAGGACTTCCAGAAGGTAATGATGCTGGCCGGCAGGAGTCTTGTGCGCCCTGAGGAAGCAGTGTGAAAAAAAGGTTGACGAGCCCCTTTGCCTCCCTCCATGGAGTTCGGAAGTGCCTCTGATGCTGTACTTGGCCCGCATGACCCTTCCTTGATTTCTTGGCTCTCCAGCAGCGGGAAGTTTGAGGCAGCTGGAGCTCGCATCTCGAAGCCAGCAGACGGTCAAAGGCATTGTTGGGATGGCAGACAGAGTCTTGTCACCCACAGCCCCTGCAGCCATGTGACAACCTAGGAAGGTGCAGGAACACGTGAACTCAACACCAAAGACGTGCTTCCCCCCTTCGTGGTCCCTTCCAGCATGGGGTTGCTGGATCCATTCTTTGTGTGCAAGTTGTAGTCATAGCCGTGCATCTGGCAGATTCCGGTTCTGAAGCTGGTAGATTTAGCATGGCTTGTACATAGAAAACGCGAGTGCTGGCCCACCCGTGCCGCCATGCCATGCCGCAGCCGGGACCGAAGCCGGAGCCCTCGCAGGGCGGCACGAGCCGCCGGCAGCTGCTGCCACGCCGTGCGCACCTGACACGCTTCATGGATGAAGGTGCCCTTCGCATTCGAGGCCAGCAAGAATGCCCACATCTGTGGGCATTTTTGCTGGCCTCGAATGCGCAGCAGCCGCCACCTTCCAAGGGCACCTTCATCCATGAAGCGTGTCAAGTGCGCGCGGCGTGCAGTGCCGCACGTTCGTACTGTGCGAGGAGCGGCACGTCCCCAAGAAGGTGAAAAAAGCCAAGAACAGAGAGGAGCAGGTTTTGGCAGCCTGCACGGTTCAAATGAACCCCTAGATGGATGGACTGATGCCAACCTTGAACGCCTACGCTATGGCCCACGACATCTTCGCGTGCCTGGCTGATGACGTCCTCACAAAAGCCTGGCCTACTCGAGATGCTCGCCTCCGCCAAGGCAGTAGGGTTCGGTTCTCAGGGGCAATGAAGCAAGCAAAAGTAATGAGCACTATGCAAAGGCTTGGGGCTCATTCTTTTTGAAGGACTTGCATTGGTGCTGGCCTGAGGCAACACTCGGAGACCGTACGAATCAGGAGCCTGGCCGGGATGCAGTGCGCCGAGGGGTGGAAAAGGTAATGCAAAGCCCGGAATCGGTCCAATGACAATCCGTCCGGCGGGTTCCTCGCATAGTGACCGCTGCATGGCGCCGATTAAGTGCCTTAGTGACCGCTGCAGCATGGCGCCCGATTAGGTGCCTGATAGGCCGGCGCTTCTCTCCTGTCATCGTGCTGAATTTCAGGCGCTAGATTCTTGATAGGAATGACTCATTGACAGCCTTGACAAGACAAGACTGTATCCCCCTACATCTGCGTGGAAATTGAATGGTGTTAATCCGCACGACGCATCCGTCTGTCCGCTCGGTCCGCTCGTCCGCTCCGTTCGCTCCGCCGATATAAACGCTCACGTCATCTTCGGCTTTTGCATGTGTGTGCACGGCGCATTCGTCCGTCTGTTCGGTCCGCTTCTCCGTTCCGTTCGCTTCGCCGCTCCGTCTACCCCACAACTATACCGAGATACACTTTTGCGGGTCAACATATGCTATTATGACAAAACAACTTGACATGTGGGGTTATCCGGTCCTATAATCTGGTGACCTGGGAATGTGGCCTTGAGGAGACTCGTCGACTCCATGCCAGATGAGACAGGGAAAGAGGCGACAGGATCTTGCTGTGGTGCCTGTGAAATCTTGTGCCACTGCAATCCCCTTCCAGCATGGGGTTGCTGGATCCGTTCTTTGTGTGCAAGTTGTTCATGGCCAGGCATCGGTTCTGAAGCTGCTAGATTTAGCATGGCTTGTACATAGAAAACGCGAGTGCTGGCCCACCCGTGCCGCCATGCCATGCCGCAGCCGGGACCGAAGCCGGAGCCCTCGCAGGGCGGCACGAGCAGCCGGCGGCTGCTGCGCCTTCGAGGCGAGCAAGGATGCCCACAGGTGGGCGGCCTATGAGTGCCACCTTTCCAAGGGCACCTTCATACACGAAGCGTGTCAGGTGCGCACGCGCGTGATCGCGGGCCATGCGCAGTGCCGCACCTTCGTACTGTGCGAGGAGGGGCACGTCCCCAAGAAGGTGCAAAAAGCCAAGAACAGAGAGGAGCAGGTTTTGGCAGCCTGCACAGTGCGCATGAACCCATATCTGCACTATCGCAAGATGTGGGGCCAGATCATGCACATTAGTGCGTGGGAGGAAAGGAAGGGATACGGAAGCAAACTGGTTGCTGCTGTGGAGGAGCTGTTGCGCCAGGAGGGTGTGGATATTCTCGTCGCCTACCCTGCGCCGACTCGAGCTGCTCAAAGCTTCTGGGCGAAAATGGGGTATCAGCAGCAGGAGCGTAGCTTCCTCCCAGATGAGGAGCTCCTCCCGCGTTACGAAGGTGGTCCGCTGTGGCCAGAGCAGAATGCAATCACTGAGGAGCCCCTGGATCGGCTCGAAAAAAAGTTGTTGGTGGGTGGAACCCTGCCGGCACCCCGAGAAGGGGCAATCCGCACAAGACCTGGCGGCGAAGATCGCAAGTTCAGGGAAGTGGTCTGGAATCCCCTCGACCTGCGAACAAGGAAGGCCCCAGAGGTTTTCATGACTGCTCTGCAGCTACAAGCATTGTTGCACCCAGTCTGTCGGCGGATGCGCGGAAAACGGTGTCCATTCTGATGGGGACAGCGAGTTGCCCAGCTGGAGCCGTTCGCAGCACGGAGCTGGGGCTGGCTAACTTTAAATAGCCACTGTGAGCCGCTACAACAGCAAACACGGCTCAATTCAACCTAACGAACTCGGCAGATGCCGGCTGGAAAAATCGGCTTTTTTTCTTGGTGAAGATGGGAGCAGTGACAGCGGCTCTTTGCAGCCCATCTTGCGGTTTGTTGGCTATCGTTTGGCGTGCAGCTACTGGTGTTAGGAAACTAGTGGAATCCAGTGTCAGGCACTTGTCCAAGCTCCGGAGGAGGACTTTGGGATTTGGAGGATGGGGGGAGATGGAAACTGTTTGCCAGCCCGCAGGAATTCGAGCATCACTGGAGGCTTGTTGTTCAAGGTCGGACACACACAAAACGCGCACAGAAAAAAGATAGAACAAGACTGGCGCTGTGCTCTTCTCGCAGGCGCTACGTGCCGCGTTTTCCTGCGGCCTGGAGCCCATGCTCAAGTTCTGTGGGGCTGTGCTGAGATATGCCTGAGGAGATCTTGCTCCGAGGTTTCCAAAGTCCGCAGCAACGGAGTCGAAGTCATGGTCGCTTCGCTTGAGGACCCCTTAGGGGCACAGGGTTCGGAGGCACGTGTGTGAATCAGTGAGTTCCTTGCCGACCCCAACGTAGACCCTCTCACGAAGTGACAGGACTTCCAGAAGGTAATGATGCTGGCCGGCAGGAGTCTTGTGCGCCCTGAGGAAGCAGTGTGGAAAAAAGGTTGACGAGCCCCTTTGCCTCCCTCCATGGATTTCGGAAGTGCCTCTGATGCTGTACTTGGCCCGCATGACCCTTCCTTGATTTCTTAGCTCTCCAGCAGCGGGAAGTTTGAGGCAGCTGGAGCTCGCATCTCGAAGCCAGCAGACGGTCAAAGGCATTGTTGGGATGGCAGATAGAGTCTTGTCACCCACAGCCCCTGCCTGCAGCCATGTGACAACCTAGGAGGTGCAGGAACACGTGAACTCAACACCAAAGACGTGCTTCCCCCCTTCGTGGTCCCTTCCAGCATGGGGTTGCTGGATCCATTCTTTGTGTGCAAGTTGTAGTCATAGCCGTGCATCTGGCAGATTCCGGTTCTGAAGCTGGTAGATTTAGCATGGCTTGTACATAGAAAACGCGAGTGCTGGCCCACCCGTGCCGACATGCCATGCCGCAGCCGGGACCGAAGCCGGAGCCCTCGCAGGGCGGCACGAGCCGCCGGCAGCTGCTGCCACGCCGTGCGCACCTGACACGCTTCATGGATGAATGTGCCCTTCGCGTTCGAGGCCAGCAAGAATGCCCACATCTGTGGGCATTCTTGCTGGCCTCGAATGCGCAGCAGCCGCCACCTTCCAAGGGCACCTTCATGCATGAAGCGTGTGAAGTGCGCACGGCATGCCGCACGTTCGTACTGTGCGAGGAGCGGCACGTCCCCAAGAAGGTGAAAAAAGCCAAGAACAGAGAGGAGCAGGTTTTGGCAGCCTGCACGGTTCAAATGAACCGCTAGATGGATGGACTGATGCCAACCTTGAACGCCTACGCTATGGCCCACGACATCTTCGCGTGCCTGGCTGATAACGTCCTCACAAAAGCCTGGCCTACTCGAGATGCTCGCCTCAGCCCAGGCAGTAGGGTTCGGTTCTCAGGGGCAATGAAGCAAGCAAAAGTAATGAGCACTATGCAAAGGCTTGGGGCTCATTCTTTTTGAAGGACTTGCATTGGTGCTGGCCTGAGGCAACACTCCGAGACCGTACGAATCAGGAGCCTGGCCGGGATGCAGTGCGCCGAGGGGTGGAAAAGGTAATGCAAAGCCCGGAATCGGTCCAATGACAATCCGTCCGGCGGGTTCCTCGCATAGTGACCGCTGCAGCCGGTGCTTCTCTCCTGTCATCGTGCTGAATTTCAGGCGCTAGATTCTTGATAGGAATGACTCATTGACAGCCTTGACAAGACAAGACTGCATCCCCCTACATTTGCGTGCAAGTTGAATGATGTTAATCCGCGCGACGCATCCGTCTGTCCGCTCGGTCCGCTCGTCCGCTCCGTTCGCTCCGCCGATATAAACGCTCACGTCATCTTCGGCTTTTGCATGTGTGTGCACGGCGCATTCGTCCGTCTGTTCGGTCCGCTTCTCCGTTCCGTTCGCTTCGCCGCTCCGTCTACCCCACAACTATACCGAGATACACTTTTGCGGGTCAACATATGCTATTATGACAAAACAACTTGACATGTGGGGTTATCCGGTCCTATAATCTGGTGACCAGCCTGGGCATGTGGCCTTGAGGAGACTCGTCGACTCCATGCCAGATGAGACAGGGAAAGAGGCGACAGGATCTTGCTGTGGTGCCTGTGAAATCTTGTGCCACTGCAATCCCCTTCCAGCATGGGGTTGCTGGATCCGTTCTTTGTGTGCAAGTTGTTCATGGCCAGGCATCGGTTCTGAAGCTGGTAGATTTAGCATGGCTTGTACATAGAAAACGCGAGTGCTGGCCCACCCGTGCCGCCATGCCATGCCGCAGCCGGGACCGAAGCCGGAGCCCTCGCAGGGCGGCACGAGCAGCCGGCGGCTGCTGCGCCTTCGAGGCGAGCAAGGATGCCCACAGGTGGGCGGCCTATGAGTGCCACCTTTCCAAGGGCACCTTCATGCACGAAGCGTGTCAGGTGCGCACGCGCGTGATCGCGGGCCATGCGCAGTGCCGCACCTTCGTACTGTGCGAGGAGGGGCACGTCCCCAAGAAGGTGCAAAAAGCCAAGAACAGAGAAGAGCAGGTTTTGGCAGCCTGCACAGTGCGCATGAACCCATATCTGCACTATCGCAAGATGTGGGGCCAGATCATGCACATTAGTGCGTGGGAGGAAGGAAGGGATACGGAAGCAAACTGGTTGCTGCTGTGGAGGAGCTGTTGCGCCAGGAGGGTGTGGATATTCTCGTCGCCTACCCTGCGCCGACTCGAGCTGCTCAAAGCTTCTGGGCGAAAATGGGGTATCAGCAGCAGGAGCGTAGCTTCCTCCCAGATGAGGAGCTCCTCCCGCGTTACGAAGGTGGTCCGCTGTGGCCAGAGCAGAATGCAATCACTGAGGAGCCCCTGGATCGGCTCGAAAAAAAGTTGTTGGTGGGTGGAACCCTGCCGGCACCCCGAGAAGGGGCAATCCGCACAAGACCTGGCGGCGAAGATCGCAAGTTCAGGGAAGTGGTTTGGAATCCCCTCGACCTGCGAACAAGGAAGGCCCCAGAGGTTTTCATGACTGCTCTGCAGCTACAAGCATTGTTGCACCCAGTCTGTCGGCGGATGCGCGGAAAACGGTGTCCATTCTGATGGGGACAGCGAGTTGCCCAGCTGGAGCCGTTCGCAGCACGGAGCTGGGGCTGGCTAACTTTAAATAGCCACTGTGAGCCGCTACAACAGCAAACACGGCTCAATTCAACCTAACGAACTCGGCAGATGCCGGCTGGAAAAATCGGCTTTTTTTCTTGGTGAAGATGGGAGCAGTGACAGCGGCTCTTTGCAGCCCATCTTGCGGTTTGTTGGCTATCGTTTGGCGTGCAGCTACTGGTGTTAGGAGTGGAAACTAGTGGAATCCAGTGTCAGGCACTTGTCCAAGCTCCGGAGGAGGACTTTGGGATTTGGAGGATGGGGGGAGATGGAAACTGTTTGCCAGCCCGCAGGAATTCGAGCATCACTGGAGGCTTGTTGTTCAAGGTCGGACACACACAAAACGCGCACAGAAAAAAGATAGAACAAGACTGGCGCTGTGCTCTTCTCGCAGGCGCTACGTGCCGCGTTTTCCTGCGGCCTGGAGCCCATGCTCAAGTTCTGCGGGGCTGTGCTGAGATATGCCTGAGGAGATCTTGCTCCGAGGTTTTCAAAGCAGCAACGGAGTCGAAGTCATGGTCGCTTCGCTTGAGGACCCCTTATGGGCACAGGGTTCGGAGGCACGTGTGTGAATCAGTGAGTCCCTTGCGGACCCCAACGTAGACCCTCTCACGAAGTGACAGGACTTCCAGAAGGTAATGATGCTGGCCGGCAGGAGTCTTGTGCGCCCTGAGGAAGCAGTGTGAAAAAAAGGTTGACGAGCCCCTTTGCCTCCCTCCATGGAGTTCGGAAGTGCCTCTGATGCTGTACTTGGCCCGCATGACCCTTCCTTGATTTCTTGGCTCTCCAGCAGCGGGAAGTTTGAGGCAGCTGGAGCTCGCATCTCGAAGCCAGCAGACGGTCAAAGGCATTGTTGGGATGGCAGACAGAGTCTTGTCACCCACAGCCCCTGCAGCCATGTGACAACCTAGGAAGGTGCAGGAACACGTGAACTCAACACCAAAGACGTGCTTCCCCCCTTCGTGGTCCCTTCCAGCATGGGGTTGCTGGATCCATTCTTTGTGTGCAAGTTGTAGTCATAGCCGTGCATCTGGCAGATTCCGGTTCTGAAGCTGGTAGATTTAGCATGGCTTGTACATAGAAAACGCGAGTGCTGGCCCACCCGTGCCGCCATGCCATGCCGCAGCCGGGACCGAAGCCGGAGCCCTCGCAGGGCGGCACGAGCCGCCGGCAGCTGCTGCCACGCCGTGCGCACCTGACACGCTTCATGGATGAAGGTGCCCTTCGCATTCGAGGCCAGCAAGAATGCCCACATCTGTGGGCATTTTTGCTGGCCTCGAATGCGCAGCAGCCGCCACCTTCCAAGGGCACCTTCATCCATGAAGCGTGTCAAGTGCGCGCGGCGTGCAGTGCCGCACGTTCGTACTGTGCGAGGAGCGGCACGTCCCCAAGAAGGTGAAAAAAGCCAAGAACAGAGAGGAGCAGGTTTTGGCAGCCTGCACAGTTCAAATGAACCCCTAGATGGATGGACTGATGCCAACCTTGAACGCCTACGCTATGGCCCACGACATCTTCGCGTGCCTGGCTGATGACGTCCTCACAAAAGCCTGGCCTACTCGAGATGCTCGCCTCCGCCAAGGCAGTAGGGTTCGGTTCTCAGGGGCAATGAAGCAAGCAAAAGTAATGAGCACTATGCAAAGGCTTGGGGCTCATTCTTTTTGAAGGACTTGCATTGGTGCTGGCCTGAGGCAACACTCGGAGACCGTACGAATCAGGAGCCTGGCCGGGATGCAGTGCGCCGAGGGGTGGAAAAGGTAATGCAAAGCCCGGAATCGGTCCAATGACAATCCGTCCGGCGGGTTCCTCGCATAGTGACCGCTGCATGGCGCCGATTAAGTGCCTTAGTGACCGCTGCAGCATGGCGCCCGATTAGGTGCCTGATAGGCCGGCGCTTCTCTCCTGTCATCGTGCTGAATTTCAGGCGCTAGATTCTTGATAGGAATGACTCATTGACAGCCTTGACAAGACAAGACTGTATCCCCCTACATCTGCGTGGAAATTGAATGGTGTTAATCCGCACGACGCATCCGTCTGTCCGCTCGGTCCGCTCGTCCGCTCCGTTCGCTCCGCCGATATAAACGCTCACGTCATCTTCGGCTTTTGCATGTGTGTGCACGGCGCATTCGTCCGTCTGTTCGGTCCGCTTCTCCGTTCCGTTCGCTTCGCCGCTCCGTCTACCCCACAACTATACCGAGATACACTTTTGCGGGTCAACATATGCTATTATGACAAAACAACTTGACATGTGGGGTTATCCGGTCCTATAATCTGGTGACCTGGGAATGTGGCCTTGAGGAGACTCGTCGACTCCATGCCAGATGAGACAGGGAAAGAGGCGACAGGATCTTGCTGTGGTGCCTGTGAAATCTTGTGCCACTGCAATCCCCTTCCAGCATGGGGTTGCTGGATCCGTTCTTTGTGTGCAAGTTGTTCATGGCCAGGCATCGGTTCTGAAGCCGCTAGATTTAGCATGGCTTGTACATAGAAAACGCGAGTGCTGGCCCACCCGTGCCGCCATGCCATGCCGCAGCCGGGACCGAAGCCGGAGCCCTCGCAGGGCGGCACGAGCAGCCGGCGGCTGCTGCGCCTTCGAGGCGAGCAAGGATGCCCACAGGTGGGCGGCCTATGAGTGCCACCTTTCCAAGGGCACCTTCATACACGAAGCATGTCAGGTGCGCACGCGCGTGATCGCGGGCCATGCGCAGTGCCGCACCTTCGTACTGTGCGAGGAGGGGCACGTCCCCAAGAAGGTGCAAAAAGCCAAGAACAGAGAGGAGCAGGTTTTGGCAGCCTGCACAGTGCGCATGAACCCATATCTGCACTATCGCAAGATGTGGGGCCAGATCATGCACATTAGTGCGTGGGAGGAAAGGAAGGGATACGGAAGCAAACTGGTTGCTGCTGTGGAGGAGCTGTTGCGCCAGGAGGGTGTGGATATTCTCGTCGCCTACCCTGCGCCGACTCGAGCTGCTCAAAGCTTCTGGGCGAAAATGGGGTATCAGCAGCAGGAGCGTAGCTTCCTCCCAGATGAGGAGCTCCTCCCGCGTTACGAAGGTGGTCCGCTGTGGCCAGAGCAGAATGCAATCACTGAGGAGCCCCTGGATCGGCTCGAAAAAAAGTTGTTGGTGGGTGGAACCCTGCCGGCACCCCGAGAAGGGGCAATCCGCACAAGACCTGGCGGCGAAGATCGCAAGTTCAGGGAAGTGGTCTGGAATCCCCTCGACCTGCGAACAAGGAAGGCCCCAGAGGTTTTCATGACTGCTCTGCAGCTACAAGCATTGTTGCACCCAGTCTGTCGGCGGATGCGCGGAAAACGGTGTCCATTCTGATGGGGACAGCGAGTTGCCCAGCTGGAGCCGTTCGCAGCACGGAGCTGGGGCTGGCTAACTTTAAATAGCCACTGTGAGCCGCTACAACAGCAAACACGGCTCAATTCAACCTAACGAACTCGGCAGATGCCGGCTGGAAAAATCGGTTTTTTTCTTGGTGAAGATGGGAGCAGTGACAGCGGCTCTTTGCAGCCCATCTTGCGGTTTGTTGGCTATCGTTTGGCGTGCAGCTACTGGTGTTAGGAAACTAGTGGAATCCAGTGTCAGGCACTTGTGCAAGCTCCGGAGGAGGACTTTGGGATTTGGAGGATGGGGGGAGATGGAAACTGTTTGCCAGCCCGCAGGAATTCGAGCATCACTGGAGGCTTGTTGTTCAAGGTCGGACACACACAAAACGCGCACAGAAAAAAGATAGAACAAGACTGGCGCTGTGCTCTTCTCGCAGGCGCTACGTGCCGCGTTTTCCTGCGGCCTGGAGCCCATGCTCAAGTTCTGTGGGGCTGTGCTGAGATATGCCTGAGGAGATCTTGCTCCGAGGTTTCCAAAGTCCGCAGCAACGGAGTCGAAGTCATGGTCGCTTCGCTTGAGGACCCCTTAGGGGCACAGGGTTCGGAGGCACGTGTGTGAATCAGTGAGTTCCTTGCGGACCCCAACGTAGACCCTCTCACGAAGTGACAGGACTTCCAGAAGGTAATGATGCTGGCCGGCAGGAGTCTTGTGCGCCCTGAGGAAGCAGTGTGAAAAAAAGGTTGACGAGCCCCTTTGCCTCCCTCCATGGAGTTCGGAAGTGCCTCTGATGCTGTACTTGGCCCGCATGACCCTTCCTTGATTTCTTGGCTCTCCAGCAGCGGGTATTTTGAGGCAGCTGGAGCTCGCATCTCGAAGCCAGCAGACGGTCAAAGGCATTGTGGCAGATAGAGTCTTGTCACCCACAGCCCCTGCAGCCATGTGACAACCTAGGAAGGTGCAGGCGTGAACTCAACACCAAAGACGTGCTTCCAGATAAAGCGCCCGCCGGCTTCCTTGCCCTCCGTCATGCAGGCGCCAGCTCCATGAAGTTTCGTCTGATTGTCCAGCTTCAGCCCTGCCGAGATGATGCATGAAGCCATGCCTCCCGATCATCCGCCAAGTCATCCGCCCCCACAGGCCGAGGGTTTTCACTCTTGTGCGGCTACAAAGACACTTCCAGTTTGTGGCGGCAGCGTGCAGCAGATGAAGCTGCAACAGCTACATCTCCTCAAGACCAGTCTCCAAACCCCCCTCAAAACCCCTTTAACCCCCCAACACCCCCTGAAAACCTCTTAAACCCCCTTGTTAAAACCCCTTATTCGAATCCCTTAACACCCTTCTTAACACCCTCTTAAGACCCCTTAAAACCCCCTCAAGACCCCTGCAGGCCTCGCAGAGGCCGGCAAAGCGGCGGCGTCTGAAGGGCCTCGACGCCAACAGCCCGGACCTCTTCGCTCCGGGGGGCTCCCAAGGTTTGTAGGGTTTATAGGCTTTAGGGTTTTGGGGTTTAGGGTTTAGGGTTTAGGGTTTAGGGGGTTTATAGGGTTCCAGACCCTGAGCCTTAAATCCTCAGGGCTTCATGGATGTCATGGGGCGGCTCTTCATATGGTTTCACAAGGGGATGGTGAGACGCTGCAGGCCTGGAGAAGCTGTTGCGCGGGCTGCATCAATGCCTTAGGCCGGGGCGCTTTGTCTTACTGGGATTAGGGTTTAGGGTTTAGGGTTTGGGGTTTGGGGTTTGGGGTTTAGGCTTTTTTTTTGGTGACCGCCCTGGGCGTGTGGCGTTGAGGAGAATTGTCGACTCCATGCCAGATGGGAGCGGCAAAGAGGCAGCCGGATCTTGCTGTGCACTGCCCGCACGAGTGTTTTCGTAGGTTTTTCGTGTCCCTTCCAGCATGGGGGTTGCTGGATCAGTGGGTTTGTTCATGGCATCTGGCAGATTCCCAATGTCAGGCACCTGTCCATGCTCTGGAGGAGGACTTCGGGATTTGGAGGATGGGAGGAGATGGCAAGTTTCTCGCAGCCTGCAGGAGTTCGAGCGGCACTGGAGGCTGCGTTTCGACGCGCGGGCCATGGGTGAGTCAGGTCGGGCCCTAAACCCTAAACCCTAAACCCTAAACCCTAAACCCTAAACCCTAAACCCTAAACCCTAAACCCTAAACCCTAAACCCTAAACCCTAAACCCTAAACCCTAAACCCTGTAGAATACGAACCGGCGCTGGGCTCTGTTCGCAGGCACTGCCTCCTTCCTGCGGCGCTTTCCTGCGGCCTGGAGCCCATGCTCAAGTGCCGCAGGGCTGTGCTCAGATATGCCTGAGATCCGGGGGTTTAGGGTTTAGGGTTTAGGGCTTAGGGCTTAGGGTTTATGGAGTGACCCGGTTCTTTCCGAGGTTTTCAAAGTCCGCAGCAACGGAATCGAAGTCATGGTCACTCCGCTTGAGGACCGTCCCCTTGCGGGCACAGGGTTAGGGTTTAGGGTTTAGGGTTTAGGGTTTAGGGGTTAGGGGTTAGGGTTTAGGGTTTAGGGTTAGGGGTGCATCGGTGGATTCCTTGAGGACCCCAACTTTGATGATGCGGCAGCTGCTGGTTTAGAGCGCACAGCGCCCGAAGACAAGGGCTTCCAGGCACCACTTCCATATTGTTATACTATATTCTACTATACTATATGAGACTATACCAGATTATATTACATTATACTATATTATATTGTATGATGTTATATTACCTGAAGAGCACTTGAACCAGGTGGATGGCTTTGCCGCCTGTTTCGGAGAACAGGCGAGTGGGGAGATATGAGAGCCACTCAGCAAGCTTGTGCTGACATTTTGGCATCTTCTGAGAGTGATTCAGGCAGCTTCCTCACACGGGGGCAGCTTCTGCATCATGCGCAAAATGCACCTTGTGGCATGCTAAACCCTAAACCCTAAACCCTAAACCCTAAACCCTAAACGCTAAACCCTACACCCTAAACCCTAAACCCCAAAACCCTAAACCCTGAACCCTAAACCCTAAACTGCTAAACCTCAATGCGCTGGTCAGGTCATTGCTGCAATCGCCAACCTGGTGGCGGAGGCGGCCTTGTCCAGTGTTTAGGGTCCAGTTTTGCAGGGTTTAGGGTCCAGTTTTGCAGGGTTTAGGGTTTAGGGTTTAGGGTCGTCATGAATGGTTTCAGGGGCTCAAGGTCGAAGGGTTTTTTGGGCAGCGTGTGGGGCCCTTTGCGCCGGCTGGCGCAAGATGCAGACTTTGTGGTTTAGGGTTTAGGGTTTAGGGTTTAGGGTTTAGGGTTTCTGACAGCTGATGGTGGGTGCGCGCAGGGGTGATCCTGTGCGTTCCATTGCCCTAAACCCCTAAACCCTAAGCCCTAAGCCCTAAGCCCTAAACCCTAAACCCTAAACCCTCAACCCTGAACCCTGAACCCTAAACCCTAAACCCTAAGACAGCATTCAACCCGAAAGCCCTGTATCATAGTAGTGAGGTGTTGAAGTCCAACTGCCAGTGGCTCGCACGTTAACCCCCAAACCCCGAACCCCGAACCCTAAACCTAAATCCTAAACCCTAAACCCTAATTAAACCCCAAGCCCTGTGATCCCCTGAGCCTCGAAACCCTAAAGACGAATAAGGGTTCAGGGCCTGAAGGCTAAGCCCTAGGGGCTTGCTGGAAGGTTCATGGGTCTAAACAAGGAAACCTAGGGTTTAGGGTTTCGGGTTTAGGGTTTCGGGTTTAGGGTTTAGGGTTTAGGGTTTAGGGCTTAGAGTGTATAAGGCCCAAAGCCAGGATCGGAAGCCTGGCAGCGTGCCGCTGAACTGCCAATATGCGAGCTTCGAGGCGGCTCTGTGTGTCGACTCCTTCAGAAACCTCAACTTCCACTAGCCCTAAACCCTAAACCCTAAACCCTAAACCCTAAACCCTAAACCCTAAACCCTAAACCCCAAACCCTAAACCCTAAACCCTAAACCCTAAACCCTAAACCCTAAACCCCAAACCCCAAACCCTAACCCTAAACCCTAAACCCTAAACCCTAAACCCTAAACCCTAAACCCTAAACCCTAAACCCTAAACCCTAAACCCTAAACCCTAAACCCTACACCCTGAACCCTAAACCCTAAGCCGCAAAGGTGGCGCAGGAGCTGCTCACGAAGCTGAAGGAAGGCGGTGGCCGCGATCAGGACGGCCAGGGTTGGGGGCGGAGGAACCCCAAACCGACTTGAGGTTGAGGGTTTGGGGTTTGAGGGTTTAGGGTTTAGGGTTTGGGTTTAGGGTTTAGGGTTTAGGGTTTAGGGTGCTTTGGGGTTTAGGGGTTGAGGGTTTAGGGGCTTAGGCTCTGGGGCTTGGGGGTTTAGGGGAACCGAATTAGGTGTGTGGTTTTGGGGGTCTAGGCTTTGGGGTTCAGGGTCTGGGACTCCCTTCCAGCGCCATCTGCGACATGGGCATTTCCCAAAATAGGGGTACCCCTTTCATACCCCAACTAGAAAAGAATCTCCTCAGGGGGATTCCCCAAAAAGGGTTTAGGGTCCCAAAACCTAAACCCTAAACCCTAAACCCTAAACCCTAAACCCTAAACCCTATTTCCGGAACACCCCCCTGTAGCTGCGATGGCCAGGAGCAAAACGATCTCCTGGCCTCGCTAACGGAGCCAAAGCCGCAGGTGCCAAAGCAGGCGTGAGGGGTGGGGCAGGGTTTTAGGGATTAGGGTTTAAATTTAGGGGTTTAGGGTTTCGGGTTTAGGGTGTTGGCCGGGGGTTTGGGGGTTTCGAGAGGTTTAGGGTTTTTAGGGGTGTTAGGGGTTTTATGGGTTTTAGGGGTTTCAGGGG
>CAJNDS010002035.1:130000-187500 GCA_905221605.1 Symbiodinium natans
AGTAACGAATATACCCTAATGTATACTAAGGAATCAGGGTATATTCCTTAATTAAGGAACATACCCCCAATTTATACTCAGAACCCTTCTTATGAATCAGGGTGCATTCCTTAGCTAAGGGGTTTTGGAAGATCTGGGCCGTGGGGGCTCGGAGCTCGGAGGGGCCTTGGGGACCTGAGTGCCGCTGCCGTGTGGCCAGGGGGGAGGATCTGTAGCTTCTCGGGCTAGCTTATGCCCGACACCGCCACATGACAAAGCTTTCAGCAAAGGCGGGGCCCAATGATCCCTAAACCCTAAACCCTAAACCCTAAACCCTCAACCCTAAACCCTAAACCCTAAACCCTAAACCCTAAACCCCTAAGCCCTAAACCCCTAAGCCCTAAACCCTGAAGTCGACCTGAGGTGTGAAAGGCATAAACAGAACTCGAGTCCCTCCACAGGCGCGAGCACGGCTGGCCACACTGGCCATCAGCCTATCCTTCTGGCTGGGAGGCAGCAGTCCTAGGGTTTAGGGTTTAGGGTTTAGGGTTTAGGGGTTTAGGGTTTAGGGTTTAGGGTTTAGGGGTTTAGGGTTTAGGGGTTTAGGGTTTAGGGGTTTAGGGTTTAGGGTTTAGGGTTTAGGGGAGTATCACATCATGTCGTGGCAGGGGACCTCTGTCGAGGGGTCCTCTCAAGCGTGCAGAAGAAGAAGAAGAAGAAGAAGAAGAAGAAGAAGAAGAAGAAGAAGAAGAAGAAGAAGAAGAAGAAGAAGAAGAAGAAGAAGAAGAAGAAGAAGAAGAAGAAGAAGAAGAAGAAGAAGAAGAAGAAGAAGAAGAAGAATAATCACATCATGTCATATCACATCATCTGATATAGTCTTGTAGAGTACTCCCTCATGCTATGTGATCTTGTACTCTGTTTCATTACACAATATTGTGCTATACGGTATGATGTCACCCTAAACCCTAAACCCCAAACCCTAAACCCTAAACCCTAAACCCCAAACCCTAAACCCTAAACCCTGAAAGAAGACGGTGAGGTGTGAGCCTTGTGGCCATCAAATGCCGGAGCCTCGAAGCGGTGGGCAGGAGCAGCCCTTCCCTGCCCAGAAGCTTTAGGGGTTTAGGGTTTAGGGTTTAGGGTGTAGGGCTGCCCTTCTGAGGTATTGCCTACTTTATGTCCGGAAGCGAGTTGATCAAAGCCTCGGTGTTTGAATCCCTTGGCGATGTCATGAGCAGCGCCATCTTGGCCGTGACACAGATGAAAGTCCGGGATCAGAGTGACATGCACCTGTACCCCACGGGGAAGAAGCGCTTCACGCCTCTTGGCATCCTCTTCTTCTCGGCCTTCGCAGTGTCCACCATGATCAGCCTCATCATCGAGAACGTCGAGAAGCTCTTCGGGCCATGGCCTTAGCAGGGACTGAGGGAATGAGTAACCCCTATATGATCCCTTAAAGGGTAGAATCTAGGGCCTCCATACCCTCATTCCCTACTCAGAACCAGCCAAAAACCCGGCCGAGCCTGAGCCTTACCATTTTTTCAGTTCTCGCCCCGGAGGACTTCGGAGGAGGAGGCGCAGGGGACCGCGTGCAAGATCCTTTGTGATGTAAATCTGGTTGTCTAGCTAGCTCGTGATATTTCTAGCTGACTATTGCCATCGAGGCATTGCGTACGGAGCAAGTTTGCCTGTATCGTTTAGGAAACTCGTTCGTGCCTGTAGCCATGGATCGTAGTGTTCTGTCGCCGCGCTAATTGAGAGAACTACCCACGTCCAGGAGCGAAGAGAATTGTTGACACGCCTCTTCGACGAACAGCCCAGGCCGACTTTGACCACAGAAAGACACCTCAACCCCGAGAAAAGCGACCCTAAACCCTAAACCCTAAACCCTAAGCCCTAAACCCTAAACCCTAAACCCTAAACCCTGAACCCTGAACCCTACGCCCTAAAGACACCTCAAGCCCCCAAAATTCCTGGAAGAGGCTGCGCCAGCACCTGGCATCCTCACAGTTGGAGGAGATGATCGAGAGCTATGTGGAGGAGGCGGGCCGGGTGGGCCAGTGAAAAGGGTTTAGGGGTTAGGGTTTAGGGCTAGGGTTTAGGGTTTAGGGTTACTTTCTGAGGTTGGAACCATGGGCCATCCGAAGTATGTGGGTCGCTTAGAACCGGCAGCTTCAATCCGGGGTTTCGAGTTGCCTTGGCCAAGCCCAAAGACCACTGAAATGGCCAACTTACTTGAACCTGTAGGCTTGCGCCAAACAAAGTCAGTGTACTTCAGCCGTTTTGCTTGCCAGCGTATCGTTACGAACGTGCAAAGCTGCTTGTCAAAAGCACGCGCCGATCGTTTCGTTCACGCGCGCACTTCAGTGGCATGCGCTTGCAGAAGATATGAAGTAGGGTATGTATTTCTTGTACCCCCAAAAAGGACACCAGGTATATACACTCACCAATATTAAAAAGGAACCTTATATACACTCACCAATAACAGTAATAGAAGCCCTGTTTCATATGACCAGGGCGATGCAAGCGTGGATCGCGGCGTTGTTCACCCGAAGCGTCTTTTGTAAGCATTGGCTGATCGCAGATGCCTCCTTTCAGTCGTTGCCAACATGGACGTGTTCATCGTTTGGGGATCCGTGCTGAAAAGGCAGCACTGACGTGACGATCGATCCGGCAGAGATGCTCTCAGCACCGGCTGCACAGACAGCACGGATGCTCTGGGCAGTGGATGCCCGGCTAGCATCCAAACATCGGGCATGGACCACATGCAGAGCGCACACGAACACACAATCGGAAACAAAAACAAGGCCGACGCCATACAAAGAGTTCCGCCATCAAAGAGACGAAGCTCTTTGCGCGCCTGTAGTTTCTGCTGGCACACACTGAGCGGACGAGCGAATGGTCTCGTGACCAGCCCATTCACATTGAGGACTTGGAAAGGGCTGCGAGCATCAACGAGGTCCGACGATAGTTTCACAGACCCCCAAACCCCAAACCCCAAACCCCAAACCCCAAACCCCAAACCCCAAACCCCAAACCCCAAACCCCAAACCCTAAACCCTAAACCCTAAACCCTAAACCCTAAACCCTAAACCCTAAACCCTAAACCCTAAACCCTAAACCCTAAACCCTAAACCCTAACCGCTCGGAGACCCTTGACAGGGGAAATGCAAGTCACGCAATGTGACCCTACCCGGCAGCGGCTTTGCATAGTAAGCGACCGCCAGCCCTTCTTCTCCTTTCATGCCTCCTTTTTTTTTCTCCCAGCTCTCTCTTCCTAGCCCTCACCCCCCAAAAAAACTCAGAACTTAAGCTAAGCCCCGCAACCGAGACTTTTGGTCAAGACTGCTTGGGGCCCAAGCCTTATGAGATTTGGCAAACCCTTGAACCGACAGCCTAAATCCCAAACCCTAAATCCTGAGCTCTTGCAGGAGGCCGCTGCTGAAGCCGCGCCCCACTCACTGGTCGTACTCCTCTTTATCTGCATTGTCATCAAGGCCCCTCTGTTGGGTGGGAATCGGCCGTTTGGGGGTACCGAGTAGGGTTTAGGGTTTAGGATTTAGAGGATGACGGCGTAGGCTACACCCTTTGAGTTCTGGAGGCCTTCCTCCTGATGTTCTGCCTCTACGTTGCGAGGACGGGGAGAGAATGGTGGGGCACGGGGTTGGCGGCAGCCGTATAGGCGGGTCTTTCTAATGTGGACGCCCTCCAGGGAACTAAAGCCCTTCTACGAAGTGACCCGTACCCCTACAAGGAACTTCCATAGCGGACCCTTTTAAACCCCCTTGAAGGGCCCTCATTGAAAGGGACGCGTAAACCCTAAACCCTACACCCTAAACCCTACACCCTACACCCTAAACCCTAAACCCTAAACCCTAGACCCTAAACTCTAAACCCTAAACCCTCAACCCTCAACCCTAAACCCTAAACCCTAAACCCAAACACCCAACAGGACCTGACACCTGCAACTGTAAGGGGTCTGTTGACTTTGGGTTTAGGGTTTAGGGATTAGGGTTTAGGGTTTAGGGGTTGAGGGGTTTAGGGTTTAGGGTTTAGGATTTTGGGTTTCGGGCGGCAGGCAGGCAGATTCGGAGATCGCGCGGACGGTATCCTTGGACCACCGAAACGATGCCACGGCCCTAAAATCGGTGCCCTTTCAAAAGGCCCCAACCTTGAACCCAAAACCTTACACCCTATGGGTTTAGGGTTTAGGGTTTAGGGTTTAGGGTTTAGGGTTTAGGGTTTAGGGTATGCCAAAGCCCAACAATCCTCGATCCTACACCCTACTGTAAACCCCGCGGTGCGTTGATGGACCCATTCTGGGGCCACTACTGTTCTATACCCCTTCTATTCCTTATAGCGAGTAGCATGGCACCAGTGAAATCCCCAAACGGTGTGAACCAGAACGTTGCGTGTTGACCTCATAATTTCTAAAATGAAGGAGGACAAAGGCAGGCTAGTGACTAGGAGAGACACAAGCTAGCGGAGAATCCGGCAGCCCTGTCTCGACAAGGCGGAAATCCGTCCGCAGAACCTGAGAACCCCAACTGTCGACGGTTTGGGGAACAAGGGGTTTCGGGTTCAGGATTTAAAGGGGGGGGGAAATCAAGTTTGCCGCTCTACCAGCCAAGATCCTGGGGAATGGGCTGGTTCTCCTGATCGTGGCCGGAAGTGGCTGGTGCAGAAGTACCGGACGGGGTGGTGACTGGCTTGACAAGGCGAGACTGCCAGTTTGAACCCTCAGCCTTTAAACCCCTCCGCCTGAGTCCCCGAAGCCCCTGAACCCCTAGCCAAACAACCCCCTTGACGTGTTTCAGGGTTGTGGGGTGTAGGGATTTAGGGGTTCAGGGCTCAAGTTGATTTCTAAAACCTAAGCCTTTAAACCCTGAACTCTAAACCCTAAACCCTAAACCCCAAACCCGAAACCCTAAACCCTAAAGCCTAAACCCAACCTTCGCAGGTGGACCCAGCCTCATCGATGCTCTTGGCCCTCTACGTCCTCATCTGCTGGCTGCAGACAGCCGCGGAGCAGCTTAGGGTCCTTTCGGATAAGAGCTGCCTGGCTTGGTTTTGTGTGCCTTATTTGCTTTTGCTTGGGGGCGGGGCAGGGGGGTGGGGGGGTTTAGGGCGCAGGGCTTGAGCGGCTTAGGGCCTCGGGTTTTGTTTAGGCTTTTTTGCTTTTGTTTTTTGGCGGCCGGGGGTGGGGGGGGGGGGGGGTGTGTGGCGGGGTCCAGATTCTTTGGGTTTGTTTGGTTTTTTTTTGGGGGGGGGGGATCGAGGGTTTGGGATGGGGTGTTTGTGGGTTTGGGCTCAGGCCAGGACAATTTCAGTTTAGTTTGTTTCCCTGGTCTATGCTGATCGTCTACCACTCGAGTCCCAAATGGCGGCTTACGAAAATAAAGGGACCCCGAAGATAGACCCCCAGACAGTAGGTTTCCCTTACAACAAGGACCCCAATAAGCTACACCGAATTTCGGAAACCCCCCAAATGTGAGAAGCAAGGAGCGGAGGACGAGCACACGGAGGCCATCGTCAAGTTCACACAGGAGCGGCTGGCAAACACCGGCTTCTCCTTAACAAAGGCGCGGGGGCACCCCAAATCTGAGCAATTGCTTGGGCCTCGAACTCAGGTTGGGACGTTCCCCCTTATAGTAACAGTCCGAAATCGGGATTATAATAGGGGGTACTATAATCCCTATTCAGGACTGTTAGTATAAGGGTGGGCAACTTATAGAGACAGTCAAGATTCTCATGGCTCGCTGCTCCAGCCGTGCCCCGCTTGTGCAGGCATCCACCTTTCATGTTGGAGAAGGTTATGCCGTCATTCTGGACCTGACGGCGCAGGACCGCTAAAAAGTGCCTTGTACCCCCCAGCAGGCCCTCGCGTGACTCGGCTCTATCCGGAGAGCTCCTGAGCCGGGCTTGGGCCCCCATGCCAGATCTCCGGCATTCCCCCTGCATAGCTCCAAAGTTGGAAGCTGGAGCTGCAGTAAACGTAAACCCTTGTAAACCCTAGTCCCTAACCCTAAACCCTAAACCCTAAGCCCTAAACCCGGAATGATCTTGGTGGCAGGAGAGCGTGACGATGTCGGCAACGGAGATTGCGGTCTTCTTGGAGGGCCTCGAGCAAGCCGTCCACAACGCAGACCTGGAGGCAGCTCAAGGGCCGACCCTGAATGTCTCCCACTCTCTTAGGCAAGAGGCTCACCAAACACACGCATTTCTGGGCAAGGCAGTTGCTGTCAGAACCTACATTCGGGCAATGGGGTTTAGGGTTTAGGGTTTAGGGTTTAGGGCGATCACTGTTCGGAGAAGTGAGGCCATGGAAGTCCACGCCAAGCTGCGAACGCTCGACAAGTCCAACAGTTCTGACAACATGGCCTGGGTGAATGAGTACAGATGACACGGGACGGCCGGCCTTGTTGGGTTTAGGGTTTAGGGTTTGGGGTTTAGGGTTTAGGGTTTGGGGGGCTGGCTGTACCTGCCCATGATCGTGGAGACACCGGCTGCTTACAAAGTGTGAAGCAAGAGTATTCCCTAGTGTCGGGCGCTCTGCCCGTCACTGATGCAGTGCATCTAAATGTGCATCTAATTCCGGTGCGCAGCGAGCGCGCAGCTATTTTTTCTCTCGGAGCCAGGCCGGCCGGGCCACTTGCGGAGCAGCAATGCCCCAGAACTTCGAACAAGTGCTGCTGGGTTTAGGGTTGAGGGTTTAGGGTTTAGGGTTTAGGGTCTAGGGTTCCAGCAAGCTTGTGTGCCGGCAATCGCACTCGTGCTCTCTGAACTGGCACCCCTGGCTGCTCAAGGAAAGGGGGTTTCTCTGTTCAGCACATGGCACTCAGTTGGACAAGAGCTGGGCTAGCTCAGTCATAGCAGGAGGCTTTCTACTGTCAGCCCCCTCCACCAGCCTCAGGCATCTGCGTTACTTTTTCTCGTAGTTTGCTTTCGCCATGCACCTGACAACAGGCTGGGCGGGGAGGAAGTCACGTCCCCTACGCCCCTAAAGCCCTTAATCGCCCCAAGCTTCTTTTCCAACCATGATCCCAGATGCTAAGCCCTGAGCCCTAAGCTGCAGGCCTTCAAACCCTAAACCCTTTATCCTTAACCCTCAACCCTAAACCCTAAACCCTAACCCTAAACCCTAAACCCTAAACCCTAAACCCTAAACCCTAAACCCTAAACCTTAAACCCTTAAACCTTAGACCATGGACCGAGGTGATGGCTGCTGAGCCGTGGACTTCCTGAGTGAGGACTCGGGGAGGCGCCGGCCCCGCGTTCCTTCGTACCTCAGGGGCCCCAAGCCCTAATTGCCCTTCAGGGTTCTGTCTAGGGTTTAGGGTTTAGGGTTTAGGGTTTAGGGTTTAGGGTTTAGGGTTTAGGGTTTAGGGTTTAGGGCCCTAAAGCCCCAAGCCGCAAAGCCGCGCCCGCACCGAAAAGGTTCGAAAGACTCGAACCGACATGGCTACGCGGCTGCCGTTCGGCCTGCCAGCGCACCGGAGGAGGACAGGTTGGTGCTTTTGGGGCTTTTGGGGCTTTTAGGGGTTTGAGGGTTTAGGGTTTAGGGTTTAGGGCTTGGGGTGAGTTACGTTCTGGGTTGCTCGCTGGGCTCCGGAGCCTCACCTCATTTTTTTCTAACCGGCCCCTCTGTCCGGGTCGCTCGCAACATCGTGTGGCGGTAACGCTCAACACTGTCCCGGTCTGAGCTTGAGCAGGGCTGCAAAGAGATGGAGTTTTGGCAGCGCTCCCTTCACCAAAGCTAGGCAAAGGTCGCGAGCTTCATCAAAATCGGGCGTGCTTCTTTGTCTCACATATTGGATTGGGTTACCGTAGGGGTACCGCTGCCCTGCGACCGGCCAGCGTCCCGACCGTTTGCATCCCTCCTCAGACACAAACTTGTTTGGGGTTACCGCAGGGGTACCGCTGCAAAGAGAAGCCCAAAAAGGTCCAGCAGTGAGAGGCGCACAAGGCTCAGAAATGGTCTGGGAGAAGGCCGAATACGGTCTGGGAGAAACCCAGCAGGTTGCCCCGGCAAATTGTCTTGGGTTACGGGTCTTTACCTTTGACACTCGAAGGCTCGACCGGCCAGTGTGGGCCTAACCTTGCCTTAGAGCGTCCAGCAGCCCCAGCTTTACCTGGGCTGCACGTTCAGTGCTCTCAGGTCGCTCGCGGAGCTCGGGCGGCTTCGGGCTCTCAAGTGTTGGTAGCGAGCCCTCAGCAAAGGCTTTCGAGGCGTCGCAGGGGTCGTTAGCATGGTGAGGTTTAATTCTTAAAGGCCTAAGCCCTAAGCCCTAAGCCCTAAGCCCTAAGCCCTAAGCCCTAAGCCAGAAGCCTTAAGCCCTAAGCCCTAAGCCCTAAGCCCTAAGCCCTAAGCCCTAAGCCCTAAGCCCTAAACCAGCTTTCGGGTTTGGGTCAGGGTGACTTAGAGTTTTGGTGCACTCGTCGTGGGTGTTGTGCAACGAGACGCGTGAGACCCGGCCCCCAACTTCAACCCCAGCCCTGAACCTGCAGGGTTTAGGGTTTAGGGTTTCGGGTTTAGGGTTTAGGGTTTAGGGTTTAGGGTTTAGGGTTTAGGGTTGCGCAGGCATGCGAATAGCGCTCCCAGGGAGCCGTGGAAGGCCGGGAGCTTAAGCAGCAAAAGGTTTTCACAAGGGTTTAGGGTTTAGGGTTTCGGGTTTAGGGTTTAGGGTTTAGGGTTTAGGGTTTAGGGCTAGGGTGCTCGGGGCCTGCAGGCCTCGACTCAAAGACTGCAAGCCCTATAAGCCCCAAAGCCCCAAAACCCTAGACTCCAAAACGGTCCGACCGGAATCCATATCTGTACACATTGAGCTTTACCAGTTTTAGAATGTCGGGGCCTAAGCCATAAACTCTCAACCCCAAATCCTAAACCCGAAACCGTTCCTTCATCCCCCTGTTGAAACATCTTCATTCCTTGTCAAGCCTCCCCGCAGTTCCTGTACCCCTCAGCCACAAAGCCAAAGAAAGCCTTCCTACGCCTGAGCCCCAATAAGCACCCTCGTTGAGGTGAAAACATGTTATATGTTGTCATGTAGATATCCTTACATATCGGGGTTTCCGAGAGTAATTAGTGCTTCTTGGGGGTCCCTTTCAGGGGCTTCTATTCTATTTGGGGTATAAACGGGGTACCCCCCCTGTTTTAGGACATGCCCACATACGTTGTTCTTAACTACCCGTGAACCCGAAGCCCTCAAAGCCCGAGACAGCTCCTAAGGCCACCACCCGGCATTCTGTCGACCTCTCAGACGCTATCCTTCCGAGCTTGGCAAAGCAGGCGATGGAGCTCTGGGGTTGATGGACAGGTTTCGGGTTTAGGGTTTAGGGTTTAGGGTTTAGGGTTTAGGGTTTAGGGTTTAGGGTTTAGGGTTTAGGGTTTAGGGGTTGATGGGCAGGGTGCTGGGGTCGTAGGTCAGCGTCTCAGGGTTCAGAAGGTTCAGGGTCTTAGGGCTGTATGTAGGGTTCCTGACGTTGTTCTTTTTTTATTTATTAGTATATTTGTTTTCTTTGGGGGTGGGGGGGCACAGGCTTTGTGCCGTTTTCAGTGTTCTGAATGTGGCGACATCGGCGCTGGGTTCGTGCTCAGGTTAAACCCCAAACCCCAAACCCCAAACCCCAAGCCCCAAACCTCAAACTCTAAACCTTAAAGCCTGAACCAGTGCCTCACAGGCTTCAACTAGAGTCCCAAGTCAACCCAGCGCCCGGAACCTTCAGCCCGAACCCTACGTGGCAGGTGGCCTCCGAGGGGGTCCCTTTTTGGGGGTATATTTATACACATCCAGGTAGGCCCTTGGGACATTTTATATTTTCCCTTATTGGGTTTAAGAGGATTATATTCAGGAATATTTTTCAGGGGGTTTAAAGAGCAATCCTAGAAATTTATACTCATTACTTGAGGTGTTCCCCCTTATACTAACAGTCCTTAATAGGGATTGTAGTATCCCCTTATGATATTCCCTATTAAGGACTGATAGTAGAAGGGGGAACATCCCAACTCATTACTATGAATGATAGCAGCCACGATAAGGAATATAAAGTAGGAATTATGTTTCTTCTGGAACACAGGCCCGTGGAACTAGCGTATCCCCAAAAGGGCACACGACTTGATCAACCAAACCTTAAACCCTCAACCCTCAACCCTCAACCCTGAACCCGAAACCCTAACCCCTTAACCCTAAACCATAAAATCCTAAACCCTAAACCCTAACACCCTAAACCCTAAACCCTTAAAACCCTAAACCCTAAACCCCATCTCAGCCTCCAGGCCGCGGGCATCGGTGCCTGGGTGCCAAAACCACAGAAAGCGAGCAAAGAGAGGAGTCGAAACGAGGACCTGGGAAACCTCTCCTTTCGGAGCTAGGTCTAGTTTTAGGTTTAGGGTTTAGGGTTTGGGGTATAGGGTTCGGGTTTAGGTTTTTGATCCCCTGGGGTTGAGTGAACGTTCGGGGACATGATCTCGATGCTTTCCTTCCTGCAGCCAAAGATGCTGTCGTGCTGCACCTGAATGTGTGAGACCTGGACCCCACTTTGGTGCCCCTGGTTCTTAGTAGGAATTAGAGAATTCGGGCCCTATACATATCCTTCAAGGGATTACACAGGGTACCTCATTCCCTCATTCCCTACTTAAGAACCAGCCAGTTGCGCTGGATGCTGACTGCTAGTGAAGGACAGCCTCCCCCAAATTGAAGAGATCGCCAACCGCATCGCAGACAGGCCATTTTCCGCAGCACGTGCATCCGTTGTGTCCACATCTTGTCGTCGGATGATCCCCGAGCACAGGAAGCATCTATACTCATTATTATTACTATTATTATTATCATTACTATTATTACTATTATGTCTGTTTCTATTACTATTCCTACTATTATACTTTTTAAGCCTTGAGTGTCTGTAGCGAGGTTGCGGCCCAGCTCGAGATGCTTCGCCCTTCTCTCTAAAGCCTGAAGTCTTAAAGTCACTGACGGTGTCAAGACGGAAGCCCCAACACTTTATGAAACAGGGGTTATATTCCTGTTATTGGCTGAGTGTCTGTATTTAGGGATCCTTATAAATACTGGGGTGAGTGTAGATTTTGGGTGTCCCTTGGGGATACTAGAAATAACAGCCCCTACCGCAATATGTGGGATTCCCAAAGTTAGGGGCACCTATTTCGGGGCTTCTTACAAGGGGGGGATTCTCTTGTATTTGGGATATACTTAAGGGGTACCACTCCCATAATCTCATCCCGATCCCTCTGCAGGTACGCAGGCGGCTTGACAAAGCTCACCCAGGCAAGCGCCCAATTCCTTTTTGGGTTCGGGTGGTTTGGGCCAACCCTAAACCCTAGACCCGGAAACCACCGGACAACCCTAAACCCTAAACCCTAAACCCTAAACCCTAAACCCTAAACCCTAAACCCCTAAGCCTCAAAACCTTGCGCGAGGTGCAAAAAGAGTGGAGGCAAAAGCACGATGCGTTGGTCCGTCGCCGGCAGCAGGCCGGTGCCGACCTTAGACTCCTCCGCTGGGGATCTGTTGGGTTTAGGGTTTAGGGTTTAGGGTTTAGGGTTTAGGGTTTAGGGTTTAGGGTTTAGGGTTTGGGGTTTAGGATTTTGGGTTAAGGGTTAAGGGTTCAGGGTTTAGGGTTTAGGGTTTAGGGTTTCGGTTTCTGGGCGCTTTCTGGGCGCTTTGGAAGGAACTTAAACTCAGCTACAGTTATAATGGGTTTATATAGCAGATAGTACAGCATCCCTATTTTGGTAACTTCAAAGAGGTTCCAAAAACACGAACTCAGGTTTGGGATGTACCAGGGTTGAGGGCTTTGGGCCACGCAGTTTTATGGGGTGTGTAGGCGAACCCCAAACCTTAAACCAAGATACCCCCTAAACCCTAAACCCTAAACCTGGGGTTTTGAACGGAGCTTCAGCCATCTGCCAGCTGAACCCTGCACCCCCTACAACCCTAAAACCTAAACCCCCAAACCCTAAACCCTCGACTAAACCCTAAACCTGATATTTACCTGACATAAGCCCCAAAGCCCTGAACCCCCCAGGTTATGATGACCTGAATTCTCCAGGTCGGGAGGACAGGAGGTTTCCAGGGTCCTGGTTTGATGTCTAGGGTGTTTGTTGCTCTTGGAGTTATGGGCTTGGAGTTAAAGGTTCTAGGACTTCAGGGTTGAAAGCCGCGGTGTCGGGTTTCAGTTTTAGGGTTTAGGGTTTGGGATTTTGGGTTCCCTGAACCTACACAAGACCTTTACAGGGAGGCTAAGCAATGCAGTGGGGCCTACATGGCTGTCGCATGGGTTTCTGATAACACGTTGTGAGCGTATTGCGTGCCCCTGAGCCCTGAACTCCCTAAACCCTAAACCCTAAACCCTAGCCCTAAGCCCTAAGCCCTAAGCCCTAAGCCCTAAGCCCTAAGCCCTAAGCCCTAAGCCCTAAGCCCTAAGCCCTAAGCCCTAAGCCTAAGCCCTAAGCCCTAAGCCCTAAGCCCCTAAAGCCCCTAAAGCCCTAAGCCCTAAGCCCTAAGCCCTAAGCCCTAAGCCCTAAGCCCTAAGCCCTAAGCCCTAAGCCCTAAGCCCTAAGCCCTAAGCCCTAAGCCTAAAGCCTAAAAGCCCCTAAAGCCCCTAAGCCCTAAGCCCTAAGCCCCTAAACCCTAAGCCCTAAGCCCTAAGCCCTAAGCCCTAAGCCCTAAGCCCTAAGCCCTAAGCCCTAAGCCCTAAGCCCTAAGCCCTAAGCCCTAAGCCCCATACCCTAAATCCTGAACCCTGAAACTCCTCCTGCCTCTCTTTGCGCGAGGACACCCACTCCTCCTCCCTACGAGATGGATCGCATAGCGTCCGCCGCACCCTGGGATGTGCGCGTTCTGGGAGTTGGGGGATTTAGGGTTTAGGGTTTAGGGGTTTAGGGTTTCAGGGTTTCAGGGTTTTAGGATTTTAGGGTTTTGGGGTTTTGGGGTCTAGGGGAGTTGGGGTTTTAGGGTTTTAGGGTTTAGGTTTAGGGTTAAGATGCCTGTGCTTGGGTTCCGGGATTTCGGATGGAGGGGGGGGCGGGGCTGCAGGATTCAGCAGCTAAGGGTTTGAATTTCGGCTTTGGGGTGACAGGATGGACGAATCTGGAGGCTTGAGGGGCTCAATTGGGGGTGTGGCCTCAGCATCCTGATCCGGGGATCTTGTTGTTGGTTCGTGGGTTTAGGGTTTAGGGTTTAGGGTTTAGGGTTTAGGGTTTAGTGTTCGTGGGTTGTCGGTTTTCAGGATCAAGGCCACTTGTGTGAGGGTCGAGCTAGACAGCAAGGACGTCAGTTCAGGTACTTCAAGGACCCCCCCCCCCTTATGAAATAGTATAATGTAACATATCTAATAGACAATAGGTAACATATATTATACAACATACATTTGTAAGTTATATACTATACTGAGTCTTTTTTATGATCTCCCCGCCCTCCACGGTACATTTCAAACCCTGTTGTTATCCCTCGCTTCTCGGGAGTTGCAGGTAAACTCCAAACCGCAAACCTAGCCCTAAACCCTAAACCCTAAACCCTAACCCGAAACCCGAAACCCTAAACCCTAAACCCTAAACCCTAAACCCTAAACCCTAAACCCTAAACCCTAAACCCTAAACCCTAAACCCTAAACCCTAAACCCTAAACCACGCCTAAGCCCTAAACCCCCAAACCCGAAATCCTAGGCTTCGCCCCCCCCCGTCCCCCCCCCCCCCCACCCCCCCCTCACCCCAAAACCCTATCGCCTTGGCCCAGGCAAGGTCCCGTCTGAGTTGGCCTTGCCGGGACCTTCGTAAAGGGTTTAGGGTTTAGGGTTTAGGGTTTAGGAGTTAGGGTTTAGGGCTCTTGTACTGCGGCAGCTCGCTTTGTTTGCTTGTTGGTTGTCGTGGATTTTGTATGTGCTTTTGTGAAACTTCTTGAGGCTAACCCTAAACCCTAAACCCTAAACCCGAAACCCGAAACCCTAAAACCCTAAACCCTAAACCCTAAACCCTAAACCCTAAACCCTAAAGCCTAAAGCCTAAAGCCTAAAGCCTAACGCCTAACGCCTAAAGCCTAAAGCCTAAAGCCTAAAGCCTAAAGCCTAAAGCCTAAAGCCTAAATCCTAAAGCCTAAAGCCTAAAGCCTAAAGCCTAAAGCCTAAAGCGTAAAGCCTAAAGCCTAAAGCCTAAACCCTAAAGCCTAAAGCCTAAACCCTAAAGCCTAAAGCCTAAGCCCTAAACCCTAAACCCTAAACCCTAAACCCTAAACCCTAAACCCTGAACCCTGAACCCTGAACCCTAAACCCGAAATCCTAAACCCTAAACCCTAAACCCTAAACCCTAAAGCCCGAGCCCTGTTTGGGACAAACCCCTAGGATAGTTAAGCCTTTGCGCAAGCCGAGCCGGAACCTCCAGCAACAGTACCAGAGGCCAGAGCGCGCGCATTCTCATCGAAGTGCCGGGGGCCTTGGGAGTTAGGAGTTGCTTAGGGTTTAGGGTTTAGGGTTTGGGGTTTGGGGTTTAGGGTTTAGGGTTTAGGGTTTAGGGTTCAGGTTTAGGGTTTAGGGTTTAGAGGTCTAGAGGTTTTCTGGGCTTGCTGGCCGCGAGGCGAAGATACCCAAAAAGGAGGGGGAGAGGGGAAGGGGGGGAGAGGGGGAGGGGGAGGGCGATGCCAACAAGCTCTGGAGCAACGCAGCTCGATTGATGACGCGAGTGTGTGAAGTCCACTCTAGGGCTCAGAGACAGAAAGTCAAGCTCTTGGTTCTGATCTTGGGGTTTCCAGAATTAGGGGGTACCTTGTGGGGGTCCTTATGACAAGGGAGTCCTACAAAGTTTTTGGGGTCAAGATTTGGAGTCCGTGTTTTTCGCAAACTCCCATTTAGGGGGTGTTTGCCACAGTTTGCAGGTCCCTTTCTGCAAGGCCAGTGTGGGATACCGGATGCCCATCCCGTCGAGCAGCTCTATTCTAAAGCCAGGTTGGGTTTTGGGGGTAAAGGTTTTGGGCTTACAGGCTTTGAGGGTTTGGGGGGTGTAGGGTTTAGGGTTTAGGGTTTGGGGTTCAGGGTCTAGAGCACCAAGGCACGCAGCTCCGGCAACACGCCGAGGCGCGCAGCGTCTCCGGGGCATGGGGGCTTCAATGGGGGCAGGTGTGCCTGAGCTGCCGCTTTGTCATATCGAGGCGCGGCCCGAAAAAGAAGAAGAAGAGGATTGAGATTGCGGACGAGGTGGAGGTGACGGAGCCCGAAGAGGACAAGGAGCCGAGCATCAACGACATTTTGAAGAGCGGCTTCTCCGACCCTAAGCAGCTGAATGAGTACACTTTACACTTTTTTGGGGTACTAGAAATCCCCTATAGAGCTGAAAAGTGTACACTTTTTCGGGTACTCGAATCCCCTATAGAGCTGAAAGTGTACACTTTTTTGGGGTACTAGAATCCCCTATAGAGCTGAAAGTGTACAATTTTTTTGGGGGGCTTCTGAACTCTCAGCAACCAAGGACCTCTTCCATGCCAAGCGCGATGACATCGCGCAGGCCAAGCCTAAGGCGGAAGATGACGACTACGACTTCCCACTGCCCAGCAGAGGTGTCAGGGGGCTCCTCCTCTATGCTACCCCTCCCCCCCTAGGTTACCACCTTTTTGAGGATATTTAGGGAGGATTAAGCCTAATTAAGGGCCCAAAACCCTAAACCCTAAACCCTAAACCCTAAACCCTAAACCCTAAACCCTAAACCCTAAACCCTAAACCCTAAACCCTAAACCCTAAACCCTAAACCCTAAACCCTAAACCCCAAGCCCCAAACCCTAAACCCTAAACCCTAAACCCCTGGAGGCGTGGGAGAGCCCTGGAAGTCAAGCTTCGAGGAGTTGCAGTTGGTAAGCCCGGTGAGCGACACCCAAGCTTCCTCTGCCGAAGAGGTCTTGGACGAGAACCAGGCCCTCTAATGAACCGAGAGGGTTTAGGGTTTAGGGTTTAGGGTTTAGGGTTTAGGGTTTAGGGTTTAGGGTTTAGGGTTTAGGGCCTACAATGAACCGAGAGGGAGGCATTTCTTGCAAGCAGAGCTCTTCTGAATCACTTGAAAGGATGACCCGCGCCAGATCATTGGGGATGAGGCCGACCTCGTGTCGGACCCAGCTGCCGTGCAGCAAGACTTCAAAGGACACCTCGAACCCCACGATGTCTTTCGCGCACTCTCTCTCTCTCTCCTCTCTCTCCTCTCTCCTCCTCTCCTCTCTCTCTCCTCTCTCTCCTCTCTCTCCTCTCTTTTCCCCCTCTCCTCTCCTCTCCCGTCGCCATCTCTCTCTCCTCTCCCTCTCTCTCTCTCCTCTCCTCTCTCTCCTCTCTCTCCTCTCTCTCCTCTCTCTCCTCTCTCTCCTCTCTCTCCTCTCTCTCCTCTCTCTCTTCTCTGGCCCTCTCCCTGAGCATGAATGTCCGAGGCGGTTCTGGTCTGCCTCCTAGCAGATACCGGAGACCTCGCTTCGTCACAGACGAATATGTCTGAATGAGACTTTTGGCAAGGCAGCAGTGGACTCTGCGATGGTAGATGCTGCAGGCCCGGCATCTGAACCCTTTGTATCCTCCCGGCTCAGGGGTTTAGGGTTACCGGATCTCCGCGTCGTCCTGTGTTGGCTATGCAGGTGAGGACCCGCCTGTCCAACACGCGACGACCTCAGGAAGGCGAGAAGGTGAGGGGCTGTGAGGACACGTCGTGTCGGATGGCAGGCCGGCACCAGAGACACGGCAGCTTCCGAGCTGGAGGAGGAGGAATATCAGGGTTTAGGGTTTAGGGTTTGGGGTTTAGGGCCTGGCACCCAACAGAATGAGCCTTTTGGAGTCCCGATGATTGCAGCATACTCCCTTGTTCTGGGGTACTGTGCCCAAAACAGGCCCATGAAGAACACCTGCCGCCGCATGCACTGCACAAGGGAGACTACCGGGAACCTTGTGAGTGTGAACCCTGCTTGAAGGTTCATGGTAGTTATTAACCAACTATAACTGTACGTATGACTGTACTTAGAACCATATCAGGGCACTTAAGGGGGTTACAACTGGGCTATAAGTACAGTTATCATTGGTTAAGAAGTACCATGCACCTCCAAGTTTCGGAGGACGGTCCAGAGACGGTTCGCTTCAACTCCAAAAGCCCGGAACTCGTGCCGAGACCCTCGAAACCCCGAAGCCCTGCATGGGGCTTGGGTTTAGGGTTTAGGGTTTAGGGTTTAGGGCTTAGGGTTTGGGGTTTGGGGTTTAGGGTTTAGGGTTTAGGGCTTAGGGCTTAGGGTTTAGGGTTTCTCTGCGAAAGCAAAAGTATACTCCGCATACTGTGTAAGATGCCGAAACGCCATATCCCCTAAGCCCATATACTTCAGGGTTCTTCGACCAGACCCCACAAAAACTCTTGTCGAGGGCTGTGCAGGCATGTGGGCAACTCTCTCTATCATGGTCTCGAAGCCCTGAACCCTAAACCCTAAACCTTAAACCCCAAACCCTAAACCCTAAACCCTAAACCCGAAACCCTGAACCCTAAACCCTAAACCCTAAACCCTAAACCCTAAACCCTAAACCCTAAACCCTAAACCCTAAACCCTAAACCCTAAACCCTAAAACGCAGCTTTGCAGACTGAGACTGAGGAAGTGTCCCGTACCGGCCAGAGGCCGCAGTGAGGCCCTGGGGCTGCTAAGGAACTTGGGTCTGCCGTTTTGGGTTTAGGGTTTAGGGTTTAGGGTTTAGGGTTTAGGGTTTAGGGTTTAGGGTTTAGGGTTTAGGGTTTAGGGTGAGGGTTTGGGGTTTAGGGTTGAGGGTTGATAGTTGAGGGTTGAGGGTTGAGGGCTTAGGGTTTAGAGCTTCTCGGGGGCCTTCGGAAATTTTCGTTTTGGGGGCTCACAGTCTCAGAACTTTGACGGCGGCATGTTGGTTTGCAGCGTTTGGGGTCCTGGCTTTTTTTTGCTGTCTAGATCATAGGGTCCCTGAGGGAAGGGGGTCCATGGGGGGTAGCTTAAGGACCCTATAACCCCCTGAAAACCCCTCCTCAAGGACCCTACAACTAGAGGTTCACGGCTTGTGATTGGGTTGAGGGTTTAGGTCACCCTAGGCCCTAAACCCCAAGCCCTAAACCGCGAGGCTGCAGAGAAGTTCGAGCAACCGGGCAGCAAACTGGCCGGGGCCTCGGCACAGAGATCTTCTTCGCAACGGGACCCCACATCAAAGCCCCTTGTTGTGTGTCTAGTCATGAATCCCCATACCTGGCACCCCCCAAACCCCAAATCCCAAACCATCCTGCACCCCAAGCCCCAAACCCCCAAGCCCCAAGCCCCAAGCCCCACTAACCCCATCAATCCTCAATCCTCAAACCATCCAGGGTTTAGGGTATAGGTTTAGTGCGTGCGGTTTAGGGTTAGTTTAGAGGGTTCTATGTATAGCGAAAGTTTAGGGCTTAGGGTTCACCCCAAACCCCAAACCCCAAACCCCAAACCCCAAACCCCAAACCCCAAACCCCAAACCCCAAACCCCAAACCCCAAACCCCAAACCCCAAACCCCAAACCCCCAAACCCCAAACCCCAAACCCCAAACCCCAAACCCAAACCCCAAACCCCAAACCCCAAACCCCACCCCAAACCCAAACCCAAACCCCAAACCCCAAACCCCCACCCCCAAACCCCAAACCCCAAACCCCCAAACCCAAACCCCAAACCCCAAACCCCAAACCCCAAACCCCAAAACCCCAACCCCACCCCAAACCCCAACCCCAAACCCCAAACCCCAAACCCCAAACCCCAAACCCCAAAACCCCACAACCCAAACCCAACCCCAAACCCAAACCCCAAACCCCAAAACCCCCCCAAACCCCAAACCCCAAACCCCACCCCCAAACCCCAAACCCCAAACCCCAAACCCCAAACCCCAAACCCCAAACCCCAAAAAAAACACAAACAAACCCCAAACCCCACCCCAAACCCCAACCCAAACCCCAAACCCAAACCCCAAACCCCACCCCCAACCCCAAACCCAAACCCCCCCCAAACCCCAACCCCAAACCCCAAACCCAACCCCAACCCCACCCCAAAACCCCAAACCCCAAACCCCAAACCCCAAACCCCCAAACCCCAAACCCCAAACCCCAAACCCCAAACCCCAACCCCAAACCCCAAACCCCCCCAAACCCCAAACCCCAAACCCCAAACCCAAACCCCAAACCCCAAACCCAAACCCAAACCCAAACCCCACCCCAACCCCCCCCAAAACCCAAAAACCCACCCCCAACCCCAAACCCCAAACCCCAAACCCCAAACCCCAACCCAAACCCCAAACCCCCCAAACCCCAAACCCAAACCCCAAACCCCAAACCCCAAACCCCAAACCCCAAACCCCAAACCCCAAACCCCAACCCCCCCCCCAAACCCCAAACCCCAAACCCCAAACCCCAAACCCCCCCAAACCCCAAACCCCAAACCCCAAACCCCAAACCCCAAACCCCAAACCCCAAACCCCAAACCCCAAACCCAAGACCCCGCCCAAAGCCTTGCCTCAGGATGCGCCCGAGGCCGGTCGAGGAAAGAGGCCCCCCCCAGTTTGATTGAATTGGGAATTCGGGTTTAGAAGGGTGAGAAAAGGGGGGATACCCGAAACCCTAAACCCTAAACCCGAATCCCGAAACCCGAAGCCCGAAACCCGAAACCCGAAACCCGAAAAAAACCCTGAAACCCTGAAATCCTGAAGCCCTTAAACCCTTAAACCCAAAACCCTACTGTAAGGACCCGTAAGTTTGGGGCTGCCCGCTTTTGAGTGGTGCTCTCGGAGCTAACCCCAGTTTGTTGGACTTGGAAAGGCTGCCCATATTATGAGTTTAGGGTTTAGGGTTTAGGGGTTTTAGGGTTTAGGGTTTAGGGTTCAGTAGAGTACTTGGAAAGGCTGCCCATATTATGAGTTTAGGGTTTAGGGTTTAGGGTCTAGGGTTTAGCGTTTAGGGTTTAGGGTTTAGGGTTTAGGGTTCAGTAGAGTACAAGTTTGGGGTTTTTGGACTAGGGCTTCAGAGTTTCGGGTGGGAGCTCTGAGCATGGCAGGTGCGGAGGAGCTCGTCCGTCAGCTCCGCCCTTTCAGAGAGAGACGCGGAGAGGGACAGAGAGAGAGAGAGAGAGAGAGAGAGAGAGAGAGGGAGAGACAGACCTAAACCCTAAACCCTAAACCCTAAACCCTAAACCCTAAACCCTAAACCCTAAACCCTAAACCCTAAACCCTAAACCCTAAACCCTAAACCCTAAACCTAACCCTAAACCCTAAACCCTAAACCCTAAACCCTAAACCCTAAACCCTAAACCCTAAACCCTAAACCCCTAAACCCCTAAACCCCCAAACCCCCAAACCCTGAACTCTTCGGACCCCAGATATTTTTTTACCAAGGCTCAGCTTCTCCACCTGCAGTGAGCTGGCCAAGAAGCACCGGCTTACTCTCGAGCAGGCGAGACAGGCGCTGGAGGCGGGGTTCGTTTGCGGGGAGGTCTCAGGGAGGGTTAGGGAGGGTTGGGAGGTTAGGGAGGTTGTTCAGGGAGGTTTAAGGTTGAGGGGTTGAAGGGTGGGGTTCAGGGCTCAGGGGGTTCAGGGTTGAGGTTGAACTTCTCAAGTTTCCAGAATCGCTGAGCCCTGGTTGGGTTTAGGGTTCCTTCTTGGAGTCAGGAGTTCCTCGCCCTGGACAAGAACAAGGACGGCAGACTGTCGTTCGACGAGTTCGAACAGGCCGGAGGACAGTGAGAGGTTGCAGGGTTGCAGGTTCTTTTGCCGCAGAGGCTTGTAGGAGGAAGATTCCAGGGTTTTCGGGTCCTAAACCCTAAACCCTAAACCCTAAACCCTAAACCCTAAACCCTAAACCCTAAACCCTAAACCCTAAACCCTAAACCCTAAACCCTAAACCCTAAACCCTAAACCCTAAACCCTAAACCCTAAACCCTAAACCCCTAAACCCTAAACCCTAAACCCTAAACCCTAAACCCTAAACCCTAAACCCTAAACCCTAAACCCTAAACCCTAAACCCTAAACCCGAAACCCTAAACCCTAAACCCTAAACCCTAAACCCTAACCCCTAAACCCTAAACCCTATAAACCCTAAACCCTAAACCCTAAACCGGAGAACCCTACGCCTCAGAGGCCATCCGCGACCGCTGTGAGATACCTGCCGGCCACGCGGTCCCGCAGCATCTCCTCAAGCTGAACTGGAACAAGGCTGGGGTTTAGGGTTTAGGGTTTGGGGTTTAGGGTTTAGGGTTTGGGGTTTAGGGTTTAGGGTTTAGGTTTTTGGGGGGTTCAGGGTTTTGGGTTGTGAGGGTTTAGGGTTAGGATGTAGGATTTGGGTTTTAGGGAGTTTGGGGTTAAGGGAGCGTGGGGAGTTTGGGGGGTGTGGGTTCCAGGGCCATCCTGCTCGACCCTGATCCCCGGAGCCGGGAGGATCTGAGTTCAAGCGGTCTCAATCGGACTCCGGTTCAGGGTTCAGGGTTCAGGGTTCAGGGTTCAGGGTTCAGGGTTCAGGGTCTAGGGTTTAGGGTTTAGGGTTTAGAGTTCAGGGTTTGGGGCTTACGGTTTGCTATAGGGCTCTGAAGGGAGGGGGGTTCAAGGGGGTATGGAACCCAAGGTTCCCTAATACCCCCCACTACATCCTAAGACTCCCTAAGCTTCCCTGAGGTTCCCCAGGTACCTACTCGTACCCCCCATGAACCCCCTCTTAGGGTTTAGGGTTAGGGTTTAGGGTTTAGGGTTTAGGGTTTAAGGTTTAGGGTTTAGGGTTTAGGGTTTAGGGTTTAGGGTTTAGGGTTTAGGGTTTAGCCTCCCTTAAGAAATCTATAGTAGAAGAAGCACAAGAACAGCCCCTTGGAGGCAGACAAAGACGGCAACGCGGAGATTTGCTTTGAAGAGTTTTTGTTGTGGCGCGGTCCCAAGCATGGCTCTTTTTTGTGGGCATTGATCGTGTGGGAAGCGATTGGTCCCCTGTCAAAACCTGCTAATCAAGCCCAAACAAGACGAAGCACAAAGAGCCCCCCCCCCCCCCCTTACGGAGCACCTATGTTTATACCCCCTAAACCCGAAACCCTAAACCCTAAACCCTACACCCTACACCCTAAACCCTAAACCCTAGACCCTAAACCCTAAACCCTAAACCCTAAACCCTAAACTGTCTAAACCCAACAAAAATTTACTCAGACAACAGCCAGCAGATCAAACCCCTCTCCGTGCCAATGCAGGTCCACCGAGCACGCTAAACCCTACCCTAAACCCTAAACCCTAAACCCTAAACCCGAAACCCTAAACCCTAAACCCTAAACCCTAAACCCTAAACCCTAAACCCTAAACCCTAAACCCTAAACCCGAAAACGTGCCAATGCAGGTCCACCGAGCATGCCTTCACGGAGGAGCTCGTGGTGCTCGATCCCAAGGAGACCCGCCCAAGGGGCTGGGACTTAGGCTTCGTGAGCTGCGGTTTGGGGTTTAGGGTTTAGGGTTTAGGGTTGCGGGTCTAGAAGGCCCTCTGTTTAGTTTTGCTTTTTGTCTGGAAGGGGGGGGAGGTCAAAGCCTAAACCTTCAAGCAGTGGCTACAGTCCCCAAGCCCTTCCAAGCATTTCTAAGCCCTTCTAAGCCCTCACGAGACCGAGTCCACAAAACCCTACAAGCCCTGTAAACCCCTGTAAGCCCTATTACAAACCCTGTAAATCCTATAAACCCCTATAGCCCTTTTAACCCTATCAACCCTACAACCCTATAAACCCATAAACCCGGTAAACCCTACAGCCGTATACGCACTGTGAACCCTAGAAAACCCTAAGCCCTAACCCCTTGAACTCTACGAACCCTAAAGCCTGCAAACCCTATAAACCCTAAACCCCAAACCCTACAAACTCTGTGAACCCTGTAAACCCTATAAACCCCAAGAAACCCTACAAACCCGAGAAACCCTAAACCCCAGTGGTGGGGTTACCCCACGAACCTTATGAACCCTAAAGCCTGTGAACCCTATAGACCCTATACGCCCTGTAAACCCCATAAACCCCATAAACCCTGTAAACCCTAGAAATTCTAGAAACCCTAGAAACCCTAGAAACCCTGGAAACCCTGGAAACCCTAAACCCTACAAACCCCACGAACTAAGGCCGGAGTTGACCTTAAAACCCTAACCCCTAAACCCTGCAAACCCTATGAACCCTGCAAGCCCTAAAAACCCTAACCCCTAAACCCTAAACCCTAGAAACTCTAGAAACCCTAGAAACCCTAGAAACCCTAGAAACCCTAGAAACCCTAGAAACCCTAGAAACCCTAGAAACCCTAGAAACCTAGGAACCCTAAACCCTATGAACCCTGCAAGCCCGGAGTAGAGGGTTCAGGGTTGCCAAAGTCGCGATGTGAAGCGAGGAGCGCTATCTACGGGAGCTGGCCCGGAACCACGGCTTTACGTTGGACGAGGTGGAGCGCAGGGCCCCTAAGCCCTAAGCCCTAAGCCCTAAGCCCTAAGCCCTAAGCCCTAAGCCCTAAGCCCTAAGCCCTAAGCCCTAAGCCCTAAGCCCTAAGCCCTAAGCCCTAAGCCCTAAGCCCTAAGCCCTAAGCCCTAAGCCCTAAGCCCTAAGCCCTAAGCCCTAAGCCCTAAGCCCTAAGCCCTAAGCCCTAAGCCCTAAACGCCCTAAGCCCTAAACGCCCTAAACTCTGCGGCAGGCTTTTGAAGCTTCTTCATGCCAAACGGTCCACTGTGCTGCTTTCTTCGGAGCACTGTGCATTTAGGCGACTTGCGTCCCCTACATTCTACATTCGTTTCTTTGCGTAAGCAATTCTGTTTCTGTTCGCGCCAATATCCTTGAAAGAACGCGCTATGAAAACACTGGTCCCGTTTTGATGCTCACATCTGCAGTCCACAGTGGGGACGCATTGTCACATGCCATTGTTGCTCTCGTTCCCTCAGTTTCTCTAGTTGGGTTGAAAGATTTCTTGAAGATGCTCATCCGAAGAAGCCCTTTCAGCAAAATTGAGATCACGCTGCCACTTCTTAATAACATCATTCACCGATTGAGCAATTGAATAGGTCCACGTTTCGCATTCGCAAGTCCGACCGAACCCTAAACCCCAAATCCCAAGCCAAAAACCATAAAACTACAAGCCCCAAACCCCAACCCTAAAACCCTGAACCTAAAACCTGACCAGAATGAATAGAAATTGCGTGTCTGAACATCTCGAAAAGCAAGACGCGATTCAACTTGGCAGGAAATGAATCTCCAGGCACCAAAAATCACCAAAATTGAGCCAGGTTGTTTGCTGATTTGCAGTTTTCGAAGCTTGTAGGCAAAAAACACACACACACACACATTCCCGTTTTTGTCTGTTTGGAGCCCTCGAATATTTTTTTGATCCAATATACGCCGTCAAAAGTCCACCCAACTTTGGCAGGAAAATGAAAAAAGCTGAAACACCTGTGTTTTCGGCAAGAAAAAACTCAATGCCGGCAGCAACCGTCCAAACCCGGTTAACACTCCGGACCAAACTCCAAACCCCAAACCCTAAATAAACCCTAAACCCTAGACCCTAAACCTTAAACCCTAAACCCTAAACCCTAAACCCTAAACCCTAAACCCTAAACCTTGCAAAGAGCAGGCTCTGATGTTTCTGATTTAGGGCCAGACTTTCCACTGACTCTTTCTATCGTCTGCAGTTTGAGGGTTTGTTGCTGAGTGCAAGGCTTGCTAGGGTTTAGGGTTTAGGGTTTATGGCTTAAGGTTTAGGGTTTAGGGTTTAGGGTTTAGGGTTTAGGGTTTAGGGTTTAGGGTTTAGGGTTTCTGTTGCAAAGCCTTCAAGCTGTAGCCCACTGTGCTAGCATGTCATACACTCTTGTGCAACCCAAGAATCAACATCTAAGAGCCCAGGATAGAACAGACCTGAGCCCTAAACCCTAAGCCCAACCACCACCCCCCCCCCCCCCCCCCCCCCCATAAACCCTAAACCCCCAAACCCTAACCCTAAACCCTAAACCCTAAACCCTAAACCCTAAACCCTAAACCCTAAACCCTAAACCCTAAACCCTAAACCCTAAACCCTAAACCCTAAACCCTAAAGCAACAACAAAAAGCGACCTTATGGTCAAGTAAGGGGCAGCTCGAGGTCGATCGATGCCACAAAACCTTCAGCGAATCCGACTCCAACAGGACCCTCTGTCGTTGGCTTTCAAAGGGTTAGGGTTTAGGGTTTAGGGTTTAGGGTTTAGGGTTTAGGGTTTAGGGTTTAGGGTTTAGGGTTTAGGGTTTAGGGTTTAGGGTTTAGGGTTTAGGGTTGAGGGTTTAGGGACAGTTCGGGCCTGCCCCTTAAAGGGGGTACCACCCCCCCCCCCCCCCCCCCCCAAAATATTCCCCTAGGCCCTCAACCCGAAACCCTAAACCCGAAACCCTAAACCCTAAATGATCCTAGCCGAAGCCCTAAACCCTAAAAGCCCTAAACCTACACCCTAAACCCGAAACCCCCAAACCCTCTTCAATCCTTGGCTTCGGGTGGAGGTTTGGGGGCTCTGGATTTCAACGCCTTCTGGGGGCCTTCGGGCCTCGAGTGTTTGGGTCTTGGGTTTAGGGTTTAGGGTTTAGGGTTTAGGGTTTAGGGTTTAGGGTTTAGGGTTTGGGGTTTGGGGTTTGGGGTTTAGGGACCCTAAACCCCTACGCCTCTACACCCCTACTTGCTGGAAGCCCTTTTGACTCAGGAAGTCAGGTCGTCAGGTGGGTTATGGGATCACAATCGGGTTTCCATGGGATACTCCTAGACCCTAAACCCTAAACCCTAACCCTAAACCCTACACCCTAAACCCTAAACCCTAAACCCTAAACCCTAACCCTAAACCCTAAACCCTAAACCCTAAGAGAGCTTCTAAGTACACCCTGTCGGGATCCACCTGCGAGATCTGACCCCGAATCCCACGCGCGTTGAGGAAAAGAAGCTGTCTCCGCAGCATAAACATGTGGGGTTTAGGGTTTAGGGGGTTTTTACGTTTCAGGTTTCCCCAAGCGCGAAGACCTGAAGCACCAGACCACATGAAGCCGAAAACCCTAAGCCTTAAGCCCTTGGACCCTAAACCAGGGGTAGGTTTGAGCATAGCGTTTCTCTTCTTATTACCCTTAAATCAATCCATCTAGAGTCCTTGCAAGGCCATCAACATCTAATATTTGTAGGGCCCCCCCCTAAACCCTAAACCCTAAACCCTAAACCCTAAACCCTAAACCCTAAACCCTAAACCCTAAACCCTGAACCCTAAACCCTAAACCCTAGAAACCTGAACACCAGGAACGGCTTCATTGAAGAGGTTGAGTTCCGACACTGCGTGGCGTCCCTGTGGAAGTGTGAGTTGCCCGGGGCCCTGGGCTTGATTGACTGGTCTAAAGTTTGTGGCCTTGCCTCGGGTTTCGGGTTTGGGGCTTGAGAGTTCAGGGTTTAGGGTTTAGGGTTTAGGGTTGAGGGTTTAGGGTTTAGGGTTCAGGGTTCAGGGTTCAGGGTTTAGGGTTTAGGGTTTGGGACCGATCCAGGCCTTCAACAGCGAATGGAACACCAATCTCCTCCCTTAGGCAGATACAGGTGGCGCAGACGTGGGGGGGCGGGGGGTTCAAAGAGCTCAAAGCCCTTAAGGCGCTTATATAGCCCCTAGAAGGCTTATATCAGGGTAACTTGGGAACAAAATCCCTAAACCCTAAACCCTAAACCCTAAACCCTAAGCCCTAAGCCCTAAACCCTAAACCCTAAACCCTAAACCCTACACCCTAAGCCTCCTTAAGCCCTTCTCCACACGCCGAAGCCCTGAAGGCCTTGAAAAGCCCCTAAGCTCACAATCTGGCGAGGAAGCAGCCTCTGAGCCCTTTTGAAAAAGTTAAGCCCTGAAAGCCCTTAAGGTACTGATATGAAACCCTAAGCCCTAAACCCCAAACCCTAAACCCTAACCCCTAAACCCTTAAGGCACTGAGATCCCCCAGCCCCAGAGCGTCACCTGGCTGAGGGAAGACATCTCCGCCACAAGGCTGCGACAGTTCTGGCTGGAGGCTGGAGCTTTGGGGTTGGGTTTGGGGTTTAGGGTTTTGGGTTTGGGGTTTAGGGTTTGGGGTTTAGGGTTTGGGGTTTAGGGTTTGGGGTTTAGGGTTTGGGGTTTAGGGTTTGGGGTTTAGGGTTTGGGGTTTAGGGGGGGGGGGGGGGGGTTGGCGGGTTGTCAAGTTACCCTTGTGTAAGCCTTTAAGGTATTATATCAGGTTCCTGGTCCTTCATTCCCTATGAAGAGCCCGTAGCTTAGCTTTAGGCTGCAGGGCCCTGTTCAGACTCGTACCCAAGAGTTGTACCCCTAAGAGGTTCCAGTTCATGTACTTCTAGTATGGCCCTTACCCTAAACCCTAAACCCTAACCCCTAACCCCTAAACCCTAAACCCTAAACCCTAAACCCTAAACCCTAAACCCTAAACCCTAAACCCTAAACCCTAAACCCTAAACCCTAAACCCTAAACCCTAAGGATCTTTAAACAGGTACAACCTTAGGACAACCCCCAGAATCATGGGACTAAAGGAGGGACCTTACGGGCTCTTTAGGGGTTATTTGGGGGCTACTTTGGTATATATATATATGTATATCTATATGTACATATAAGGTATATATATATATTTACATATACATATACATATACATATACATATACATATACATATACATATACATATACATATACATATACATATGCATATATATATATATATCTATATATATATATATATATATATATATATATGGGCTATAGGGGGAGGAGAAGACTACGGGTCCCTTCTGGAAATCCCTCCTTATACCACTTAAACAGAAGGCAGGGCCACAAAGCAGAAGCGGGGAGCAGGGAGAGGCTTCCAGCGCCCATCCCAGGCAGACAAAGCCCGATTGGGAAAGCTCAGCTTCGAGGCGCCTCGGGCCTTAGGGTTTAGGGTTTAGGGTTTAGGGTTTAGGGTTTAGGGTTTAGGGTTTAGGGTTTAGGGTTTAGGGTTTAGGGTTTAGGGTTTAGGGTTTAGGGTTTAGGGTGACCTGGGCCTCGCCTCTGTTGGAGGTCTTTCTCGTGTGGTACATGACGATTGGAGTACGCTGACGTCGCCCGGTGTAGCCTTGTCCGACCCCTTTAGGGTTGGGCCTGTGGCTGATGTGAAACACAGCCTTCTTTGAATTGCGATTTCGAGTCGCGGGGGTTGCACTGGTTCACCACCGGCCAAAGTGTGCAATCTGATGGTTTTTGAGTCTCAGGCACGCGCTGGCCATGCCAAGCCTACGTGCCATGACTTGTGCTAATGGCCAGGGGCCGGGCGCTTGCCCACGCGCGCCAAGCGGCAGATGCCCCAAGGATTGGCTTTGGCGGGCCATGGCGAAGCCACCTGAAGCCGAGGCCAATCATGTATGCCTTTCAAGCAACCTGCAACACACGCAGCATGCTCCTTGGGTAACAAAAAGAGTTGGGTTTAGGGTTTAGGGTTTAGGGTTGAGGGTTTAGGGTTTAGGGTTTAGGGTTTAGGGTTTAGGGTTTAGGGTTTAGGGTTTAGGGTTTAGGGTGATCTGTGCATGAGATTCCCCTTGAGCTGGGCACGTCAGCATGCGCTCAGCTCAGCATCCGCTCAGCCGCGCGCCCGGGGGGCCTGTGACAGGCGGCCTATGGCTCTCTCCAGGCTTGACTTCATACCTGAGGAATCATGGGGGTATGCAAAGTAAGGTATACTTATATATATATATATATATATATGCTTTTGGGGGGGGGTTTCATGTAACTTTAGTTACGCGAGTTCGTAGTCTGACTTCAACTTCTCACGAGCCTTGAACCCTAGATACCCTAGCTTGCTGCAGCATGGGATCGCTGAATTGCCACCAGGCCAGGCACAAGCCGGGCCGGGCAGCAGCCAACCAGCTGCACCTCCGGAAAGGCGTCGTTCTGGCGCCCCCAACGAAGCCGCTGCTTGTCCAGCTCACGCCGGACGTTTTATTCCACGTCCTCTGGTGCCTGGCTGGTGGCCTTGGGGATGTCCGGTCGTTCCAAGCAGCCATGGCGCTGCGCAGCGCTGGCCGCGGGCTCCGGGAGGCTCTCGACCAGTCTCCGTTCTGGCAGCGCAAGGTGCATTGCATGCTGGCCCCCAGAAGCCACCGGACTGGATGTTTAGAGCCTTTTTCCGGTGCCTTTTGCTCGTGTTTCTTTGAAGCCCTGAGGGCAGGCCTTGAGTCTTGACGGGCCTGTCTCAACAAGTCAGGCCACCCGCAGCTGCAGCTGGACTTCGTGGAACCCTGCAAGGGCCGGCGGCTCTGCGTGACCTTGCTCTGCGCCGCCCGGCTGCTGCAGCACGTGCTCAGCTGCGACTGGATCGCCCTCCACGACGTGCACGTGCTCCTCAAGGGCCTGGGCCTGACCTGCGAGTGGAGCATGGTCTTGCTCCTTCGGCAGCTTGTTGCCTTCTCCATGGACGCGTGGCCCGAAAAGGGATGTCATGTCATGTCATGTCATGTCATGTCATGTCATGTCATGTCATGTCATGTCATGTCATGTCATGTCATGTCATGTCATGTCATGTCATGTCATGTCATGTCATGTCATGTCATGTCATGTCATGTCATGTCATGTCATGTCATGTCATGTATGTATGTATGTATGTATGTATGTATGTATGTATGTATGTGTGTGTAGATACACATATGTGCACGCACGCATTGGCTCTTTCTTCGTCTTGTTCTTCCTCCACGGGGCAAACGGCAAAGGCCTAAACCCTAAACCCTAGGCCCTCGACCCGAAACCCCAAACCCCAAACCCTACACCCCCCACCCTAAACCCTACACAAACTGTTTACCCTCGTCTCCAAGGACATCTTCCCACCCCCTTCGGTACACTGGCTGAGGGACCTGCTGGAAGGCTTCGTTGCTCCCTGGGAGCGGTGCAGCCCGCCGCCCCTGGTGAAGGACCCAAGGCTTGAAGAGCGGCTTGGGGTTTAGGGTTTAGGGTTTAGGGTTTAGGGTTTAGGGTTTAGGGTTTAGGGTTTAGGGTTTAGGGTTTCGGGTTTAGGGTTTAGGGTTTAGGGTTTAGTATTGAGGGTTTAGTTCTGGGTCCAGGCACCCTAGAGGCCGGGTGGAAAGGAGGGTTTAGGGGTTTAGGGTTTATGTAGGGGATAAAGCTCTGAAGCCTCATATAGACTGGTCCCTATACGCCTGCGCATTCAGGGTTGCCAAAGGTTACACCTCTTTCGCCTCAGAAATCCTTCGCTAGGCTGATAAGCTTGCAACCCTGTAAACCCCGCCCTACAAGCCTATAACCCCAACCCGAGCATTGTAGCCTAGACCCCCCCCCCCCCCCCCCCCCCCCCCCCGCCTGAAATTTCGCTGTATTTGCGGTACGTTCTGGAATGTCAACCCTCAACCCGAAACCCCAAACTCCACACCCCAACCATCCTCCCCTCCCCGAGACCCGAAGTTGGATCGAAGTTGAACCCCTAAACCCTAAACCCTAAACCCTAAACCCTCAACCATCCGCCTAAAAAAGGAGCTGGAAGGGTTCCGAGACTGGCTACAGCGGAACGTCTCCGAGGAGATCTGGTCATGGAGGCGTCTCGCCGAGACGACGGCCTTCTATGACGACGCGCTCCTGGGTTAGGGTTTAGGGTTTAGGGTTTAGGGCTTAGGGTACAGGGTGGGTTGCAGGGTCCTTAGGTTGGCTTGGGTTTGTTCGGCAGTTTGGGGTTGTGGGTCCTTACGGTTTCGGGGCTTTGTTTTTCTTTGCTTATTTATTTATTTATTTATTTATTTTATTTTATTTTATTTTGTTTTATTTATTTATTCATTTATTTCTTTATTTCTTTATTTATGTATTATTAATTAGTTAATTTATTAATTAATTTATTTATTTAGTATTTATTTATTTATTTATGTATTTATTTATTTGTTTATTTTTTATTTATAATAATAATAATAATATTCATTTTTTTTTTTTTTGGGGTGGGGTTCGTGTTTTTAATAGGCTTTAAGGTTTTAATTCCAGGAAAAAGGGAGTCGTATATTTGTTTACCATGCATCCCTAGTACTCATTGAATTGAAGTTCCTTCGGAGCAGCCAAGGCTCAGCAAGAAACACCAGCGGAAGTATGCGAGTAAGGCCATGCAGGTGGCAGCCTGGGTACTCTTGGTCCGTGAGTTCTTCGTCCACAATGCTCTGACCTCAGCTTCCAGGCAGGTCTTGGTTTACCGAAGAAGCCCAGTGCCACTGAAGGGTTTAGGGTTTAGGGTTTAGGGTTTAGGGTTTAGGGTTTAGGGTTTAGGGTTTAGGGTTTAGGGTTTAGGGTGAGAGTGTGGTAGGGATCCTTTTGTAGAACGAAGGTGCATTCGTTCCCTCTGGGGCCCTCTGGGGTTTTTGATCGCTTGTCACTTCGACTTGCTCCGGTGCAGCCAGAACCCGAAACCCTAACCCCGAAACCCGAAACCCTAAACCCTAAACCCTAAACCCTAAACCCTAAACCCTAAACCCTAAACCCTAAACCCTAACTGTAACACTAGCCTTAAACCTTAAACCCCCGGAGCTTAAGCATGATTCCTCTCGGTCGGTTCTCTCAGGCCCTGTGCCTTCGGCAGCAGAGAACATACGGACAGGGTTTAGGGTTTAGGGTTTTTAGGGTTTCGGGTTTAGGGTTTAGGGTTTAGGGTTTAGGGTAGTTTAGGGTTTAGGGTGTAGGGTTTTAGGCGTTATTGCAACCATGCGCACGGAATCGTTCTACTTTCCCAAAGGCGGTGGGACGGATGAAGTCAACAGCGCTGAGATGCAACAGCAAAGCATCAGCGGCTTGAGCTCCTAAACCAAACCCTAGGCCCTAAAACGAGAAGCCCGAAAGCATAGAGCCCACAACTGTAACCCTAAACCCTAAACCCTAAGCCCTAAACCCTAAACCCTAAACCCCAAACCCTAAACCCCATAACCCAATAAACCTAAACCCTCTTCGCAGTTCAGGTGGGCTACGGAGGACCCCAGGTGCCTGGGGCCCAAGCAATCTCGCCGCGGTTGAAGGCCCCGGCATCCTAAACCCTAAGCCCTAAACCCTAAACCCTAAACCCTAAACCCTAAACCCTAAACCCTAAACCCTAAACCCGAAACCCTAAACCCTAAACCCGAAGCCCGAAACCCTGAACCCTAAACCCTAAACCCTAAACCCTGAACCCTAAACTTGCAGGGTCCTTAAGGGAGGAGGTTGTTCATAGGGGGTACGTGCCTAGGGAACCTTAGGAAGCTTAGGGAACCTTAGGAAGGAAGTGTGGGAAGGATTCGGGACACTTGGGGTTACATACCCCCCTTGAACCCCCCCTCCCTGAGGAGCCCTATAACAAACCCTGAGCCCTAGGCTCTAGACCCTATAGGGTTTAGGGTTTAGGGTTTAGGGTTTAGGGTTTACTGTTTAGGGTTTAGGGAGCCCTGAACCCTAAAGCTTAAACGCTACCCCTGGATGGCGAGTAGAATAATGTTAGGGTCCCTTTAATAACCCCCCCCCCCCCCCCAAATCTTGTTTTGGTCCCCGGGGTTTGGAGGGGTGGAAAAAAATTGACTGCAGTGGGCACTTTGGAGGCCAGGCTGCGTGGCGATCGGCTGAGCCAGGTGTGGCTTATGCGTCTTTTGCAGGTCTCGGTTTTTTTTCCGTCACGGGGTTCGGCCCTCAACCCTAAACCCTAAACCCTAAACCCTCAACCCGAAACCCTAAACCCTAAACCCTAAACCCAAACCCTAAACCCTAATCCAGAGGTTTTAGGGCTCAAGCCTGGGCTGTTCGGGATTGGATGACTGGCGATTGCCGAAAGGGATTGGATGAGGGGCGATTTCCGGAAATGGAGGGGGGGGGTACCTTACCTGGAGGCCCTTTTGACTTAGTAGGGTTGGTAAGATGGGATATGGGGATTATAGTAGGGTTCCTTGGAGATACTAAGTAGACTTACTAAGTCAAAAGGGCTTCCAAGTGGTGTCTTCAAGGGGTTCCCCTATCTGCGGAAGGAAGCCCTTATATTCATCTCCTCGAAACCGATGCATGTGATGGCAGGTTCTTGAGAAATGCCCAACAGCTGCCTCATACCCTACACAACAACCCAACACCCTAAACCCTTAATCCTAAACCCTTAACTCTACACCCTAAAACCTAAACCCTAAACCCTCAACCCTAACCCTAATGATTTCGTTGACCCGCGCCCCTTGCGCAGACCTGGGTTGTTCCTCTGCTGCTCGTGGAGCCTGCAGCCCAGTCAGTAGGGTTTAGGGTTTGGGGTTAGGGTTTAGGGTTTAGGGTAAGTTTAGGGTACAGGGTTTATGGTTTAGGGATTGAGGATTCAGGGTTTAGGGTTTAGGGACTGAGGGTTAGGGACTGAGGATTTCGGGTTCAGCGTTTGGGGACTGAGGGTTCAGGGACTGAGGGTTTAGGGTTTAGGGCTTAGGGTTTAGGATTTGGGGACTGAGCGTGTAGGGTTGAGGCTTGAGGGTTTGGCGAGTGCTTTGTTTCCGGGTTCCAAGAATGCTGTAGAATTCGCGTCGTGCTCACCTGCCTTTTCTTGCTAAGGGGTAGTCTCGAACAGTAGCGATGTAGAAGGGCCATTCACATCCCTGGTTCTTAGCAAGGCACCGTGTATGTCCCGCTTTCAGCTGTTTCGGGGATTCTATATGATACCTTGTCCCTTCATTCCGTACTAATAGCCTGTAGGTCCATTCATTTCGTACTAATAGCCTGTAGGTTCCTCTGGAAAGCCGGAAGGGAAGGGGGCTTTGAGTCGCGCTGATGTAGGCCAGGATTTGGGGGTTGCGAGGCTGCGTCCTTCCCTGACCTGCGCCTAGCCTCGAAACCACGCAAGCCCCTAAAAAAGGCTGAGCCTTCCCTTAAACCCCTAAACCACTGAACCATACGACAAACCCTACACCCGAAACAAACAAAAACCTAAACCCTAAACCCTAAACCCTAAACCTTAAACCCTAAACCCTGCACCCTAAACCCGAAACCCGAAAATCTGAACCCTACACCCTAAACCCTCAACCCTAAACCCTAAACCCGAAACCCTGAACCCTAAATCCTCTCCATCTTCCTGGTCGAGGCCGCTCCGGCGCCAGCGGACTGAGGTGGCCGAAGGCTGGGGTGGGGAGTTTGGTGTTCTTACTTGGAGGTTTAGGGTTTAGGGTTTAGGGTTTAGGGTTTAGGGTTTAGGGTTTAGGGTTTAGGGTTTAGGGTTTAGGGTTTAGGGTTTAGGGTTTAGATACCTATGAACCAATTATAGCTGTACTTGTAACTGTACATATAACCATATAAGGGCACGTAAGGGGCTTATAAGTAACTTAGTACAGGAGTTTGGTGTTCTTAAGGATTCTTGGTTTTCAGGCTTTCAGATATGGGGGTTTACGAGAAGAAGGGTTCCCGAATATAGTCCCCCGAATCGCAGGATCCCCTCACAATACGGACCCCAATAAGGTACCCCCAATCTCGCAATCCCTTATATTTGCAAGGGCTGGGATCTACAATTATGGGTTTCCCTACTACCCCCTCTATACTACCCCCCCCTAGGTTCCCTTCTTAAATACCTTAATTCAGCTTAACTATCCGACAATAGCCTTAACTACCGGAAGAACCTCGGGGGGGTAGTACAGAGGGGGGGTAGTAGGGGAACCCACAATACAACTTCGAAGATTGGGAGGCCGATGCTCAAACTGTGCCTTCAGGATTTCGGGTTCGGGAATTGCGACCCTAGGGTGTAGGGTTTAGGGTTTAGGGGTTTAGGGGTTTAGGGGTTTAGGGTTTGGGGTTTGGGGTTTGGGGTTTCCCTGCTCCCCAGAAACAGCCTGAAACGCCACTTTGAGGACTGAAGCCGGCCGAAAACCCGAAGCCTTGAGCCCTAGCCCGGCTTTGGTGGTTTAGGTTTAGGGGTTTGGGGTTTGGGGTTTAGGGTTTGGGGTTTAGGGTTTGGGGTTTAGGGTTTGATGTTCTGACCCTTCTCAGGCTGGTGGAACGGTTTGGCCTTGACAGAAGACCACACGCAGGACCTTTGTTTTGTTGCTGCAGCCGCCAGCGTTTTCTGTAGCAATCTCGCCTTCACAGTCAGGCTGAAAGCCTAAACTGGCCCTAAACCCTAAACCCTAAACCCCAAACCCCAGACCCCAAACCCAAAACCTTAAACCCTAAACCCTAAACCCGAAACGCAGCCTTTGCTGCAGGATCAGCGAAACACGAGCATCAATGTCGGCCCCAGACTCGGAGTCAGACATTGGGACGGTTCGTTCCGTAGGAGCCGCGCCGGCCCTGAAAACCCCAAACCCCGAACCCTGAACCCTAAAACCCAAAACCCTAAACCCTAAACCCCAAACCCCAAACCCAAAACCCTAAACCCAGAAGGGATTTGATAGAGGTAGTGCTCGGTACAGCGCACCCGACAAACCCCCGTGCGCCCCGAAGGTTCCAGCACTGTGCTTCGGTTTCCCAAGCTTTCGCTGGACCGCTGGCGCGGGCCTGAGAAAATAAAGATCCTCTTTGGGTTTAGGGTTTAAGGTTTAGGGTTTAGGGTTTAGGGTTTAGGGTTTGGGCTTTAGGGATTGGGGTTTAGGATTCTTATTGGTCGCTTCTCTAGCATGTATTCCCCGTTTGGGTTCCTTGTCATAAGGCGGGTTCTACTATTTAGGGTACCCAACAAGGGCCCATGATTTTGAGAACTCACCCCTTGTGTACAGCATGCTATGAGCATTTGCTTTGCAATTGGAGATCAGTCCTCGCGCTGCGCATCACATTCGCTGCCCTAAGGCCGAAACCCTAAACCCCAAACCACGAACCCTAAACCCTAACCAGCCTAAACCCTAAACCCCAAACCCTAAAGCCTAACCAGCCAAAAGCGCTAAGCCCTACACCCGAGTCTGCCACCAGAAGGTGGATCCACTCGCAGCGTGGGGTTGCCAGCAGCGCCGCCAGCTCCAAATGGGCTCCTCAGCAGATGTTGCAACATTTGCGGCTTCAGGTTTACGGTTTAGGCAACGGTTGAGGCTTTAGGGCTTAGGGTTTGGGGGTTTGGGCTTTAGTGTTTAGGGTTTCGCATGTAGGGGGGGTGTACTTGAAGGTTCACGGGTGGTTTAGGGTTTAGGGTTTAGGGTTTAGGGTTTAGGGTTTGGGGAAGTAGGGGATATGGGTAATGAAGGCATTATAACCCTACTTAGAAGTGCCCATGAACCCCACCCCGACGCACTTTCCGTGGGCTCGGCGCCGAGGTTCAGCTGGATGCCAGGCCAGGGGGCTCCTCAAAAAAGGGGTCCGTCCGAAGCCGATGTACGGGTTTCAGAAAGTTAGGGTTTAGGGTTTAGGGTTTCGGGTTTAGGGTTTAGGGTTTAGGGTTTAGGGTTTAGGGTGTAGGGTGTAGGGTTTAGGGTTTAGGGTTTAGGGTTTAGGGGGGGGGGGGATTACCTATCAAACTGTTAGCCGTGCCCGAGTTCCACAACAAAAGTTGCTGCGTCGATGGCATCTGGCGGCAGCTGTAGGAGCCCTTCCTTCTAAACAACAAACCCGAAACCCTAAACCCCAAACCCCAAACCCCAAACCCCAAACCCCAAACCCCAAACCCCAAACCCCAAACCCTAAACCCTAAACCCTAAACCTTAAACCCTAAGCCCAACTCCATCTTGCCCCCCTTTGGCAGGTTGGATGCTTCGGGTATCTACTCGGGTCAGTGGGCCCTCTTCCCGGGACTCTGCAAGCTGAGACTGGCTGGTTCTCAGCAGGAATGAGGGAATGAGGTACCCTATATATTCCCTGAAATGGTATTTCTAGGATATAATCCCTGAAATGGTATTTCTAGGATATAATCCCTGGAATGGTATTTCTAGGATATAATCCCTGAAATGGTATTTCTAGGATATAATGCCTGAAATGGTACTTCGAGGATATAATCTGGTATTTCTAGGGCCCCAATTCCCTCATCCCTGCGAAGAACCAGGGGCAAGGGTGTGCCAACCGCCTTGTGTCGAGTGAGGCGCGCGCTCCGCTGAGGTCGAAGAGGACCTACGCTGGCCGCTGGACTCCACCGCCCTTTGGCCGAAGAAGCCTCAAACGCCCTCAGTCGCCGATTTTCTGATCTTGAAGCCCTGGTGCCCCGAAGCATGCAGCCTGCAATCCTACGTGCCCTAAACCCTAAACCCTAAGCCCTAAGCCCGAAACCCTAAACCCTAAAGCATGAACCCTGCACCCTGAACCCTAAACCCTAAACCCTGAACCCTAAACCCTAAACCCGAAACCCTAAATCCTAAACCCTAAAACCTAAACCCTAAACCCTAAATCCTAAACCCTAAACATCTGCGGCACCGAGGTCTTCACGCTGGCCGGTGGCACCAGCTTTCTCTCCATGGTCTCACCCGAGGCCCCCTCCAAGGCCGGGTTTAGGGTTTAGGGTTTAGGGTTTAGGGTTTAGGGCTTAGGGTTTAGGGTTTAGGGTTTAGGGTTTAGGGTTTAGGTTTAGGGTTTAGGGCTTAGGGCTTCGGGCTTAGGGTTTGATGGTTTGACGGTTTGAGCTGTTTGGGGCTTGGTATTTGGGGTTTTGGGGGGTGGGCGTTTTCTAGAAAAACCGCCCCAAGCCGTTTTCAAACTCCTAAAAACCTTTAAACAACCTGAGGCTCGAAAGGCCGGTGAACCCTTTACAAGGTTTAGGGTTTAGGGTGCGGAGCTGCAGTTTGTATTGAAGAAAAGAGTTGGTGTAGAAGGATAAAGGGTCAATGTACCCGGTACTATTTTTTGGCTCAAGATCGGGCCATGCGCCTAGTGAACAAAGGGTGCTTGGTGTTTTGGGTTGGTTTGTTGTTTGTTGGTCCAGGGGATCAAGGGCTTCTGTTGGGGTTGACTGTTTTGTTCCCTGTCCTCCTTCGGTTGCCCCCCGTAGGTTATGAGCCCAAGTTAGGTTCCCTGCGTTTTGTGTTTCGGTTTTAGGGTGGTAGCTTGAAGCAATGGCCACCAATTGGTTACAGACTGGTACGGCATCATCAAGCTCCAATGTGGGCGATCAAGGTGAAGGTGGTGTCAAAAGGTCTGCAACGGGTGAAAAAGTGGTTCCCAATGCGGAAGCTCTGGTTGATGCTGGTGGTATGCGTGGCGAAGAGAAGCCGGTGGTGGAAGGACTGGAAGACCAGATGGAAGTAGCTTTGCTACGCCTTCTGAGCAAACATGGGCTTTGTCTTCGAAGCTGCGGAACCTGCTGAATCAACGGGAGCGTCAAAAACAAGCTCCTCTACATCGAAGATGGTGGAGCAAGAGTGCCAGACAGAGCTGGTTGGGGATGTTATCCCTGTTTCCAAGCGAGCTCGCAATCAAGTGAGCTTCGCGACTGAAAGTGGTGATCTGTCGACAGGTGAAGCGGAGGAAACTGCGCCTGTTGCTGCGACAAAAAGCAGTAGCCTCTTTACTGGGGACGCAGAAGGAGTCGTTCCTGTTGCTATGGTGATGAGTGAAGGAGAAATCCTGGAATTGGAAGCAGCGAGAATACGGCAGGAGTCAGAGGAAGACTTAGATGCTGCTGGGGGAGGCGAATTGTCTCAAGCTGCTGACTTTCCAATCATCGACTGTGATGGGAAGACGTGGGAGCGCCATTTTCATGAAGATGGAAGAGAGTATCTGAACTGCTTGAACACTGGAGATACCCAATGGGTGTTGCCTAAGAAGACTGGAGTGGCTGGAAACAGTGAGGTGTCAGGTGTTGGAATGGGCGTTGTCCCTGTGGCAGATGAGCCAGCACTGGGTACTACCTCGTCCTCGTCACCTACTGAGTCTTTTAGAGCACAGCAGGGTAGCTTGGAAAGTGTGAACAGCGGTGTAAATAGTGTAAGTGAAAAGGATTTTTCCTCTACTATCGGGGATAGCGGTCTTAGGGGTGGTGGTGACGCCCAGACCTCGGGTTCTCCTGAAGAGGAAGGAATTTCTGGAAACCAAGCAAACATCGCTGGAGAACATCTGGATCGGGAAGAAACGGAAGCGCTTTCTGAGGGTGTGGCAGCGGTGGAATCGGTGGGTCCAGAGGACAAAATGCCCAATGCGGAGATTGGAACTGTGTCGGCTGCAGAAGAGCGAGTGGTGGATGTGGTACCTGTCGTTCAGGAAGGTGGTCCTGGAGATTTGGATGACGGAGGGAAAAATTCGTGCGTTACGACTGAGGAGGTCTCTTCGTTTGGTGCCGAGAATTCTGCCATTCAAGGGAAAAAGGAAGCTTCTGAAACTGCTGGAGACACGGTTGATCGGGAAGATGAGGCCTGGAGCGCCAATGAAGCGCGGGTCAATGTGCCAGATAGTACCTGGAGTGCAGAAAAAGCACGGGTTGAGGCGCATATGGTGTCACGTTCCGCGGATGACTGCAACAATGGGGCGCAGGTCTCCGTAGCAGCTGACGATGGAGGTTCACAGGTGGACGCACTGGTGCAGCCTGAAGTTAGCAGCGAGGAACGGAATAGCGAAGGCTACACCGGAGCCAATGTGGCAGCTGTGGTCAACGACAGTGGTGATTCTCTTTTGGAAACCATGGAGCCAAAGGAGCCTGCGGTGGAAGAAAATATGCCTACCGCGGATGACCAATCCAACAGCCCTGTAGTGGAAGAAAATTTGCCTGCTGCAGAAGGTTTGAAAAAAGACTCCAATGGTGGGTCCGCTCCCAGGAAGGGAGAAGTGTTGCCATCTGAAAGCTTGCCGGAAGTCGACACCGAGCGAGCTGTAACGGATGAGGCAAAGCCATTGGCTGAAAAAGAGGATGGTTCTGACCTCCAGGAGCACAAGGTGGATGAGCTTGTGGGACTCGTGGAGCAGGACAAGCAGCTTGCCCCCAAGGTGGAAACAAGGGACGTTCCGGGAGCCGAAGAAACAATTCCGGTTTCTGAAGAACCAATGAAGAAAGTGCCCAAAGAGGGAGCCTTGGATACACCTGGGAAGCATTTCTACCAAAAGGGAGATCGGATCAATGGTCTAGTGCGCTGCATCAATGTACATGGAGCCTTTTTGGACCATGGCGATATAGATGTATTAATTCCTGCGGAAGGGAAAGATACACATCCTTTCAAAATTGGTGACACTGTCAATGGAACAGTGGAAAGGGTGGATGATGATGGTACCGTGATCTTGGACACCTTCCTGGTTTTGGAAGAGGATGAGGAGGACTCCTCTTCGACGCTGCGCAAATGGAAAGACAGCGGCTGGGGTACATGGTGGACAGGCTCATGGCACGCTGGTCAATGGTACCAAGGTTCCGACGGTCAATGGGACTGGAAGTCGGAAGAACGGCAGTCCCGCGAGTGGTTTGCCGATCCAGGAATATCCTCTAAAGAACAAGAGGAAGCTGTGCAGAAGCAGCTCTATGGAGAAAAGATCTATAGAACTCTTCTGGAAGATGAGACAGTGGATAAGGCCTATGTGGGCAAAATCACTGGGATGTTGCTGAGTCGTCCAATAGACGAGATTATGGAGTGTGTCGCAGATCATGCATTCCTGAACACTGAGGCTCGGCGTGCATACAGCATCTTGCAAAGTGATGGTTGGAAGCCCGATGGTACAGAATGTGCAGGTTTGGAAAAACAATCACCTTTTCCCGGAAGCAGTACCACAACGCGCTCTACGAACTGGCACGCAAGAAGAGGAGATTTAGTGGACCAGTCGTGGGTGAAGCGGTGGCAATGTTGCTAAGCCAAGGTAAAGATGAACTTTGGAACGAGCTGTGGCTGGATACCAAGCGGTTTTTGCAGGAGCTTGATGGTGCAATCGAAGTTATGAGTAAGAGGGAAAACAGGCCAATGGAAGCCTATATGGATCCAGATCAGTATAAAAAGGCTCACATGACGCCAAGAACTGTGTCACCAGGATACAGCAAGCTGTGCAAGTTCTTCAATCAGGGAAGGTGTCGCAATGGAGATGAGTGTTCCTATGAACATCGTCGTTATGGTGAAGGTTGGCCAGGAGGTGGACCAACTGAGCCAAAGAACAGCCAAAAAGCTGGAGATGAGGATGGGAACATTGGTGACCCTCCTACAGAGGAAGGCACAGTGGATGAGGCACAGCAGGAGCGGGAGGCGGGAGGATTCAGCCTTCCGGGCCAAGTACAACTTTGGTAAAGGTGCATCAAAGGGTGAACCTACGTTGGGTGAGCCAAAAAGTCGGCTGTGTCTGTATTACAATCAAGGTGGTTGTAAGTATGGGAGTTCATGCAGGTATCTTCACGACGATGAAGTAGCATTGGAAGGGACTTGGGAACCCGGCAAAGCTTGGGACAATGCTTCCAGGAAGGCACTACGGGACGCAGGGTTCCACCATTGCTGTTTCGATTATTACCTCAGAGGACATTGCCGTAAGCGGTTCAATTCTTGCAGATTTTCCCACGACGAGATGACAGATGAGCGGCTGGCGCACCTGAAACATTTGGTACATGTGGCCAATCAGGTCCGGTTTGAAAGAGAGAGAGGATTGGAGATTTCGGACGGGAGTATTTTTCAGCCACCTGCAAGTGGGGGAGCTGAATCTTCGTCCTCCTCAGCACCACAAGCGTTGCAAATGACCAATGTGTCAAAGAAAGCAGGTGAGGTTGATACGCTGGATGGAACAGATGGAGATGTACAAAAGGATTCGGTAGCAGAGTCTACCACTGTACGTCTTCAGAATCCAGAAGAGCCAATAGAAAATTGGATGGCTCGCAACCAACACTTGTGGGTGTATACGCCTCACGTAAGTGAGGTGATGATCAAGCTTGGTGTGACCAATGTCCAGGAGCTACAAGAGTACATCTTTGTGGAGGATTTGGTGGAAAAAGGGGTTAGCAAGGTGACAGCCTGCAAAATTCTGCAATTGGTGGGTGGTGTCCAATACCGGCCAATGTCAAACGCATCGGTACGCGTGCAGCAATCTTCTGGAAGCCATGAAGCTGGAAGAGGTGGGGTGAGAACTATCTCTCAAGTGCGTGAAGCTGAAGGTCCTGGTACAAAGGAAATGCCACGAGGGTCTTATCGAGAGATTTTCGACACAGGCAAGTACCGTGACTCTTGGACGCTTGCGCAGAGGTCCCCGCTGTGTGTGCAGAAGTTGCGATTGGTGGGAGTTGGAATGCCACCGGTGAACCCGCCAACAAAGGCGGGTAGGTCAAGATCAAACCCTGTTAAAAGGGGAAGGCCCTTGCTGGATAAAAAACAGGTGCGACTGGTGCCACGCTCTCGCTCACAACGGCGTGTGCAGCCGGCGGAAGTGGTGGAAAAGCCGAAGCCGCTGGAACCAGTAAAGCCTCGTGGTGGTTTGTCGTACCCATTCAGCCGAGCGTGGGCAGATTTGGTGGATGATGATGATCAGACAGGGGTTCTGGTCTCCTATGCTGATTCCTCAGGTGATTCAAGCGAGGAAGAAACCAACAGCGCACGACGCCTGCGGGAAATCTTTTTGCGAGAAAGGGATTCAAAAAGAACTGTGACACGTGGCAATGTTCCACTTACTGGTTCTTCAAGCTCCAATGATGGGCAGAAAAATCGGTTCACCTTGGCGAAGAGCGCGACAAAGCGTCGCGGGGGGAGACCCGCCAAGAAGTGACTTCTCAAGTTTTTTCGCTACCACAACCTTCTCGTCCAACTGAGCAGTCCCAAAAAAGAGTAAGGGATGGCTCAGTTATAGTTGGTTCGCTGGCGGTGGGCTCCACAGATGAGGTTTTACCTGGGCAAGGTGTTGCTGGACAGGTGAATGTATCTGAAAGCGCTCAAGTTCTACCTGGGCAAGATGTGGCTGGACAGGAGACGGCGCTGGAAGGAGCAGTACAAATTCCTGGCGAGGAGACTGACCAAAAAGAAGGAGAAGCTGGGAGCAATGAACTCCGTGGCGATGATACGAAAATATTGGATGTTCTTCCGGTGAAGAAGGGCCATCAGCAATTGCTTACCAAAGGCCTTCTGAATCGGATTTATTGGAAGGTTGCTGTCGGCAAGTTGCCTGTGGGGCAAAAGGACTATCAGAAGGGGTCCAATAAAATGGATCGAAATTTGGTTATTAGCATGTCATCTGAAGGTGCAAGCGAACAGGATTTGAACCTGGCACTGGAAGACGATGCTGATCAGAGAATGGATGATGGTACATTGGTGGTCATGGCATATGACCCAAGTACACTGATTCAGTCGGCAACAACTGTTTGGGTTACGCGTCGCGGTTTGGCCGATCGTGCTATCTGGCCGGCAATAGCGGCTGCAGCGCAGAGGATATGTGCTGAAATGGTTCAAGTGGATGAACTGAATGCCCAGTTGAACACTGGGAGACTCCTTTTTGAAAGGAGAGATCAAGGACATTACGCATTCGTTCCATGAAGATCCGTGCTTGCCGGTGGTGGGAAATTATCCTCTTTCGGTGATGGGTGCATTGCTATCTCCTGGCCTGGAAAGGGAATTCAGAAATACTGAAAAGTTTGGAACTGCTATGGAGGCAATAGCCTACGATTGGAGTCGCAGTCCAGGCATGGAAGTTCATGTGGAACTTATGGCGAGGGTAGCCAACCTGGTTGCTCCGTTCCTTACCCTAGGAGGCCAAGGGTTAGTGGTGAATTCAGAATTTCTCTGGCAGCGCGGGAGGGACCAAATGATGGAGTTCCTTCAGGCGGCGACGTGTGCTGATCAATTGGAGGTTCTCTGGAAAAGCATGGACGACGATGCTGATGAGGAAGTGGATCCTTCAGGGATGGTGCTGGAGATCCCCGAACAGCAAGATGCGGTATTTGAGCAAGGGATCAATGAATCCTCTATTCCCATCGAAGATGCTGGAAGTGAGACAATTGGTGACACTGGAAGTGATGGCAAAGCGCCAGAAGTTTCTCCAGAAGATGAGACATCCAGTGGTTCATCAAGATTGGCTGGCACCAGAATGTTCTTGTGGTCGGTGTATTCTCGTGTCGCTTCCAACTGGGATTTCTCTATGCAGGACCGCACTACGAGTAGGATCTTTGACAGCACGAAGGGGTATCCTGGTGAAGGACCGGACAATGGTGACGATTTTTCCTCTAAGAGGAATTTACCCTGGATCTCTGAAGATTATCTCGATGAAGTGATGTCAAAAAAGATGGAAAGGTCTTCAGATATGGATGGGTTGAATGGGTTTGTTCCGGAAAGTGAGGGACAGTCCGAAAGGGTAGAGGTGGAGAATGTTACTGCCTCTAGAATTCTTATGGCTCTTTGGAAAAAGGGATATAGAGCTGGGTGTAGGAGGTTGTGTCGTTCAAATCTACCTGGATCCAAGGTTGGAGCAATGAAACGTCCAATCAAAAAAGGTGCGGAAGATCGGCACTAGAAAGGCCTTCTTGAAAGTGTTCAATGTTTTTGGATCATCTCAGAATGGCTCAGGAGCTGGTGGGAAACCAATCATGAAGGTGATAGGACCAAGACCAGGTTTTCCAGCTGTTCTTGATGCATCAAACATTGATAGCACCTTGGGTGAAAAAGGTAGTCCTACAGATCATGGCAATGTCCATGTAGTGCGGAATTGTTCCATGGATCGTCTGGAAGCGGAACGCTTGTCGAAAAGGAGGCAAGGTATCTGTTATTGGTTCGCAAAAGGGAACAATCGCTGCAAATTTGGAGAGGACTGCAAGTTTATTCATTCCAATGATGATGTGGTGCTGCAATCGTATTGGTGCAAATACTATGTGGCTGGAAGACACTGCTACGCTGGAGAGGACTGCAAGTTCTCTCACGACGCAACTGGTGTAAGGTGTATCCAGTTTGCTCGGTCTGGGAAATGCCGTCATGGGGACAGGTGTGTCTTTGAACATGGTGATCCGCTGGCTGAACAGAGGCCAAGGTCTCCAAGGACGCCCCCAAGGGATGGTCCGCGGAGGAGTACCGGTACAAGAAGTGGAGGGAAGGAAATTTCTCCTGAACGGTATGATGAAGATGAAGAGGATTTGATGGGGTACGACGACGATGCCCGGATGATAGAATTGCTGATGGAGGCAATTTCTTACATGTCTGATGGCAAATCAGATTTGGCCCGCGCGGAAGCGGATCCGGTGTTTAAACTGTTAAAGTTCAATGGAGATGCTGACCAAAGAGACGCAGAATGGTGTACATGGACTACTGGCATGCTGTCTTCATTGGAACTTCACGAGATAGTGAAGTCATTGAGTTGAGGATATGGTTCCAGCGAGCCAATATGAAAGAAGAGAGAGATCCAAAAAGGGACAAAAAGAGGTCCCTAGAAAGGGAGTCCAGTAAGGATAATCCTGCCAAAAAGGAGGTGGTTGGAACTTCGGAGACGGATGTTGCCGTTGAGGAAGAGGTGAAGATGGCCAAAAAGAAGAGGAAAACTGCTGCAATTGAGGATCCATACACTCTTCTGGTTCCAAAGCCGAAGAAGATGCCGGTTAACATGGAGAAGGGTGGATCATCATCCAATGCGGTGGTATCAGGAGGGGAAAAGGCCTCTTCGAGAATGCGCACCAAGGCAAGCGTCTCGGGAAAGATGAAAAAGAAAGAGAAGAGTCAAAGCCCCAAGAAGGAAGAGGTGGTCGTGGTGGAAGGACCTGATGAGAAGGACCGTCCTTCTGAAGTGGATGCGCAGTCATCTACCACTGTTAATGCCGAACTGGGACAATCCTGCCAAGCAATTGAGGACGCGAAGAGAGAGGGGTTGATATCCTCAATTCAGAGGGGTATACAAGATCCTGTTCTTACAGTGTCGGACCTGGAACATGTTTTGCTGCGACTTCACCTGAGCATCGATGCCCATCGGAAGAAAAAGAAGGGATGACTGGATGGTATTGATGAGGGAATGGGTTTTTCTCTTTCTGGAGACAAGTGCGCTGGAACGGCCAATGTGCTGGAAGTGTGGTGGTTACTATTAAGGGTATGGAAATCCCTGATAGTAGAGAGTGTACAGCTTTTTGCGTAGCGAAGACCACGGTTCGTGGTGAAGAAGGCTGAGAGTCTTCAATGACAAGAGAATCATGGTGGTAAAAAGATTCTCTATGGTGAAGGGTGTTTAGCCAATGTGCTATAAATTCGTCCTGGATGACGTAAAACCACAACTTGCATTCCAAGCAGCTGGCTGCTGCCTTAATGGCAGTTTTTGGCCAAAAGTCTGCACCTCCAGTTTGTGTCCTAGGAAATCCTAGGACAGGGAGTGCGGAGCTGCAGTTTGTATTGAAGAAAAGAGTTGGTGTAGAAGGATAAAGGGTCAATGTACCCGGTACTATTTTTTGGCTCAAGATCGGGCCATGCGCCTAGTGAACAAAGGGTGCTTGGTGTTTTGGGTTGGTTTGTTGTTTGTTGGTCCAGGAAATCAAGGGCTTCTGTTGGGGTTGACTGTTTTGTTCCCTGTCCTCCTTCGGTTGCCCCCCGTATAGGGTTTAGGGTTTAGGGTTTAGGGTTTAGGGTTTAGGGTTTAGGGTTTAGGGTTTAGGGTTTAGGGTTTACCCTTTTTGAACCCTGTACTGAACCCTTTTACCCTTTTCAGCCCCTAGCCGAAACAGACCCTGACAGTCTGAAGCCTTGCAACTTGCAATCCTTTAATTTCAAAGACCATCAATAGCCTTTAGGCTCCCGGAACCGTTTTCAAAGCTTTTGGCAACTCTAAACGCTTTATCACGCCCTACCCTGAACCCTAAACCCTAAACCCTAAAAACTAACCCCTAAACCCTAAACCCTAAACCCTAAACCCTACACCCTAAACCCTAAACCCTAAACCCTACAAGGTCATTTTTTCCGGGCAAGGTCATTTTTTTACTGGGCAAGGTCATTTTTTTACTGGGCAAGGTCGTTTCGTCCAAAAAAACGACCTTGCCCAGTAACAAAATGACCTTGCCCAGTAAAAAAATGACCTTGCCCAGTAAAAATGTTACTGGGCAAGGTCATCTTTTTGCTGGGCAAGGTCATCTTTTTACTGGGCAAGGTCATTTTTTTACTGGGCAAGGTCATTTTTTTCTGGGCAAGGTCATTTTTTTGCTGGGCAAGGTCATTTGTTTCTGGGCAAGGTCATTACTGGGCAAGGTCCTTTTTTTACTGGGCAAGGTCATGTTTTTTACTGGGCAAGGTCATTGTTTTACTGGGCAAGGTCATTTTTTACTGGGCCAGGTCAATTTTTTACTGGGCAAGATCATTTTTTTACTGGGCAAGGTCATCTTTTTACTGGGCAAGGTCATTTTTTACTGGGCAAAGTCATTTTTTTACTGGGCAAAGTCATTTTTTTACTGGGCAAGGTCATTTTTTTATTGGGCAAGGTCAATTTTTTACTGGCAAGGTCGTTCCATAAGTGAAATATTTTCTTAATGTTGTGGGATTCTTTGGGCAGGTGGGTATTTTTCTGGAGAATTTTCTTGACTAGTAGATGCTAGGACTTGAGATGCTGAACCCTAAACCCTAAACCCTAAACCCTAAACCCTAAACCCTAAACCCTAAACCCTAAACCCTAAACCCTAAACCCTAAACCCTAAACCCTAAACCCTAAACCCTAAACCCTAAACCCTAAACCCTAAACCCACTAAACCCTAACCCTAAACCCTAAACCCTAAACCCTAAACCTAAACTAAACCCTAAACCCCTAAACCCTAAACCCTAAACCCTAAACCCTAAACCCTAAACCCCCTAAACCCTAAACCCTAAACACCCTAAAACCCTAAACGCTAAACTAAACCCTAACCTAAACCCCTAAACCTAAACTAAACCCTAAACCCTAAACCCTAAACCTAACCTAAACCCTAAACCCTAAACCCTAAACCCTAAACCCTAAACCCTAAACCCTAAACCCTAAACCCTAAACCCTAAACCCTAAACCCTAAACCCTAAACCCTAAACCCTAAACCCTAAACCCTAAACCCTAAACCCTAAACCCTAAACCCTAAACCCTAAACCCTAAACCCTAAACCCTAAACCCTAAACCCTAACCCTAAACCCTAAACCCCTTTATGAACCTCCAAGTAGCCTCAGGGTCTTGTCGAAGTCTTCGGCCTCGCCGCCGCGCAGCACGAGGGCGACGTCGTGCTCAGGCCAGGGTCCAAGCCTCGCGAGCTTTGGGTTTATGGTTTAGGGTTTAGGGTTTCGGGTTTCGGGTTTAGGGTTTAGGGTTCAGGGTTTAGGGGATAGGGTTTAGCCCTGCAGCCCTAAACCCCCCCAAAACTCAAAAAAACACTAAACCCTAAAGCAAACCTCCTAATCCCTAACCCTAAGCCCAAAAAACCTGAACCTGCACCCTCTAAACCCATCAAAGAGGGTTGAGGAACCCGCTGGGGTTTAACCCTAAACCCTAAACCCTAAACCCTAAACCCTAAACCCTAAACCCTAAACCCTAAACCCTAAACCCTGAACCCTGAACCCTAAACTCTAAACCCTAAGCCCTAAAACCTAAACTCTAAACCCTAAGCCCTAAAACCTAACCCCTAAACCCCAAACCCTCAACCCTATACCCTAAACCCTAAACCCTAAACCCTGGAGAGGTGCTTCTACCTGGTCCGCTCGGAGGATGCCTTGGGCTCCCCATGAGCTCAGAAGGTCAGAGCCTTGGGGAGACCACATGAACCCCCGCTAAAGGGTGTTCTGGGTTAGGGTTTAGGGTTTAGGGTTCAGGGTTTAGGGTTCAGGGTTTAGGGTTTATACCCTAGTGACATACCCCAACAGGGACCACAGTAGTAGGGGTATGTACCCCCATTCTCGGGGTTCCTTTGATCCGTCAGGAACACGAACTCGCAACGGGATGCTCTTCGTGCTCCCGAGCACGCGCCTGAAAAAGGGCCACTTGGGATGCGCAAAATCCTGGCCGAAAGCTTGCTGGGAATCTGAGATGGATGGTCTGCGCCTGCTGGTGCGCGCTGCACCATGGGAGAAGGGGAAGATGATGTGTTTCTGCCAGACCACAGTCCAAAGCCTTGTGGACGGAAACCCTGCCGCAACCGGCCAATGTGCTGGTGCAGATAGGAGGTTCATCGTTTTGTTTGCGTGGCGCCCCAGGTTCGTCAGTTATAGTATGGTTCTGCCGAAGTAACATGGCTTGCAGTTTTGGCCTTCGCCTTTCAGGGCATTTCGCCAGGTCAGTAGCCCTACAGCATCGGAGGAAGGGTTTAGTGTTTAAGGTTTAGGGTTTAGGGTTTAGGGTTTAGGGCTATTGCATGGTGTGAAGCCGCCGGTGCCTGACCACAAGCGTTCTGCACCCTCGGAGGTGTGCGTGGCTGCTGAAGGAAAGCTCGGCGATCGGGCATCCAAAAGGAGTGCAGGCGTGTACTGGCAAGAATCAGGGGGACCCTTAAAGGGAACCCTTCTCAACCCTCAGGGACCTTATTCAGAGGGTCTATATCCCCAAGGGTCCCCCTAATCCTATCCCCTGCAAGACAGGCAGCCCCACCATCCCATCATGCCGGTGCCAATAACCCTAAACCCTAAACCCTAAACCCTAAAAACCCCGCTTTCGGCTCGTCACAAAACAAGCCTCCAGTCGAGCGGGACCGTGGCCTGCGAATGGGCAAAACCGCCCACGCCTGGGCCTTGAAGGTTAGGGTTTAGGGTTTAGGGTTCAGGGTTCAGGGTTTAGTGTCTAGGCGTTAAGGTTTAGGGTTTAGGGTTTCGGGTTTGGGGTTTAGGGCTAGGGTTTAGGGTTTAGGTGTTTGGAGGTGTTTGGGGGGTTTCGGCGCTGGAGAGGTTTCAGGCATCCTGATCAGGGCATCCCAGGCTTGCCAGGCTGGGCCCTGTTCAGGGTTTAGGGTTTAGGGCTAGGGTTTAGGGTTTAGGGTTTAGGGCTAGGGTTTAGGGTTTAAGGATTAGGGGAAGTCTTCAACTCCTCGCGAAGACTTCTAGGAAGTAGAAGCACCTGGCAAGCTCATCCGAATCCTGTAGAGCCCAAACGCGTCAAGTCCGGGATCCGGTTTTTGGGGCGGCTGAGGCATTCTGAGCCCACGGCTGCACCTCCCTTGGATGTTTTTTCAAGGGGAAGACTGCCCGCGCCTCAGCTTTTTCAGGCCGTTTCTGAGCCTGTGGCTCAAGAGCCAGCACATGGGTCGTTTCCCACCGAAAAACCTTGGGTCCTTATGTACCCAAAGTGGTCTGGGTCAAAAATCCATGCTTCAAAGGTTTTTAAGACTTGTGTGGAGAGGTGAGGGCGGCTTCACCCCCCTGGACGGGTCTGTGCGCCCGAAGGGCTCAGGTCCGGGACTACCTCGTAGATGTCACCCCTGGGGAAGCGTGCTGGAACTGGCAGGTACCTTTGTCCGGGGACTTCTATCGAGAACAAGATGACGTTGTGCGGGGAATTGTGTGCCGGCCCTGGTCTAACTGGAGTGCATATGGAGTTAGGTCTGCTTGGTGCGGTGCTCGTCTTTGCCAGTGACGGTGGTGCGTCAGGCTCTCCTACGACGATCCTTCGGAAACGAGCTTCTTCAAGGAGGCAACCTTACTTGTGCCTTGGGATGTTAAGGCCCCATGTCGGGCAGAAGAAGAGCCAGGCAAGTGGCCAGCCCTTGCAGGACTCTGACCGGAAGAAGTCAGCCTCTCCGTTTGATTCGACAGCTCAGGACTTGACTGCAAAGCTCCCACGAACCACTCTGTTGCTTGCACCTGTGTTGTGTTGCTGACAAGCTGACAGGTGGATTGACAAGCGGGCCTAGCTCAGGAGATGTGGCACCTATCTAGTGTCATACGATACCCTTAGTCTTCGTGATGCGAAAACTTCAAGTGCACTACGCTGTAGCCAAAACCTAGCAAACTTTAAGAGTACTGAAAGGTATGGTTTATATTACGTCAGCACGCAGGGTGTTTCCGGTGCATCTGTGCAGCAGGTGCATCTGTGGGGCGTAGCGGGTGCGTCTGTCGGGTGCAACAGGCTGCCCGGCACCCTGCACCGGGTGCACCTGCACCCGCTTAGCGGCCCCTAATGCAACGCTAAATGTCCGCTAAGTGGGTGCAGGTGCACCGGGTGCTGGGTGTAGGTGCGCAAGGACCCACTGCACCCCATAGACGCGCCCGCCGCCGTAAGGGTGCAGCGTACCTAGGGGTTTCGTGCCACGATAAGCCAATAGAGCAATACTCCTCGAGCTTGACAAGCCAGAACTTGAGTGATAGTGCAGGGGCAGTGGAGTCTGGTGCCTCTCCTGTTGCTCATTGTGTCCAGAAACAGACCCATCCTACTAACCGGAGACGTGACCTGAAGCTGTTCTGTTGAAGGCTTAGTTTGCTCAAGGCTGCTCTACACAAATCCTGTGTAGTGGCATAAATGGGAACCGGGCTGGCCTCTCCGCCCAAGGCGCCGAGTCACCTGGCATGAGTCGCCGAAATCCCGCAAGGGCTCCCACAAGGGCTCCGGCCACGCAGTTCGCCTCGAGCCGGATCCCCTCAGTGAGCCGGGCAGTGTCGGCCATCTGCAATCGCCGCCCTGAGCCCTCGTGCATGGTGGAGTTTGTCGGGGGCCCCATGCGGTGGCGGTTTGTGGAAGAGGACTTCCTCCTAGATGAGCCAGATGTTACACCCGTGTCAACAGCTAGGCGCCAGGTGCCAAAGGTGCCGAAGATGCAGAGCCGCAGCCAGCCAAACCTACACGACGTCACCGTCGCTGCAGGCTGGGGCGAGAAGTCGGAACGCGAGCGAAGACTCGCCAAACTCGTGTCCAAACTCGGATACTGTCCAGGTTTGCCGCGGAAAGGCTTCGAATCTCGGTTAAGCAGCTTTCTTCCAGCTGAGTTCCGAGCTGGGTCTTTCAGCAACTATCGGCCAAAACCTCCGCCGCAGAAATCTAGCTATACTGGTGACGTGAACCTGGAGACTCGGCAGAACCTCCGCATTCTGGAGCTGCCACCTGATGGCGATCGGCTTGTCCTCCGACGCTGGGGCCCGGGATTCTTCGAGCTGCCGCCCAAGCCTCACATAGAGGGCACAGGTGGCACAGGTGGCGCAGGTGGCGCAGGTGGCAGAGGCCCAGGAACCGGAACAGGAATGGGGACCAACCGGGCGAAACCTTTTGCCTCCGCTCCCTCTCCCGAGTTAGACTCTACCATGCCATGATCGAAGGACGCCCTGGAGATGCGACAGCTTGCAGGGTTACGAAGATGGGGCTGGTTGCGCCTCCTGCTTTCGCTGTTTGTCGAAGTAGACGGAGGGGGCAGGGGGCCCGCCGATGAGAAGAAGTAAGTAAAGTTTCCAGTCCGGACAAAAAGGCTTTGGCCCCCTGCCTCCTCTCTTCATGGTGGTGCAGTGTACTCACCTCTGCTCAAACCTTCTGAATTCCTACCTAAGTTGGCCTGTCACTTTGAAAAAAGATGTTGATAGCTGCTGAGGGACCGTGAACTCTTGTGTGGCAGAGATACATGTGATTAGTGCTGGGCTGCACTCAAAGGCCAAGGCGACTGAAGGCTTCCTTTGCATCGAACTTCGCAGCTTCAGCAGCCAAGTTGTGCAGGCTAGCCAGAAGCTGGATGGATGTGCTGCCCGACCAGCGTTCCAGATCAGTGCCACGTTCTTGGAAAGCTGCAGCAACAAGGGTCTGTGGTCGGGATTGGGCGCCATTGTACCTAGCGGTGCTTGTTGAGAACCTGCCAGGACTGCCGCCGCTCCTGCTCTTACTGCCGATGCTGCTTCTACTCCTGCTCCCACTTCCGATACCGCTGTTGTAGCCATGCCCACTGCCGGTGCCTCTGTCATGCCTAGTGCTACCGCTGCTGCAGTCCCTTTGATTCTGCCTCCTGCTTCTCACCTTCACACTTCCTACTCGGGTGATGCTCGATCTGCTGCCACGTCTGCTGCGATGACGCGACTGCACCGGCAAGAGCTCTACCAGTGCTGCTTTGGCCGCGGTGCATGCTCTGTGGGGTGAGAAGCTTCGCCGCAGCGGCCGATAGTTCCGCTGGTGCCGAATTCGGCACCCTACAAGGCCCTACACTTAAAGCCTTACAGGCTAAATTTTTGTGTGGAGTGGATACCTGATCAGGACCGGCCGCCTAAGCCTGCCCAAGACATTACCGAGGCTTGGCTTTTCTTTTTTGCCGTTGTAGCTTGAAACTGCTGGACCCTTGACCCTTGCCCCTAAACCCTAAACCCTAAACCCTAAACCCTAAGCCCCAAACCCTAAGCCCTGAACCCTGAACCCTGAACCCTGAACCCTGAACCCTACACCCTAAACCCTAAGCCCTGAACCGATGCCGTTGTTGGGGCTCTTTGAGTCGACTCAAGCCCCTGTGAGCTGCGAAGGCGACCTCTGTCTACCTCGAAGACGGTTCCAAGGCTCAGCCGGGGGCGCCCGCGGTGCGCGATAGTATGGGTTTAGGGTCTGGGGCCAGAGTTTAGAGGGTTGAGCTTCAGGGTTAAGGGTTTAGTTATAGGGTTTAGAGTTTGGGGTTTAGGGTTTGCTGTAATGGTGCTTAGACGCTGTGAGGTTTGGATACAGGATCAGCTCGAAAGCTTCGCGAGGCGCGCCGAGCAGCTCTGGCCCGACTCCCGACCGTGGAGGGCCATCCGATACTTTGCTCCCACCCCACGCCGTCCGAGGCGGCAAAGCCACCCAAACCTATTCCTTTCAGGGCTTAGGCCTAAACTCAAGTCTTCTAACAACTTTTTCCGTTTCAGGGCATGTCGTGTCAGGGGGTTGTAAGAGGGTCCCGGGGCAGTCCCAGTCCCGGGGAAGGAGGGGTCTTAGGGGGGGGTTTCAGGAAGTTAGGAGCCGGGCAGAGGGGCCCTAGTCGCTACGGCAAGGGGTCCGGGGCCTTGGGGTACCACTTTTTGCAAGGGGGCCAATAGAATGCTGGGTTATTGGGGTAGCGTGCTCCGGTACCGCGCCCATCGTGGGTGCTACCAACCTCCGAGACTCCGAGCTGCGGGAGGCGGGCGAACGACCTGGGTCGGCTTGCGGGTTAGAGGTTCTGGACCCTTAACGTTAAGGAGCCATGCTTCACCATACGACGAAAGAAAGAATCGCAAAACAACAAGAAGGAGCTGGTTTAGAACTTACCCTAAACCGGCTAAACCCTGCGCCCACATGATGCCCACTTTGCGTCTCCAGCGCCGGAGGGTTTGGGCTTAAGGGTTTAGGGTTAAGGGGTTAGGGTTTAGGGTTCAGGATTTAAGGTTCAGGGTTCAAGGTTCAGGGTTTGTAGGGTTTAGGGCACAACTGCACGGAGCAGGCGTGGGAATACGGCAATCGCTTGCCGCGCTCACAGAGTTGTGCTTCTCAGAATCTTTCTGAGGCCCGTGTCTTTTCACGCCCAGGCTGGGATTCCTGGGGGACGAAATCACAGCACAGATCAAAAAAGTGAGGGCCTCAGGTTCGGAGTGTTCCCGAGCCGTTTTTGCGCTTGGCCCCTTCCATCTTCCCGAAACTTCAGGCGCATCAGGCGCATCATGCGCACCTAGGACCGGCGTACCGCATTCGCTACCGGCTCCTAAGCCAACCAAGCCGATCAATAGTGTAGGTCGAGCTGCGCCCAGATTTATATCCTTCATTAAGATACCCGCGAGAGTGCTTAGAGCTATCCGGCGCGGGTGGTGGCCATTGGGCGACCGTCCCAAGCCCTTCTGGAAGCTTCATTGGTAGAGCTAATATAAGCAAGGTTGCTTCTCAACCGTAAATCAACGAGTACTATCCCAACCACGAACTTGATTTAGGACCCTGGAAATCCAGGGCTAGAACCAACCTGGGCCGAGCCGGAGGGCGCTTAGCGAGTCCTCGCCTGCGGGATTTGGGTGTGGGGTAGAAGTTAGGGTTTAGGGTTTAGGGTTTAGGGTTTGGGGTTTAGGGTTTAGGGTGTAGGGTATCACCGCAAAGAAACCGTCTAGGTTCCAGGGCGTCCTTGAGACTCAACGTCGTGCCATGGTGCCTAAGGTGAACAGATTGAAGTTCACAGTTTTCCCTTCATGTCTTGATGTTTACTGTTGGTTAGTAGGGGGATGAGGGAGCAAGGTACCCTGCAGAATCCCTTAAAGGGTATATGTAAGGGGATATAGGGTGCCTCATTCCCTCATTCCCTACTAAGCAACAGTAAGGATGTGGGGGGTTGGTACTAAATTTTGGGCCCTTTCGGCAGCCTGAGCTATCAGCTATACGGCTATGAGGAATCTATCGTGAGGGCGAGAGAGAAAGGGCCCAAAATTTGGATCCACCCACGTGCTCGTCAGGCTTTTAGGGGGATCTTTGGGCACCTTGGGGGTGGCGCCAGGTCAAAGCACAGGTTATATGGGACGATCTCATGTGCGAGATCAAAGTTCGGGTTGGCGCCCTTGCGTTTTTTTTTGCAAGCTGCCACGGCTTTCTTGGGCTTTCTTGTGGCTTTCGGGGGCCGAGGACGCTGGTCCCTCGTCATGCGTCCCACGTTCATGTGTCAGGCGATTCAGCTGAGGCATATCAGATCCCGGAGAACCGGGTCGTCTTTGTATTCCAAAGGCTTGGAGGCGATAGCTTAGCCTTCAACTCGCTGTGGCTGCCTCAGACGGGGGAGACGCTAAGCAATTTAGCTCTTAGAGCTTCGTAGAGTTTCCTAGACTCAGGTTCCAATGTCTTAAGGAGCTCCTCAAGACGGGAGATACTGCACTTCTCTCAGCAAGCTTCGGTTGAAACATCGGGCATGGGTCCCAAGCGGCCTCAATTGCCGCCCTTTGAACCAGGCGCAGCCAGCCCCCGTGAGCTTGACTGCACCTTCTGTTTCACAAAAGGCCCCGGGTGCAGTGCGGCTTTGGAACTGGGCATACCGGCTTACCGGCGGAACGATCGAAGGACACACATTCCGGCCAACCAGACCTGACACCCCTGTTGGATGCTGCGCCGCCCTCAGACAAGGACGAGAGGCGCTCTCTCTCCTGATCTTCTGAGGAGGTTTGACTAAAACCAAGGCTCACAGGGCCGAAGACACCCAAGCACAGGCACGCCGGCTTGAGGAGCCTGAGCCCTTGACCCTATAGGAGCCGCCCAGAGCACGCATCCCCGCATCTGACCAGGAACCCGATTGTGTGCGTGCTCGCGCGCACGAGCACGCGCACGCACCCAACCACCCACACACGCACGCACGCATGCACGCATGCGCGCGCGCGCGAACATACGCAGTTCGTAAACGGCTTCTCCTTGCAACAGGCGGAGGCTGCGGCTGGCATGGTAGCTGCAGCTGAGGCTGGGGTAGAGAGGTAGAGAGGTAGAGAGGTAGAGAGGTAGAGAGGTAGAGAGGTAGAGAGGTAGAGAGGTAGAGAGGTAGAGAGGTAGAGAGGTAGAGAGGTAGAGAGGTAGAGAGGTAGAGAGGTAGAGACGCAGAGAGGTAGAGAGGTAGAGAGGTAGAGAGGTAGAGAGGTAGAGAGGTAGAGAGGTAGAGAGGTAGAGAGGTAGAGAGGTAGAGAGGTAGAGAGGTAGAGAGGTAGAGAGGTAGAGAGGTAGAGAGGTAGAGAGGTAGAGAGGAAAGAGGTAGAGGGGTAGAGAAGCAGAGAGGTAAAGAGATAAAGAAGTAGAGAGGTAGAGAGGTCGAGAGGCAAAGAGGTAGAGAAGTAGAGAAGCAAAGAAGTAGAGAGGTAGTGGATAGAGATGTAGAGAGGTAGAAAGGTAAAGAGGCAGAGAGGCAGAAAGGGAGAGAGGGAGAGAGGGAGAGAGGGAGAGAGGGAGAGAGGGAGAGAGGCAGAGAGGTAGAGAGGTAGAGAGGTAGAGAGGTAGAGAGGTAGAGAGGTAGAGAGGTAGAGAGGTAGAGAGGTAGAGAGGTAGAGAGGTAGAGAGGTAGAGACGTAGAGAGGTAGAGAGGTAGAGAGGTAGAGGGGTAGAGAGGTAGAGACGTAGAGAGGTAGAGAGGTAGAGATCTCAGAGTGTAGGGTTCAGGGAGGGTTTAGGGTGTCGGGGTGAGATGCCAAAAGCTCCTCGTTCTGCCCAGGACACCGACTCTGTTCAGCAGCTTTGCTGGGCACTTAGATTGGGACTGGCCCTGGCCCTAAGTCCCCAAACCCTAAACCCTAAACCCTAAACCCTAAACCCTAAACCCTAAACCCTAAACCCTAAACCCTAAACCCTAAACCCTAAACCCTAAACCCTAAACCCTAAACCCTAAACCTAACCCTAAACCCTAAACCCTAAACCCTAAACCCTAAACCCTAAACCCTAAACCCTAAACCCTAAACCCTAAACCCTAAACCCTAAACCCTAAACCCTAAACCCTAAACCCTAAACCCTAAACCCTAAACCCTAAACCCAAAACCCTAAATCCTAAGAACTTAGCCCCAAGCCCTGAGCCCTGAGCCCAAAAACCCTACAATCATCTAACACCTGAACCCGCAGCCGCACGAGAGGAGTTGAAGGGTTTTTAGGGTCTCAGGGTTTTTAAGGCTTAGGGTTTTAAGCTTAAGATTTGGCAAATAAGGTTAGGGCCTTCAGGGCATTGGGTTTCAGGGTTTTGGGTTTAGGTTTAGGAACCTTGAGCGGCGCAACCAGTGGACGGCTTTTGACCAACGGGCCAGCTCTGTCCCCCCCGCCCCCCGCCCCCCGCCCCCCGCCCCCTCCGCCCGCTCGCGCACACACGAAGCCCTGAAAGCATCGACAGCCTCGTAACCCATGCCGCGTGAAAAGCCCTGGACCATACACCCCCCAAACTCCTAAGCTCCTCATCCACAAAGCCCCCAAACT
>CAJNDS010002035.1:192500-225454 GCA_905221605.1 Symbiodinium natans
CTCTGCCAGACGGCATCCCGCGCGGAACCTCGCGGATACTCAACAGGGTTTAGGGTTTAGGGTCTATCTCGTCCTAGAGTAGTCCAAGGCAGCGATCATTTTGCTTTGAGCGGTCTCGTGCTACGTCACATGGCTGTTGGAAGCGCGGCAGCATCAGCTATTCGATGCTGACCCGCACACTGCTGATGATGGATGCCTTTATATGCAGTAAGTGCCCCGTCATGACGAAGCGCAGACCCTCTTGACGGTCTTCCGTCAAAAGCAGGAAGAAAGAGCAGATACACTGAGAACACATACACACTGCCGCTGTTGTCACGCACAACATCTCTTGCACTGACGGGAACACGAGACTGGCAGCAACGGAAGATGCGGCTGCAGCTATCAGTCCTGTTGATCTGAAGAGTACACCCTATGCCCAACATGCCCACGGGGGTAGGGCCAAGCCTTCGCGAAACAGTCAGGCTGCGATTGGACAGCTACGTTGCAGCCAGACTCACGAGGCGCTCTCATTTCGGTCTATTTCCATTCGCTTTTCCGCAAATCAACGCACCCGGAATCTGCTGGCACGCCAAGCCCGTGCTACCGTTGCATGAGTTAGGCTTTGCTGGTCAGTTTTGCATTCAGACAGAGTGCCCTACTTGTACAGATGCACCCTGTCCCAGCGTTTGGAATGGTAGGCTCCCACACGAGAGCGCGCAATCCAGAAAAGTTGCGACCTGGGCCCTCCACCCAGATCCTACTATTTGCTTAAGAACCCCCAAGAAGATAAATAATGATGATCCCTTAAGAACCCCCAAGAAAATAAATAGTGATAATGTATATATTACCCTTAGAAGGAAGAATGTTTTTATGGTTTTGGGGGTTCTTAAGCAGTGGGTAAGATCCCCCCCCATCGTGGAAGTTACCGGTCATCTCCATGCGCTGGTGCTTTGCAGGGTGGGGGGAAGTCGGGTGAAGCGTCCGCCGGCCGCAGGGGGCAAGGATCAGATGTGGAAACAGTACTCGTAGGCCTTTGGACCTCCAGTTACCCAGGGAAACTGCAGGGGGTGAGCATCGCACCTTGCCGACTGCTTGGACATTCAGACAACGCTGGCGCAGCGTGCTGCCTTTTCGTAGATACTCCGCCAGCGATGGCCAAAGCTCGTGGCTCTCGCGACCAAGCGGTGAACCTTCTCAAGGACCCACGCTGCCGCAGCAGTTCAACCCTGCTGCAAGCCTACCAGGCTGCAAGGGACGTCAGCAGTCAGCATGCCTTTAGGGTTTAGGGTTTAGAGTTTAGGGTTTAGGGTTTAGGGTATCGGGTTTAGGGTATCGGGTTTAGGGTATAGTTGTAATCGCCTCTTCCAGCAAGTCATGTTGAAGTGGCTTTCTACCTGCTCCCAGAAGAAACCCAGATCATCCCCAATGACCTCCAATGACCCGATAAACCCTTTCAACCCTATACACCCTATAAACTCCATAACCCCGATAAACCCTATAAACCCTAACCCCTAAAAACCCTAAACCCTAAACCCTAAAGCCTAAACCCTGAGCCCTAAACCCTAAACCCTAAACCTTCTTGTCTGCGCCTGAAGGAGCACCTGACATGCCGGTTGGGCTCCGACTGCAAGGCGCTCATCGACGCTGAGGCCAGGCCCTGCATCGAAGAGAGCAGGGCTCACACTTGTGTGGTTTGGGTTGGAGTTTAGGGTTTAGGATTTAGGGTTTAGGGTTTAGGGTTTAGGGTTTAGGGTTTAGGGTCTAGGGTCTAGGGTCTAGGGTCTAGGGTCTAGGGTCTGAGCTGATTTCATTTTTAAGTGGCGCGAATCGTACCGGTATGGGCTGTTGTGCGAAGCAGACGAAGTGTGAACCTACAGGTTCTGCGCAGATTGTTTGGGAATCACTCGATTCGGCGCGCGCAGTTGTTTACAAGAACCCACCGAGTAGAGGCTAGACGGCTTCCGAGGTAGAAGGACGCCTTCAGGGGCGCAGCAAGCTGGAGCGTGAGGTGCGAACCGGCAGCATGTTTCAAGTGACTTACGGGGAGGGGGGGGGTGGTTACAGCTTTGGGCCTTTGGGTGTCGGATGTAGTCGAAGAAGCCTTAATCCTACAAGTCCTAAACCAAGGGGTATATAAGATCTTAAGAGATCTCCTTTTACGGGCCCATACCAAGGGACCTCCCTAGGAGAGGACAAGGAAAGAAAAAAGGTTGTCAGTATAAGAAAGAAACCCTAAGCCTAAACCCTCAACCCGAAACCCTAAACCTCAAACCCTAAACCCTAAAAAAGCACTGGGCTTTTCCGGAGGACCTCGATGCCATCGAGCGTGCTGTGACGCTGGCCAGGTGACGCCCTGGAAGCCCAAAGGGTTTAGGGTTTAGGGTTTAGGGTTTAGGGTTTAGGGTGTAGGGTGTAGGGTTTAGGGTTTAGGGTTTAGGGTTTAGGGCAAGCTCCACACTTTTATCTCCCTCCTAAGGCCGAAATTCGTCGATCCTAAGGGGTATAACCCCAAGCTCTAAACCCTAAACCCTAAAGCCTAAACCCCAAACCCTAAACCGTAAACCCTAAGCCCTGAGCCCTAAACCCCAAACCCCAAACCCTAAACCCTAAACCCCTAAACCCCTAAACCCCTAAACCCCTAAACCCCTAAACCCCTAAACCCCTAAACCCCTAAACCCCTAAACCCCTAAACCTCCGAACCCCTAGATCCTACCAAACCCTCAGCCTCAAAGTCTCCCGTCGGACAGGAGACAGCGGCGTGGGAAAGAGGCCAAGGGCCTGAGCAGGCCGGCTTCGGGCATTTGATTGAAGGTGTGAGGGTTTAGGGTTTAGGGTTTAGGGTTTAGGGTTTAGGGTTTAGGGTTCAGGGCTCAGAGTTTCAGGTCTAGTAGGGCGTGAGCACTGCAGCAGCAGAGACATCGTGATGGGTCCTATGCGCAGCAAGAACACGACATGCTCTGATGGGTTTGAGTTCAGAGCAGCATCAGCCGTGGACTCAGAAACGTCACTTTCTGGTGCCTTTGCCAATGCTTCTTGTCACTATTATTACGAAATTAACACAGCTATACTTGCGATTAAGATTTGCCGTTTTGCTGGTATTATTGGTCTTACCATTGCTGGAACTACCTGTCCTTACCACTATTATTCCCCATTTTTGATTACTACTGTAGGTTTTTCTACTTAGTCTTAACAAGTGTGTAGGGCCAGCTGCAGCGGCTCAACTGAAGCACGCATCTCGGGCCCACTCCAAACGCTGCCATGGCCAAGCGCTTTGGTCCGAGCGGTTAGGGTTTAGGGTTTAGGGTTTGGGGTTTAGGATTTAGGGTTTAGGGGTTAGGGTTGCTTGTGCTCAGGGGGGATCAGCGTCAAGGGGTTCGGGGTTTTGATGTTTGGTCTAAAACCTAAACCCTAAACCCTAAGCCCTAAACCCCTAAACCCCTAAACCCCTAAACCCCTAAACCCCTAAACCCCTAAACCCCTAAACCCCTAAACCCCTAAACCCCTAAACCCCTAAACCCCTAAACCCCTAAACCCCTAAACCCCTAAACCCCTAAACCCCTAAACCCCTAAACCCCTAAACCCCTAAACCCCTAAACCCTAAACCCTAAAGGGTTGGCTGAGTTTAGTTTAGGGCTCAGGCTCTCCGTGTTGGGCCGAGGCATGCCCTTGTCACCATCAGCGTGCTGCTGACCTCTTTATGCGCCGTGGCGAGTGATGCAGCCAGGCTGAATTAGGGTTTAGGGTTTAGGGTTTAGGGTTTAGGGTTTAGGGTTTAGGGTTAGGGTGCTTCTTGTCACACATGCTGAGCCATGCTGGGACTTCTTGCCCTGCTCGCCTAATTCCCTGGAGTTCCGCTGAGGCCTGCGCCCAGGCAAAGAACGAGACATGTCCATCGCGCACAGCAGGCACCTTCATGCTGCAGGCTCGGCATGCGCGTTCCAAGTTGCACTCGGCTGGGCTCATGACGATGTGGGCTGACAGCCCCACCACGATTGTCGGAGGCTCCTGCGAGTATGCGAATGCGGCAAATGGGGGACTCAGCTCACCGGCTGCATCCAGCCCGTACATCAGCTCCCAAAGCTACTGCGCGGTGGACAGCGCCCTCTACTCTTCGGGTGCCGCCTGCGGCTCCTGCTGGCGCGTGGCGTACGATGGAAGCCCTGCCACCGATCCGGGGCTGCCTGGTAGCCTGGTGGTCCAGGTTGTCGACTCCGGGAGCGCTAAGGCCTTCGACTGCCACCTAACAGCTTTCAAAGCAATCACCGGGGCTTCCACCGGAGTTTTTCCCATCACGTACGAGCCGGTGGAGTGTGATGTGGAAGGCACATTGCCGGTGGCGACGGTGCTCGACGGCGGCAACGCCTGGTACACCAAGGTGGTCTTCTCGAACTTTGTTGCTGCTGTCACAGAGGTGGAGCTATTGTTGGGAACGAGTGTCTTCGCAATGACGAGGGTGAGTGGCGCCACATGGTCCGCCAGCACAGCCGGCAACTCGGATGCTGCTTCCTTCTCTGTGACATTGAGCACCGGAGTCATCATCTCCTTCCACTGCTTTGATTCCTGGCCTGTTCCCACAGGAAGCTCTTGCACGGTCGCCTCGGGCCCTTCAACTTCCAAAACCACTGCGAGCACCACAAGCACCACCAGCACCACCAGCACCACTAGCACCACCAGCACCACCAGCACCACCAGCACCCCGTCGACGACCGCCTTGACAAGCACCTCCCCACCGCAAACATCCCTGCCTCCCGTGAAGGAGTGGAGACCCGTGGATGGCGGAGAGGGCCGCGCATGCCGGGGAAGATGGTCGGGAGACAACTCTGCCAGTTATTACACCGTCACGCGCGCCCAAAGCCTGGAGGCTTGCAAGACGGCATGTGAAAGCAGGGAGGACTGTGTGGGCGTGGAGTTCTCTGGAAGCCGATGTGAGATCTGGACCCGGAGTGAGGGCATCCAGAGCAGCACGGCACTGCCCAACTTTTGGTGCCTCCGCTTCGCGTCGCCCCCGCGAGCGGGCTGCTTTGAGCCTGTGGATGGCGGCCTCAGCCGCGCCTGCCGGGGCGCGTCTCCAGCTGACAACTCGGCCGCCTACTACCGGGTCCTGGGAGGCAGCTGCAGCTGTCCGTTCTTTGAAAGACATCCTGGTTAAGGAAGCAATCGTGCATACACGCATGCCAGGTATGCTACTTCTGATAACGTGTATGTAAAGCCTGTCATGTCCAACCGGTCTGCAGCGTCAACTTACGGGTGGTTGGTGGGTGCGGTTGGTGTTGAGGAGTGTGACCTCAAAAGTTTTCCATCCCATCCCCCCCCCCCCCCCCCCCCAATCCTCCATCCCCAAAAGCCAAGCCTTAACCTTCTCAAGCCTGAAGTTGGCTTGCCCATGACCACCTCTACCCGAAACCCTAAACCCGAAACCCTAAACCCTAAACCCTCAACCCCTAAAGCCCAGAGGCATCCGGAGCCTGGGCCAGTGCCAGGAGGAGTGCCAGCAGGTGGCGGACTGCAAGGGCGTCGAGTACGACGGCCGCGGGCGATGCGGCGGGGTCTGCAAGAAGCTTCAGCCCCTAAATCCTAGCCCTAAACCCTAAACCCTAAACCCTACACCCTAAACCCTAAAAGACCCTAAACCCTAAACCCTAAACCTGAAATCCTAAACCCTAAATCCTGAACCCTAAGCCCGAAGCTCCAAGCCCTAAACCCAGCAGCCTTCGGGTCCGACCGTGACACCCCAAACCCTCGGCCCTGTTCTGAGCTCCTGAGATAAGCCTCACCACACCCTCTCCCCCCCGCCCTGCGAGCAAAAGCAGAAGACCCCTAAATCCCTGGCCTTTGTTCATGCTTGTTTGGCGTTCGCCATCTTGGCCCCAACGTCGCTCATGGCCCTGACCCCTTGAAGTCTCAAATCCGAAACCCTGCAGCCGTAGACCTCAGGGGGTTTAAGGTCCTTTAAGGGGGTTGGAGGTTTTAGGGGGGCTTCAGGGGGTTAAGGGGGGGTTTACGGGGGGCTCAAGGGGGGTTTGAAGGTGGGGTGTTTAAGGAGGGTTCAGGGTCTCAAGCTGAAACCCCAAACCCCAAACCCCAAAAACCCAAACCCTAAACCCTAAACCCTAAACCCTAAACCCTAAACCCTAAACCCTAAACCCTAAACCCTAAACCCTAAACCCTAAACCCTAAACCCTTGAAAGCGCCCTCGTTTCACCAAGAAGGTGAGATCTGGACCCGGCCCATGGGCATCCAGGCCGGCATTGTGCTCAGCGGCTGCTCGGAGAGCAGTGAACCCCTAAACCCTAAACCCTAAACCCTAAACCCTAAACCCTAAACCCTAAACCCTAAACCCTAAACCCTAAACCCTAAACCCTAAACCCTAAACCCTAAACCCTAAACCTAACCCTAAACCCTAAACCCTAAACCCTAAACCCTAAACCCTAAACCCTAAACCCTAAACCCTAAACCCTAAACCCTAAACCCTAACCCCTAAACCCTAAACCCTAAACCCTAAATCCTAAATCCTAATCCCTAAACCCTGAACCGTAAACAGTATACGGGCGAACATCCCAAAAGCACACGCTGAGTCGATGCGGAGGGGGTGTGTGAGCTGCGTAAGCTCAGGGTCCAAACCCTGTGCCCTGACCCCTTAACCCTTAACCCTAAACCCTTAACCCTGAACCCTAAACCCTAAACCCTAAACCCTAACCCCTAACCCCTAACCCCTACCCCCTAAACCCTAACCCCTAATCCCTAAATTTTGTCTAGGGGCGAAGCTTGGGTTCTGAGGGCTTAAGATCAAATATCGATTGCTCAGGCTTCTCTTGCTGGCGATTCGTGGGACAAATGGCAAGGCCCTCAGATGTCGCGGGCTTTTACAATGTCATAAAATCACTAAATGTTTGGTTCAGGGTTTAGGGTTGAGGGTGTAGAGTTTAAGGGCTTAGGCCTGAATCGGGAGACGCGGACATTTTGCTTTCCTCGGAAGAAGGCACAGTGAGTCGCCCCAAAGCTGCTGCTTTGGGGTTTAAGGCTCACTAGGCAGGCCCTCGGGATATTCCATGTTTTCCCGTATTGGGTTTTAGAGGATCATATTTAGGAGGATTTTTCCCAATTCGGGCTTAAGAGGAGATTATTGAAGAACATTTTCCCTTATTGGGTTTAAGAGGAGCATAGTGAAGACTATCTTCCCTTAGTGGCGTTCAGAGGGCCAGATTTAGGAATATTTTTCAGAGGGTTTTCAGGCCCATCCTAGTTCAGGGTTCAGGGTGCGGAGGGTTTAGTATCCACCTCCGAGACCTTCCAAGAAGCCAAACCGCGTTCTAAACCCTAAACCCTAAACCCTAAACCCTAAACCCTAAACCCTAAACCCTAAACCCTAAACCCTAAACCCTAAACCCTAAACCCTAAACCCTAAACCCTAAACCCTAAACCCTAAACCCTAAACCCTAAACCCTAAACCCTAAAAAACCCTAAACCCTAAACCCTAACCCCCCTAAACCCTAAACCCTAAACCCTAAACCCTAAACCCTAAACCCTAAACCCTAAACCCTAAACCCTAAACCCTAAACCCTAAACCCTAAACCCTAAACCCTAAACCCTAAACCCTAAACCCTAAACCCTAAACCCTAAACCCTAAACCCTAAACCCTAAACCCTAACTAAACCCTAAACCCTAAACCCTAAACCCTAAACCCTAAACCCTAAACCCTAAACCCTAAACCCTAAACCCTAAACCCTAAACCCTAAACCCTAAACCCTAAACCCTAAACCCTAAACCCTAAACCCTAAACCCTAAACCCTAAACCCTAAACCCTAAACCCTACCCTATACCCTAAACCCTAAACCCTAAACCCTAAACCCTAAACCCTAAACCCTAAACCCTAAACCCTAAACCCTAAACCCTATACCCGCCCGCCACCCCTCTCCTTCTCTCCTGGGAGGCCCCTGGAGGCCCCGAGGAGGCCCCTGGGAGACCCCTGGATTCGAGGTCCGTGGGAGGCCTTTGAGGCCTCTGCAAGGCCCCTGGAGAGGCCCAAGGGCCTGGGAGGCCCCTGCCACGGCTGAAGGCCTCATTCATGTCCTTGGCGGGGCCGGTCTGACGCCATGTAGCCTGAAAAAACAATGAGAAAGCCCTCCGGCCGAAGACAGCCCCCAACGCAAACGCTGATTTGGCTCTTGCAAGCTTCTAGATCTTTCTAGCAAAGGGTTTGTCGCCATGCAGCCTCTACGCTCCGGCAAACGCTGATTTGGCTCTGGTGAGCTTCTAGACATGACTTTCACAAAGCCTGTTTATAGTAACACCATGACATCCCGACGTCGAGAATAGAAACAATGAGAAGGCCTCCGGCCGAAGACACCCCCCAACGCAAACGCTGATTTGGCTCTGGTGAGCTTCTAGACTCTAGACATGACTTTCACAAAGCCTGTTTATAGTAACACCAAAGCCTGTTTCCTGTAACACCATGACATCCCGACGTCGAGAATAGAAACGATGAGAAGGCCCTCCGGCCGAAGACACCCCCCAGCGCAAACGTTAATTTGGCTCTCGCAAGCTTCTAGACATGACTTTCACAAGGCGTGTTTATAGCAACAAGCCTGAATGCAGAAGTGTTTAGATGTGGGCTGGCTTTGGTTTGGCTGGCTCTGGTTTGGTTCGTTTTGAGTAGTGTTTGGGTGGTCTTGGGGTGGGCATGTCTGCACACACGTGCGTGCAGCTGAACAATGCTACAGCCTAAACCCTAAACCCTAAACCCTAAACCCTAAACCCTAAACCCTAAACCCTAAACCCTAAACCCTAAACCCTAAACCCTAAACCCTAAACCCTAAACCCCAAACCCTAAACCCTAAACCCTAAGCCGAAACCCCAAACCCCAAACCCCAAACCCTAAACCCTAAACCCCAAACCTTAAACCCTAAACCCTAAGCCCTAAACCCGAAACCCCAAACCCCAAACCCCAAACCCCAAACCCCAAACCCTAAACCCTAAACCCTGAATCTCAAAACCTCCTCAACAACTCCCGGCTCGCCCAGGAGTCCTGAGCGCGGTCCTGATCTAAAGGTCCTTGTTGGGAAACTATTTGGGGGTTTAGGGTTAGGGTTTAGGGTTTAGGGTTTAGGGTTTAGGATTTAGGGTTTAGGGTTTTGGGTTTAGGGTTTAGGGTTTAGGGTTTACGCTTTACGCTTTACGGTTTAGGGAAGGTAGGGGGTATCTTATTGAGGTCCTGAATCTTATTTTCCTAAGCCCCATTTAGCCTAGGCTCCTTAGATATTTCTTCATGCGTAGGTTCCTACGGGCTGCTGAGGGAAATACAGTGACATGGTAGGAACAGGTAGTTCGATCAACTACCATGTACAGGGCTGTCCAACGCCACAAGGCTTTGTGAGAAGCCGGCTAGTTTGGCCTCAGTTTGCAATGGAGGCGCAAATAATGCGGCTCCTTCTGCTCTTTTGTTCCGGACTTCTTACAGGTAGGCGATGGCTCGCGGTGATACTGTGTGATGGCATCTGTGTAGAGACGATGCCACTTGCACCGCAACAAGCTGGGAGTTGTCGCCCAACTTCCGGGAACAAGAGCTCACGGAACGGCAAACAGGCCAGTAAAAGCATTGCAGCATTGCGCTTCCGAGGGGTTCTAACTCGCGTTTCCTTTCTTGGGGACACCATGTCTTCTTACATATCTTATACGGACACCCTTGCTTAGAGCAAACCCCAATATGTTGGTCTGTGCAGATGTGCGCAGGTCTGTTCCCGATCTGAAGGCGGGCCTTTTTGTGGAGTGGGGTTTGTGGGTTTAGGGTTTACGGTTTAGGCTTGGGATGTTCCCCCTTATACTAACAGTCCTTCATAGGGATCATAGTACCCATGACTATCCCAGTCCTTTATAGGGAGTACTATAATTAATGGGTACTATACTCCCTATTTTGAGGACTGTTAGTACAAGGGGGAACATCCCAACCCTAAACCCTAAACCCTAAACCCTAAACCCTAAACCCTAAACCCTAAACCCTAAACCCTAAACCCTAAACCCTAAACCCTAAACCCTAAACCCTAAACCCCAAAAGGTTTCGGGTTTTGCGGATCGGGGGCGGCCTTGTGCAGGTGGCGGGATCTCCACAAGCTTCTCTAAGCTCTTCTGCAAGGACTCCAGAGTGCTGGAAGAGTTTGCGTGCAGGAGGGTTTAGGGTTTAGGGTTTAGGGTTTAGGGTTTAGGGTTTAGGGTTTAGGGGGTGTCGAGTCGCCCTAAGCACATGTGCCTCATGGCTGTTTCAGTTGCGAACCCAGAAAAAGCCCAAAAACCCTAAACCCTGCTGCAGGATGCGACCAGAGGTCTCAGGCCAGCCTTGCGCAGAATGTGTGGTGAGGTTTGGGGTTTGCCTAAACCCGAGCCCTAAACCCTAAACCCTAAACCCTAGCCCTGAACCCTAAACCCTAACCCTTAACAGCTTAGAGGCCGCCCCAAGCCCTAAAGAACCTGTGCTTGCTCCAGTCATCGGGCAGTTCTCTTCGACCTCTCTGTTTCGCAGGGTGCCCCAAGCCCTAAACCCTAAACCCTAAACCCTAAACCCGAAACCCTAAACCCTAAACCCTAAACCCTAAACCCCAAATCCTAAACCCTAAACCCTAAACCCTAAACCCACCCTGAGAGCTCTGATCTTTTGTAGGAAACCCGAAGAAACGTAAAAGGGTGATTGTAACACTGCCTATAGAAGCGGGTTACCTGAGAATCCTAAACAGGCTTCTTTAACTGTATTCTCTCTCTATATACATAGATATGTATAGATATAGTACAGTATAATCACGTGGAATGCATGATAGTCTAGTGCACTTACTTACTGTTGAGCTCACTTACTTACTCACTTACCTACGTGTCTACTTAATTGCTTTCTTACTTACTTACTTACTTACTTACTTACTTACTTACTTACTTACTTACTTACTTACTTACTTACTTACTTACTTACTTACTTACTTACTTACTATACATATATATATATATATGTCTTTATGTATATTTACATGTTATGGCAAGTTGGAGGGTTTCGGATGGGCAGCCGATCCATGCACAAAGCGCCAGGCGGCAGCCGTAGCGCCTCTGCGCTGGCGAGGACCCTCGGGTTCCCTGCATGAACCCTAAAAGCGTTGCACCAAGTGAGCCCCTAAAGGGTTTAGGGTTTAGGGTATAGGGTTTAGGGTTTAGGGTTTAGGGTTTAGGGTTCTTGTACTCTTAAAGGGGGGATGGGATGATAGAAGTATAGGGAATGTGACCCCAAATTTAGGATTCATTTGGCCCTCCAAGAGCTCTGCAGAGGCTGAGCCAGGGGCTTTTGTGGGGCTTAGGGTGTTTTGGGGTTCAGGGTTTGGGGCTTAGGAAGTTTAGGGCTTAGGGTTTAGGGTTTAGGGTTTAGGAAGTTGGGTTTGGGGAAGATTTTTCGGGAGTTTCGGGTTCAGGGTTTTGGGGTCACAGGGTTCGGGGATTTCAGCCTGCACTGACACAAGGCTTCTACATTCCTTTGGGGGTCCTCGAGGGATTCGCCGGCCCGGCTTCTTGAACCGGGCAGGCCCTGAACCCTAAACCCTAAACCCTAAACCCTAAACCCTAAACCCTAAACCCTAAACCCTAAACCCTAAACCCTAAACCCTAAACCCTAAACCCTAAAACCCTAAACCCTAACCCTAAACCCTAAACCCTAAACCCTAAACCCTAAACCCTAAACCCTAAACCCTAAACCCTAAACCCTAAACCCTAAACCCTAAACCCTAAACCCTAAACCCTAAACCCTAAACCCTAAACCCTAGACCCTAAACCCTAAACCCTGAACGCCAAACCCTAAACCCTAAACCCTAAACCCTAAACCCTAAACCCTAAACCCTAAACCCTAAACCCTAAACCCTAAACCCTAAACCAAGTTGAGGCACCCAGGGGCTGGATGTTGAGTGTCCTTGTGAGTAAGTGGGTTTCGAGGGTCGGTCCCCAAATCTAAGAGTGCCCCGGATTTCCGGTATCAGCTTAAGGTTTAGGGTTTAGGGTTTAGGGTTTAGGGTTTATAGGGGTTAGGGTCGCAAAGGTCTGCGAGCACGACTGAAGAAGCATGAGCATGAGCGGAAAGCAAGGGAACTCTGGTGAAGAGGGGGTGGGATACACCCCTCCGGGGCCGCGCTGGTGCTGAAAGCCCGATACGACACCATCAGCCCTCGGCCCTAAACCCGAAACCCGAAACCCGAAACCCCAAACACTAAACACTAAACCCTAAACCCTAAACCCAATCCCTCACCCCTCCTTCAGGACAGCCTCTGCAGGCCAGCTGCCGACCACCCCGTCCAACCCGAAGAAGGCACCTGTGCTGCTTCGTCGGCGTTGGGGTGTGTTTACAATACAGGGTTAGGGTTTAGGGTTTAGGGTTTAGGGTTTAGGGTTTAGGGTTTAGGGTTTAGGGTTTAGGGTTTAGGGTTTAGGGTTTAGGGTTTAGGGTGTGTTACGTTCTGGGTTGCTCGCTGGGCTCCGGGGGTCTCACCTTATTTTTCCAACCGGCCCGTCTGCCCGGGTCGCTCGCAACATCGCGTGGCGGTAAGCCCACCCCAAGCCATCCGGCAAATTCTTTTAGGGTTTAGTTCCTAAAGTCTGGTTTTGCTTTTTCCAGCGGGGGCATGCTGTGCCCCTGTGCACGCTGTTTCAGCACCGTCCCGATCTGAGCCTCGCGTGGGCAGGCTGTGAAAGGTCGGGGGGGTAGCCCTTCATCATCAAAATCGGGACGGGCTTGTTTGAAGGCGTTTGGCATCCCGCATCTGCCGTCACGGAAGGTGTCTGGCATGTGTCTCACAGATTGGTTTGGGTTACTGTAGGGGTACCGCTGCCCGTCGACCGGGCCAGCGTCCCGACGTGCTCATCTGCGATCCTCGTTTGTCAGCACGGAAACCATCGACGAAAAACAATTTGGGTTACCGAAGGGGTAGCGCTGCCCCTCGACCGGGCCAGCGTCCCGATACGACTCCCCCTTGACGAAGACTAAGCTGTGAAGCGGCCTGAAGCGAAGCTTTCGAAGCTTTTGGAGGAACATCAAATTCCTGAAGCGAAGCTCTCGAAGCTCCTGGGAAGCGTCCAGGGCCTCCCACACAGATTTCAAGGCTTCTAGAGGCTACCAGAAGCTTTTGTGAGGGCCTGCTAGGGGTTCCGGGAGCCCAAAAACTCCAGAAACGAGAGGCTTCCCAGAACCATTGATTTCAGCACAAAAAAATTCGCATTTTCATTCTGGGTCCAGGCCAGTCCTGGGGTCCCCCCTGTTTGGGGGCTTTGAGAAGCTTCCCTGAAAAGAAACTTTTTTTGCAGGAGCTCAAAAACAAGGTTCAGAAATGGTCTGAGACAGAAAAAGCTCAGAAATGGTCTGCACCAGAAGTGGCCTGGAAGGAAGACAAAAAAGCTCAGAAATGGCTGGGGAAAGCTCAAAATGGCTCAGAAATGGTTTCAACGAAGCCTGGAGAAAGGTGAAAACAGGGCCTCCCAAGCAGGTTTCAAGGCTTTTGGAAGCTACCAGAAGCTTTTGTGAGGGCTTGCTAGGGGTTCCGCGACCCGAAAAGTCCAGAAACGAGAGGCCTCCCAAAAACCATCCATCTCATGTGGGTCCAAGCCAATCCTGGGGTCCCCCCATTTGGAGGACTTACTTCAGAAATGGTCAAAAAAAACCTCAGAAATGGTCCGGGAGAGGTGCCCCGAGGTACCCTCAACCCTCAACCCTCAACCCTAAACCCTAAACCCTAAACCCGAAACCCTACATCCTAAACCCTAAACCCCCCCTGAAATGCCAGGTGCGCCGCCCCGCCCCATACGCGACGTCCGTCATCCCGGACGAGGACGCCATGAGCGAGCGCAGCTGCGTGGAGGTCGGGCTGCCTGTTGGGCATGGGTTTAGGGTTTAGGGGGGTTTAGGGTTTAGGGTTTAGGGTTTAGAGTTTAGGGTTTAGGGTTTAGGGTTTAGGGTTTAGGGTTTGCAGTACAGAGTGTAGGGTTTCGGGTTTCGGGGTGTAGGGTTTCGGGTTTAGGGTGCATTAGAAGCCTGGGGTTTAGGGGTTTGGGGCTTAGCTTTTTGGAGGACTGCTCTATACAGGCTGTACAAACCCTAAAAAACCCTAAACCCTAAAGACCCTAAACCCTCAACTCCTGAACCCGAAACCCTAAACCCCCTAAACCCTAAACCCTCTGAACCCTAAAGCCTCTAAACCCTAAAATCCGGAACTGTGCCGCCAGGTGAATCCAAAGCATCCGGTGCCGCTACCGCCCAAGCTGAAGCCCATGGATCACTGGGCGGGGGCCCCTGACATGGGGGTTTAAGGTTTCGCAGTTTAGTGTAGGTTTAGGGGTTAGGTCTTTAGGGGTTTGGGGGTTTGGGGTTTAGGTCTTTTTCAGGGTTCAGGGTTGAAGACCTATGTACGTAGGGGTTTAGGGTGTGCGAGTACGTATGTCCTGTGTATATTTCTATATGCCCCGACTCTGCAGCAGCGCAGAGCAAGCCTGACATCAGCATCCAGAGAAGGGCTTGGCACACGCGAGGGAGCCGCTGTCGGGCCTGCGTGGTGTTTGGTTGTGGTGGTGGGGGGGGGGGGGGGGGGGGGCGAAGCACATGCATATAGTTTCTGGGTTGGAGTCCGGACCCAAACATCCGCAAACCCATCACCAAAATTTGATAAAGTTTGACACCACAGCGCCGCGTACCGGACCCCCCCTATCATCCACCCTAACCCTAAACCCTAAGCACGAATTGCTCGCTGCAAGGATCTCATCGTCGCCTTTGACACACAAAAGTTTCGGAATGAATACGAGGCCTACGTGAAGGCCCTTCTGCCCCCTGGGTTTCCACCCGTGGGGCTTGGAAGTAAGAAGGAGGGACCCCTAGAAGGCACCCTTAACTTAATTCCTCTACATAGCCCCGAATATGTGCACTTGATATAGCCCCTACATACCTAACTAGCCCCTACACTACCCCTAAGGTCCCTTATGAGGGTCCCTCATTTAGTCCCTTGATGGAACATCCGGAAGTCCTGGAACTTGGAACTGTGAGGGCCCCCAAACCCTAAAGTGCTTCTAACGTAAGTGCACCAACGATTACCAAAGAAAAAGGATAGCGTATAATGCGGGGTGTATGGGTCTGTTTTGCGCGGACCGAAAAAATCTGCATGTCGAAAGCATTCACGAAGAATTTGTTCTCAACACCCTCTATCGTGTCTGGCCCTAGACTCCCTAGACTCTACTTGAAGGTTCATGGTACTCATGAACCAATTAGAACTGTGCTGATAACGCCACTTATGAGCCCCTTAAGTTATAAGTACAGTTACAATTGGTTAATGAGTACCATGAACCTCCAAGTAGACCCTGAACACTGAACGTTCTCGTGTTTGGCTCAAAGGCGCGCAGGCTTGGTGATCTCTGTGGCCACTCCCAAAGGTAGCTTGGTCAGGACGCGTGTCGTGCGCCATGGTGAACGCCCGGGCCCCGAGGTGCAAGCAGCAAACTTCGAGCCTAGGCCCACCATGCCGAACTGTTAGGGTTCAGGGTTTTAGGGTTTAGGGTTTTTAGGGTTTAGGGTTTAGGGTTGAGGGTAAAGTTCTTACAATGGAAGTACCTGACATCCCCTTGTCTCCCCCTTGGAGTGGGCCGCAAACGGCTGAGGCCGCCCCAGAGACGAATGAGGGCAACGAGGCCAACGAGGTCAACGAGGAGGTGGCGGCGGCGGCTGCGGAGGAAGTGCCATCCGGCCTGGGACCCGGCTTAGGGGCTTGTAGGAGGTTTTAGGGGCGTTATTGGAGGGCTTCGGGCGGTTGTAGGGCGTTTCGGGCTTAGGGGTTCTTAACAATAGTAGGGTCGAGGGTGCTTTGGGGGAGGTTTCGGTCTGGGGGGGGGGGGGGGGTTTGCTCCTCAGGCTCTGAATCTTGAGCAGAATTGTCACGAAGAAGGGGGCAAACACAAGTCATGCTTCAGGCCCAAGCGGCTCAAGCGAGAGTCGCCTTCCGCCGGGCGCCTGGCAAGACTTTTCTCCCTGGTTCCTAGTAGGAAATGAGGGAATGAGGCACCTTATATCCCCCTATAATATATACCCTTAACAAAGGAGCATGCAGGGTACCTCATTCCCTCATTCCCTACCAAGAACCAGTAAGTTTTCGGAGTGTTGTTTGCAGAAACGGTTTCTTTGGCAAACCCTCAGGGCTGATGTATAATTCCCTCCCTGATTATTTGGGCGTCCGCCTATTGCCGTTCCCTTCATTCTTTATAGGTTTACATAAACGTATATATTTCAAACCCTACACCACCGTTATAACCACACTTTTTCCCCTAAACCCTAACCGTTCAACCCGATAGAGTTAAGGTTAAGGGGTTAGGGTTTTTGATTTAGGCATTTTAAAGTTTAAGCCTAAACCCACAGAGCATTTAAAACGACAACTCAGAGAGTTTTAACCTTAAGGGTTGAAGGTTCGGGCAGTCAACCTTAACCCTGAACCATTTAGGGTCAGAACCTGCTTGCCACTCTGGCCCTGGATCCAAGATTGCTCCGGAGATTCTGCCGTGGACATCTTGGATCTTGGATCTTGGATCTTGGATCCCACCCCATATTGAATATTGAAAAAAACGGTTCAAAAATTCAATATCGGGCAGAATCCAAGATCCAAGATCCAAGATGCCCACGGGAGAAATTCTGCAGCAATCTTGGATCCCACCCGGGCCCTGGATCCAAGATTGCTCCGGAAATTCTCCCGTGGGCATCCTGGATCTTGGATCTTGGATCCCACCCAATATTTAAAAAAAAATACAATATTCAATATTGGGTGCCATAAGGCTCAGTCCCTTACACCTCAACACGGTTATCTTCAAGAATGCAAGTCCCTTAGACCTTAACAGGGTTAAAACTTCCAGAAAAAACCTTAACACAGTTAAATCCTCAAGAATGCCTAAAAAAGCAGGGGGGGGGGATATACACGTACCCAACCCTAAACCCTAAACCCTGAACTCGAAACCCCAAACCCCAAACCCCAAACCCTAAACCCCAAACCCCAAACCCTAAACCCTAAACCCTAAACCCTAAACCCTGAACCCTAAACCCTAAACCCTAAAACTCTAAGCCCTAGGTTCTGTTTCGCAAATGTCATCCCAGGCTTCAGCTTAGCCGGCTCCCGGCCGACAAGCTTCTGAAAGTCCATCAGGCCCCCAGAGGGGTTGAGGGATTACTTGGTTTAGGGTTTAGGGTTTAGGGTTCAGGGTTTAGGGTTCCGGCTTCACGGGTACTTGTGGGAACTATGGTTATAACCTTGTTTGGGGTACGGATAAGCCCGCTTCTCAGTGCCCATGAGCCTCCGAGTAGGGTTTCGGGCTTTAAGGCCTTGGCCTGCATAGGCTGTCCTTGTTTGCCTTCGCCTGCTTCTGCTCTTCTTGAAGAGCCAGTGGAGAAGAGCCCTAAACCCTAAACCCTAAGCCCTAAACCCTAAGCCCTAAGCCCTAAACCCTAAACCCTAAACCCTAAACCCTAAACCGTAAACCCTAAACCCTAAACCCTAAACCCTAAACCCTAAACCCTAAACCCTAAACCCTAAACCCTAAACCCTAAACCCTAAACCCTAAGCCCTAAACCCTAAACTCTAAACCCTAAAGGCGCTCATGGAGCTTCAGGAGGTGCGCCGGACTCTGGTGAGATGCAGGGAAGGATTTTCTGGAACCGTATGCCCTGGGATGTTCCCACTTCTACTTGCCAGTCCCTAATGGGGATTCTAGCATAGGTTTGGGGTTTCGGGTTTAGGGTTTGGGGTTTAGGGTGTAGGGTTTAGGGTTGAGGATTTAGGGTTTAGGGTTTGGGGTTTAGGGCTTCTGCTAACAGTCCTGAAGTACCCCCCTTTAAGGACTGTTTGTAGAAGGGGGAATATTCAACTTATGCCCGAAGAACCCTCCAAAACCATCGAAAGCCACCAAAAGCCATCATAGAAACCATCATCGAAACCACCAAGAAAACCATCAAAGGCCACCAAGAAGCCACCAAGCAGCCACCAAAAGCCATCAAAAACCATCAACAACCATCAAACACAACCAAAAACCATCACAAGCCATGACAAAAACCATCAAACACCATCAGAAACCCTCAAAAGCGACTTTTCAACCGCAGGTGCTCGAAAAACACACCCACCGAATGGGACTGGGGTGTACCAGTTTTCCCCACTTGTCCTTCATACTTCAGACCCCAAACGCCTCCCGCACCCCCCCAAGTGTGCCCTACACCCCAAACACCCCAAACACCCCAAACACCCCAAACACCCCAAACACCCCAAACACCCCAAACACCCCAAACACCCCAAACACCCCAAACACCCCAAACACCCGAAACACCCCAAACTCCACAAACTCCCCAAACCCCCCAAGTAAGCGACCATCCTCCGCCCTCTAAACCCCGAAACGCTGGAGCCCAAAACCCTAAACCCCCCTAAGCCCCTACTTCCTGAACCCTGAACCCTAAACCCCAGAGCCTGCTTCATGAACACCAAGCCACTGCCTAAACACCCTCAACTGCCGCCCGGAAGCCCCAAGACTGCAAGGCCTAAACTTCACGGAGCCCTGAAGCCCTGAAACCCTTGAGACCTGAAGGCCTGATACCCTGAAGCCCTGAAGCCCTGGTACCCGGAAGACCTGAAGCCCTGAAACCCTGAAACCCAGAAACCCTCAAAACCCTCAAAACTCCCCCACTGAACCCTGGACCGAGAATGAAACCCTAAACCCTAAACCCTAAACCCTAAACCTGAAACCCTAAACCCTAAACCCTGAAACCCTGAAAACCCTCAAAACTCCCCCACTGAACCCTGGACCGAGAATGAAGGCAGGCTTGAGTGAAGTGCCTGACCTCTCAGCTCTGTCGAGGGTGGCCCGGGAACCCAGCGGTCCTGGGCAGGGTTTTTCGGCTTTGGGGGTTTAGGGTTTAGGGTTTAGGGTTGAGGGTTGAGGGTTTAGGGCTTGGGGGGTGTTTGGCTGGTTTTTGTTGTGGTTGTAGTTGAGGGGGGGGGGGAAGGAGGTGTTAAGTGATTCAGGGTTAAGGTTGAGTGTAGGGTCTAGGGCGATGAAACAAGGGTTGGCTGGGGCTGTAAGCTGTAAGTGTTAGTCCAAGGGTTCAGGGTTTCAGGACTACTGGAGGCGTTTCCCCGTCTGAACGGGCAGGGGCATGAGGGTCAACCTAAATCCCAGACCGGAAATTGTTAACCCTAAGCCCTCAACCCTCAACCCTCAACCCTCAACCCTCAACCCTCAACCCTCAACCCTCAACCCTCAACCCTCAACCCTCAACCCTCAAACCTCAACCCTCAACCCTCAACCCTCAACCCTCAACCCTCAACCCTCAACCCTCAACCCTCAACCCTCAACCCTCAACCCTCAACCCTCAACCCTCAACCCTCAACCCTCAACCTAAACCCTCAACCCTAAACCCTAAACCCGAATCCCTCAACCCTAAACCCTCAACCCTCAACCCTAAACCCCAAGCCCTAACCCCTAACCCTAAACCCTAAACCCTAAACCCTAAACCCTAAACCGTAAACCCTAAACCCTAAACCCTCAACCCTCATCCCCAAACCCTCAACCCTCAACCCTCAACCCTCAACCCTCAACCCTAAACCGTAAACCCTAAACCCCAATGCGGTTCAGGGTTTCGGGTTTCGGGTGTAGGGTTTAGGGTTTAGGGTTCAGGCCAAGTCACAGATTCGCATGCCCATTCGTTTGAGGGGCTGGAACCTGAGTTTTGCTAGCAAAAGGTCAAGAAGAAGACGGACGCTGGCAATAACGCGCGCCTGCCGTTTGAGGACCCATCTGCACATTTGTGAATCAGACGTGAGAAAGGCCAATTCTGCAAAAATCCTGCTAAACCTCAAACCCTATGCCCCATACTTGAACATCCTAAAGCCCTGAAGCACAAAACCCTACGCCCCTAAACCCGAAGCCCTAAGCCCTAGACCCTAAACCAGAAGCTCTTAACCTTAAACCTCAAAAACCCGACGCCCCTGAAACCGCAAATGCCCGAGGACCATACGTCCGAGTACATGGGAATGACCCTGTGGGCATGGACTCCCAAGCGTGCAGACCCCGGCCAACCCATTATACCCAAAGCGGGTTTAGGGTTTAGGGTTTGGGGTTTGGGGTTTAGGTTATAGGGTTTAGGGTTTAGGGTTTAGAGTTTAGGGTTTAGGGTTTAGGGTTTAGGAATTCCAGTGCTTCTTGCAGGTTCACGGACCTTCGGCCCTAAAACCTGAACCCGAAGCCCTAAGCCCCGAAACCAGAACCTGCCAAAGGCTGGTTTGAGAACATCAACGGGACGGGCAAGGCAGCAGGAGCGAAGTCCGAGGCGTGGCGGGGCTTCAAGCCAATGGGGGTGAGAGCCTAAACCCTAAACCCTAAACCCTAAACCCGAAACCCGAAACCCTAAACCCTAAACCCTAAACGCTAAACCCTAAACCCTAAACCCTAAACCCTAAACCCTAACCCTAAACGCTAAACCCTAGACCCGCGGTGTCGCAGGTTCAGAGGTGACCACACATCATGCATCAGCTCCCGAACCTCTGAGCCCCTGTCGTCCCCAGAAGCATCATGAGCATCAGCTGCCTAACCTCTCAGCTCCGTGAACCCCGCGGGCCAGCATCATGAACATCACCCCAAACCCCAAACCCCCAAACCCCCAAACCCCCAAACCCCAAACCCCAAACCCCAAACCCCAAACCCCAAACCCCAAACCCCAAACCCCAAACCCCAAACCCCAAACCCCAAACCCCAAACCCCAAACCCCAAACCCCAACAGCCTTCTTGTAGAAAGGAATCCCGACTTCCGAAACCCCTAAAACCCTGCATCCAAAACATGGGTAGTTCTCTGAATTAGGGCCTAAACCCTAAAACCCTAAACCCTAAACCCTAAACCCTAAAGCCTGAACCCTAAACCCCACTCCGATGTGGCCCAGTGATCCTGAAAAAGTCTTGCTAAGTGATCCGTCAACCCCCCAAAGCCCCAGAACCCACAAACTCTCAAGCTCTTGGTGACTGAAGACCCTAGACGCTTGACGCTTGACGCTTGACGCTTGACGCTAGACCCTAAATCCTAAACCCTAAACCCCAAGCCCTAAACCCTAAACCCTAAAGGCCCTAAACCCTAAACCCTAAACCCTAAAAACCCTATAAACCCTGAGCACCTGTGCCCGCCCCAAATGCCAGGCAACTGAAGAGCAAGCCGAAGACAGCCTCCCACCAGCCCGAGGCTTAGGGTTTGGGGATTGCTAGGGTTTAGGGTTTAGGGTTTAGGGTTTAGGGTTTAGGGTTTAGGGTTTAGGGTTTAGGGTTTAGGGCCTTTAGGCTCTGGCATTTGGTGGGGGCTGTGCGAGTTTCAGGTGTTTAGAGGTTTCGGGCGCTGAGACGTTTGGCTCAAGGCTAATGGAAGAGGTTTGTATGGCCATAAGAGGTTTATGTAGCAGCCTGAACGGCCAGAGTCAGCACACTGGTCGGTGATTTGTACAATTCATAGAGGGGGTTGTGGGTGTGGCGGGGGGGGGGGGGGGGAAGGGGCAGTAGGGCAGCATCTGAATTGTTGCGTTGAGGGTTATGGATGTTCCTCACCAAGGCAGATCTCTTCTCCACAGTCCACCTTCTCTACCTTGTCGACTGTACTAGGGTTTAGGGTTTAGGGTTTAGGGTTTAGGGTTTAGGGTTTAGGGTTTAGGGTTTAGGCTAGAGGCCCGAACATCCGCTGAGACATACTCAGGAATCAGCAGACCTCCAGACCAAGTTCGACAAGCGCATCGCCTCCTGCGAGAAGTGGAACGAAAACCAGGTGCTTGAGGTCCTTGCCCTGTTTTGCACATGGGGGGTTTCGGGTTTAGGGTTTAGGGCTTAGGGTTTAGAGTTTAGGGTCTAGGGTTTAGGGTTTAGGTTCAGGCATCACAACGTTTTCTTGTTGAAGCTGCTCCTGGGGACTTCGGGCTGGTAGGGGACCGAGAGACAGTCGCAAGCAGACTGTCACGAGAGAGGATGGCACTCGGAATTGGAGAGTTGAATCTTTCCTCCAAAGCCCCAAGCCCTAAACCCCAAACCCCGAACCCTAAACCCTAAACCCTAAACCCTAAACCCTAAACCCTAAACCCTAAACCCTAAACCCTAAACCCTAAACCCTAAACCCTAAACCCTGTGCAGAAACATAGAATCGACATCGCCGCCTTCCGCAACTGGTTTGAAGCAATGAAGAAGGCACGGCTGTGAAACCGATACCCTGAGCTTTCCTGCTGGGTTTAGGGTTTGTTTAGGGTTTAGGGTTTAGGGTTTAGGGTTTAGGGTTTAGGGTTTAGGGTTTAGGGTTTAGGGTTTAGGGTTTAGGGTTTAGGGTTTAGGATTGAGCCCAAGTGACCATGAGGCGACTGATGAGGTGCGGTCTCTTGTGCACATGGAGCCCAACAAGACGCAGGCGCCTTCAACGTCAACAGGGTTGAGGGTTGAGGGTTGAGGGTTGAGGGTTGAGGGTTGAGGGTTGAGGGTTTAGGGTTTAGGGTTTAGGGTTTAGGCGGGGCCTGGCCTGTTGTGAGAGCTGGCTGGATTGCTCATGCTGTGCAAGCATACCATCCCCAGACCCACGAACCCAAAACTCAATAAGCGCTGCACAACCCTAAGCCCTAAACCCTAAACCCTAAACCCTAAACAACCCCAAGCAACCCCAAACGACACCTGAAGCCCTTACTTGGAGGTTCACTGGTAACAATGGTTAGACCCTTATTCAGGGCACTTATAGGCTTAAGTGCCCATGAAACCTCCACCCTAAACCCTAATTAAACCCTAAACCCTCAACCCAGTCGACCGAGGCCGGCGACGGCGTGGAGGTGCTGTTTGAAAAGACGGCGTCGGTTGGCGGCCCGCGCGTCCTTCCGAAGGCCCGGCTGGGTTTAGGGTTTGGGGTTTAGGGTTTCGGGTTTAGGGTTTAGGGCTTAGGGCTTAGTGTTTATTAGGGTTTAGGTTTAGAGCTCAGGGATTAGGGTGTGGGTTGAGGGTTTAGGCAGGTTCCACGTGAGGGCCCTGGGGCGATATGAAATGAGGGTTTTATGGGTAGATCGTGCCTGCCTACGGATATGGGTGTGTTTTTTTTTCAAGAGTTGCTAAACCCTAAACCCTAAACCCGAAACCCTAAAGCCAAAAGCCTAAACCGTAAACCCTAAACTGCCCGACTCTGCCTTTTGGGGTCCTTCTTTTCAGGGTGCCGTTCTGTACACCCAACAGCCTTCTTGTAGGAAGGAATCCCGACTTTCGAAACCCCTAAACCCTGCATCCAAAACATGGGTAGTTCTCTGAACTAGGGTCCCTAAACCCTAAAACCCAAAACCCTAAACCCTAAACCCTAAACCCTGGTCCTCACTGTAAGGATGCCATACGGTATATAGGACCCCAAAAGGGGCCCTTTCTTTTTTTGCTGCACTGCGTGTTTAAGGCAGCGACCTTTGGACAAGTAACGATGATGAAACGTGACCCAAGACGGGACCCCAAACCCTAAACCCTACCCTAAACCCTGAACCCTGAACCCCAAACCCTGGAACCCGTGTTTGTTTTTTTGTTGTTGCGGCTTTTTGCAAAGGCGACCCAAAACAAAAGGCCAGCCAAAAAAAACCTCCACAGCAAAAAACAAACGCGCCCGTGTTTTTTTTTGCCGTGGCGACATTTTTTGTTGACGCGACCCGCACCCGGGGCAGACCAGCAAGTGAGTGAGTGAACCCGCGCCTGGCCTCCGCAGCAACAAAAAGGCGCCCGGCCTCCACAGCAAGAAAACAAACGCGGCAGGTCGGAACAGCAAAAAAACAACGCGCCCGGCCTCCACAAAAAAAACAAACGCGCCCGGCCTCCACAGCAAAAAAAAAAAACGCGCCCGGCCTCCGCAGCAAAAACAAAAAACGCGCCCGGCCTCCACAACAGAAAAAACACGCGCCCGGCCTCCACAGCAAAAATAAAAAAGCGCGCCCGGCCTCCACAAAAAAGAAAATACGCGCCCAGCCTCCACAAAAGAAAACGCACCAGGCCTCTACAGCAAAAAAGCCGCAACAAAAAAAAAACAAAAAACACTCTTGCCCCTAAACCCTAAACCCTAAACCCTAAACCCTAAGCCCTAAACCCTAAACCCTAAACCCTAAACCCTAGACCCTAGACCCCAGACCCTAGACCCCAGACCCTAGACCCTAGACCCTAGACCCTAAATCCGAAACCCTAAGCCCTAAACTTTAAACCCTTAACCTACCCATCGTTACAAAAGATTGGGGTGTTTCGCCAGAAGGTTCATCCGAGTTCCTCCCTTCAAGTCAGAGCCAACTCTGCACCTCGAACCCCGAAACCGTGCTGTAGGGCTTGGGGGTGTGAGAACATTGAGAATTTGGCAGTCCCAGGACACTTAAGGCCTTAGGCCTTACACCTTCCTCGGGTTGAGGGTTTAGGGTTTAGGCACGTGCAGTCGTTAGGGTTTAGGGTTTAGGGTGTGGGGTTTAGGGTCGGTTTAGGGTGTGGGGCTTAGGGTTTAGAGCTTAGGGTCGGTTTAGGGTGTGGGGTTTAGGGTTTAGAGCTTAGGGTTCAGGGTGGTTTAGGGTGGTTTAGGGTGGTTTAGGGTGGTTTAGGGTGGTTTAGGGTGGTTTAGGGTGGTTTAGAGTGGTTCAGGGTGGTTTAGGGTGGTTTAGGGTGGTTTAGGGTACTTAGGGCTAAGTATGACCGGACCTGGCAGTCGTTCCTGCCGCGCCAACGTAGATTTTCCTTCCTAGGCTTCTGATAGGGTCCACCAGTCGAAGGTTTGGAGTTTTAGGGTTCAGGGTTTAGGGTTTGACGTTTGAGTTTTGGGCCGGCCGTCGACAAAGCCCTCGAAATCCCTCGAAACCCTCAAGCCGAAACCCCAAAACCTCCGTAATCCCCTCCCCCTTATACTAAAACCCCCCCCCCACCCCCGCAATTCTAAACTTCGCCTCGGCCGGACCAAAATTTAAAATTAGGGGGGACCTAGACCCTAAAACCTGAAATCTGAAGCCTGGGAGAGAAGGAGTGTAGGGTTTAGGTTTGGGGTTCAGGGTTCAGTTAGGGCTGCCTTAAGCCCAAAACCCTAATTAAACCCTCTGAGCCTCGAGCCCTAAACCCTGCAAATCCTCTGAGCAGCCCTAAACCCCAATGGAAAACGCGGATAATGGCTCAACTCAAGGGCGGAGGCCCTCGACCCCCCCTCATTCTCAAACAGGTTTAGTATTGGGCTGGGTGCCGGAAGGGTCTGGGAATAACAATATTTAATATTTACAATTCGGGTGGGGTTTAGTATTAGGGGGAGGGGATTAACTCTTCGGCATTGGGCCCTATTAGGTGCAGGCCCTGTCAGCCCCAACTGCATGTGTGACCCCCCACCCAACACCCTGCGTGCCCTCCGTGCCCTCCGGAGTGCGCGGAGCGTGGAGGGCGCAGAGTGCGCGGAACCCCGTCAACCGGATAGATCGCGCTCTGAACCCCTTGTCCACGTGTACCCCCCTCCCTGTCCGCGCTCCCCCTCCCCCGATGCGGTCCACGCCTCCCCACGCCCCTCTCCCATCCGTGAAACCGCACATCGCCCTTCCCCCATGGTCCACGCCTCCCCGCGCCCCTCTCCCATCAGAATATCCGTTGACCATCTCCTCTTCCTCGCCTCTTCCGTCATGCAGAACGCGATCCGATAGCGCGCCTTCCGCGTTGAGTTGCTAAACGAGAACCCAGCCCCAGAAAGGTTTTCGGGAACAAGCTAAGAACAACGAGCACGCCCCCCCCCCCCCCCCCCCCGCAATTTAAGGTTTAGGGTTTGGGGTTTCGGGTTTAGGGTTTAGGGTTCCTTGGACTCCCAACCTGAAACCTTGAACCCTGAAACCTTCTGTCGCAGCCTCCTGCAAGGTGAAGGTGGGCGGCATGAAAGAAGATACGGGCCTGCGGCCTAAGGTACTGAACCCTGCCCATGAAGTCCTCAACACAGTTTCAAGTAGGGTAACATCTACTTTGCTTCAGCGCTGTGATAAGGGTACCTCAGCGACAAAGTGAGGCCAAAGATGATCCTAAACAGAGTCCCGGCCCAGAGACCTTCCTAGCGCACCCCTGCAACCTTTCTGACACCCAAGGAAATGGGGACGAGCCCCCCCCATACACCGCACCTCCCCACACCTTGAGGCCTAAGATGATTCCCCCCCCCCCCCACTCCAACCCGCAATAAAACGGCGACCTTCTAGGCACGCCGATCGTATGTTTGGCATGATTTGGGCTATTATTTAAACGCCCTAGGCCCTAAGCCCTAAACCTAAACCCAAAACCACAGATTCAGGTGTGTTCATCTTAGGTCCGGCTTTCGGGGCCTCGGGCGGCCCGAGCGCGAAGGTGCCAGCGTCGGCCTGGGTCCCAGAGGGATTTGGGGTTTGGGGTTTAGGGTTAGGGTTTAGGGTTTAGGGTTTATTTAGAGTTTAGGGTTTAGGGTTTAGGGTTTAGGGTTTAGGGTTTAGGGTTTAGGAGTGGGATTTCGAGAATTCCTGTGCAAGAGGGATCCTACGAAAGTTGGGGTATACAGGGGTCACCCCCTCTTGCAGGAAACCACAAGGATTCTGTGAGTCACCCGGCTTCTGCGAGCAAGCTCGTATCTAGGGCCGTTGTTCGCTTGCTGGCATCATGCTTTTGCCTTGAGGGTAGCTCTCCTTATCAGGGTTCCGTTTGGGCTCCTTGTTATCAGGTGCTGTATTCTATAGGGGACCCAAAAAGGGACCCTAAGAGAGAGAGCTACCCATGAGGTCGTTTCTGTGCATCTCGGTTCAGAAGGATGTGACGTGGGTCATCTGTCGGCGACTTGGACGGTGCTGTCGGAACAGCCTGATGCAGTGACAGTTCTCCCATGCCCTTTAGGGTGCAATGTTGGGACGTTCCCCCTGATACTAACAGCCCTTTTTGGGGGAATTCTCGTACCCCCCCCTATTATCCTCCCTATGAAGGACTGTTAGTGTAAGGGGGAACATCCCAAGGTTTAGGTTTTGCTAAACCCTAAACCCTAAACCCTAAACCCTAAACCCTAAACCCTAAACCCTAAACCCTAAACCCTAAACCCTAAACCCTAAACCCTAAACCCTGGACCCTAAACCCTCAACCCTAAACCTCCCAAGTGCAATGGTTTGGGGTGCAGCGGTGTAGTGGTTGGGGTTGCGTCGGGCATGTGACGCAGGGCCTGGCAGAAGTACTTGTCGGAGCACCAGCTGGATGGATCTTGCCGTCCGAAGGCCTTTAGGGTTTAGGGTTTAGGGTTTAGGGTTTAGGGTTTAGGGTTTAGGGTTTAGGGTTAGGGTTTAGGGTTTCAGGAGGTAAACTTCGGTTTGGGGGTTCAGGGTAGGTGTGGAAAAGCCGTCTTTCAGGGATTTGCCGGGCCTAGGGCAAGCTTCGTCCACTGTTGCTACATACGCGAAGCATGTCCGGAAAGTGGTGCCGGCATGGTGGCTTCGTGGCGCGATTATGTCCTTGACGCCTCTCGTAGCATCTCGCCTTCGATGTTGTAACTGACCCGACGACCTGAGACCCCAAACCCCCAAGCTGTTGTATGGATCCTAGACCCAAAGTTGTGCATGTGCTGTTGAAAGCTTTTGTGTCTTCAATGCCAGATGCGCGGACGCGAGCTTCTCTGAAGTCTGAAGCCCCCTGAACCCTAAACCCTAAACCCTTAACCCTAAATCCTAAACCCTAACCCGAAGCCATAAACCCTAGCGTTTGCTGCGTAGGACAAGAGCTTCTACGGCTGCAGTGCGCCGCTCTTCGCCGAGAGCACAACTGGAAGGTGCGCTTCCGCATCCCGAAACTGACGGGATCTTGGTGGTTTTCCGATGTTTAGGGTTTAGGGTTTAGGGGTACCTTGTTGGGGTCCTGATTATCAGGGAATCCTACTATTTGGGGTATTTTACACCTTGGTAGGGAGGAGGGATTCGTCTGGGCCTGACGAGAAAGCTGCGAAAGCCGCTCAGGGTTCAGGGTTTAGGGGCTCGGTATTTAGGGCTTAGGGTTTAGGGTTTAGGTTTAGGGTTGGGCATTGACATCCCCCAAGTGCTGGACCTGCCCGAAACCCGAAGGCCCAAGCCCAAGCCCCTGATGTTGTTTTTGGGTATCTGGTTCATATTTAGTGCCCTAAACCCTCTTTCCGACGGCATGAGTCGACTTCTACCCTTGGTGGGCTTTGAATTTCGGATGTCGGCGATGAATCCCCCAAAGGAAACGGAGAGATAGGGGAAGGTTTTTTGAGGGTCTAAGGTTTCATGGTCTAGCATGTGGGTGGTTGTCAAAATTATTTGGGATCCCCGTTCTGATACGGCACCTAATGTTTAGGGTACTCCAAAAGGGAGCATAATTTTGACAGCCACCCAGGTAGAGAATTGCCCAGAAGGCCACAGCTGTCAAGTGCAGCCTCCCTAAAGTCTAAACCCTAAACCCTAAACCCTAAACCCTAAACCCTAAACCCTAAACCCTAAACCCTAAACCCTAAACCCTAAACCCTAAACCCTAAACCCTACACCCTAAACCCTAAACCCTAAACCCTAAACCCTAAACCCTAAACCCTAAACGCAGGTTCATCCCCAGGGCGATTTTGGCTGGATATGATGGTGGACGGATGGACACCATCAGCCAGGCCGGCTGGGCAGCCTGGAAAGACGCTTTGGAAGGTTCATGGGTAGTTCTACAGACAGATACATCCCGAAGCCCTAAACCCTAAAGCCTAAACCCTAAACCCTAAACCCTAAAGCCTAAACCCTAAACCCTAAACCCTAAACCCTAAACCCTAAACCCTAAACCCTAAACCCTAAACCCTAAACCCTAAACCCTAAACCCTAAACCCTAACCCCCCCCAAGAGCCTACAAGTTGCCCGGAGCCGCGGAACGGTGTGGGGACAGGCGGGCATCTTCGCGCCGACTTCCTTCCTCACAGGGAGCAAGCCCGGTTTGCAGCTCAGAGGAGCATAAGATGATGTGTTCTACGTAGGGTTTAGGGTTTAGGGTTTAGGGTTTAGGGTTTAGGGTTTAGGGTTTAGGGTTTAGGGCAATATCATATCTTCTGACGATCAAAAGGTAAACATCTGGATCCTAAATACTTAATAAGCTAGTAGGAGATGCTCCCATCGAACCACGTGTTGAAGTGTCCGTGAAGAGCTGGAAGTTGATATGGCAGACTCGCTTGCAGGCGGAACTTGGTTAGATGGGCAGAATGATTCATCTTTCTGCGACGAGGCGCTTGATGCCGTGGTTTTACGGTCCGGGTTTGGGGTTTAGGGTTTAGGGTTTAGGGTTTAGGGTTCAGGGTTCAGGGTTCAGGGTTTAGGGTTTAGGGTTTAGGGCCTAGGGTACATTACACTGCGGGTCACAGGAACTTCGAGCGCCCGGTGCAAATGTAGCCCACTCCACAAGCTTTGTTCGAACCCTAAACCCTAAACCCTAAACCCCAAACCCTAAACCCTAAATCCTAAACCCTAAACCCTAAACCCTAAACCCGTAACCCTAAACCCAAAATCCTAAACCCTGCGCCAACCGGCAGATCTTCGAGTCTCTCCGAAGGCAGATGGAGCAGGCCTGGGCGTGTTGCAATGCACTGTACCCCAAACCCTAAACCCCAAACCCTAAACCCTAAACCCTAAACCCTAAACCCTAGACCCTAGACCCTAAACCCTAAACCCTAAACTCAACCCTGGAGGGCCTAGAACCCTTGGAGCCCAGAGCCCCCACACTCTGCGGAAGGCAGACTTCGTGGAAGGAATGCTGTTCAACCACAACGCCAGTGAGGTCCGGTCTTGAAATTACATGCCTAAATTCCACATATATGCATACACATATACATATACATATGCGTATGCATATGCGTATGCGTATGCATATGCATGCGCATGCATACATACATACATACATACATACATACATACATACATACATACATACATACACACATAAATACATACATACATAAGTACGTAAGTATGTGTTTGTATATATATATATATTTATTTATGCTCGCCCCCCCCCCCCCCCCCATGATCCACACATTTGGCCTCGGGAAGGCTGGTTTTGGGAGGGGCGGGACTCCAGACTCCAGATTTCCAGAAAAAATCTGTAGTACCCCCAGACTCCAGACTCCAGATTTCCAGAAAAAATCTGGAGTACCTCCAGACCCCAGACTCTAGATTCCAGAAAAAATCTGGAGTACCGGGACCCTGGACTCCAGATTCTGGAGTCTGTAATCTGGAGTCTGGGGGCCCGGGTACTCCAGATTCTTTCTGGAAATCTGGAGTCTGGAGTCCGGGGCCCCGGTACTCCAAATTTTTCTGGAAATCTGGAGTCTGGAGTCCGGGGCCGCGGTACTCCAGATTTTTTCTGGAAATCTGGAGTCTGGAGTCCGGGGCCCCGGTACTCCAGGTTTTTTCTGGAAATCTGGAGTCTGGAATCCGGGGCCCCGGTACTCCAGATTTTTTCTGGAAATCTGGAGTCTGGAGTCCGGGGCTCGGGTGCATATGGAGTCCGGGGCCCATGTTCTCCACATGCACGTTTAGGGATTACGGTTTAGGTTTAGGGTTTGTAGGGTTTAGTGTTTAGGGTTCAGTGTTTGTTGTTTGGGGTCTAGTGTTTAGGTTTTGGTTTTAAAGGTTTAGGGTTTACTTTTTAGGGTTAAGGTTTAAGCGACTTGGATAATGTCTAAAACCCTAAACCTTATAATGATGAAGATTTAAAACCCCTAAGGACTGCAACCCCATGTTTTTTTGGCTTGGGGTTGGTTTAGGGTTCAGGATGTGTTGTTTCGGGTAAAGGGTTTAGTGTTCAGTGTTTAGGGTCTAGTGTGTAGGTTTCAGAGTTTAGTGTTTTGTGTTTAGGGTTGAGTGTTAAGTTTAGGGTCTAGAGTTTAGGTTTAGGGTTTAGGGTCAAGCGACTTGGCTAACACCCTAAACCAAATAAAACCCTAAACGCTAAAATCCAAACAGTAAGCATCTGAAACCCCGACGGGTTTTTGGTTTCAGGTTTAGATTTAGTAGGGCTTGAGGTTCCGGCTTCGGGGTTTACTGTTTAGTGTTTAGGGTTTAGTGTGTAGGGTTTAGTGTGTACTGTTTAAAGTAGTGTTTAGGGTGCAGTGTTTAAGTGTTTAGGGTTTAGTGCTTAAGCGTTTAGGTTTACGTGTTAAGTGTTTGGGGTTTGTGCTAAGGGCTTAGTGTTAAGTTTTTAGGGCTAGTGTTTAGGGTCTAGTGCTGAGTGTTTAGGGTTTAGTCCTAAGGGTTTCGGGTTTGGTTTTTAGGGGTAAGGGTTTTAAGGGCTTTAAGGATTTTACAAATTCAAATGATCTGGGGAAGGCACCGGGGCTTCCCCAGACCATTGACAACTTTAAAAATCCTGCCGTTTAGGGTTTAGGGTTTAGTGTTCAGGGTTTAGTGTGTAGGGTTTAGTGTGTAATGTTCAGGGTTTAGTTTCTAGGGTGTAGTGTTTAAGTTTTTAGGGTCTAGTGTTTAGGGTTTAGTGCTTAAGAGTTTAGGGTTTCGTGTTAAGTGCTTGGGGTTTGTGCTAAGGGCTCTTAGTGTTAAGTTTTTAGGGTTAGTGTTTAGGGTCTGGTGCTGAGTGTTTAGGGTTTAGTGTTAATGGTTCCGGGTTTGGTTTTTAGGGTTACGGGTTTCAAGGATTTTTCAAATTTTAATGATCTGGGGAAGGCACCGGGGGCCCCCAGACCATTTTTCAAAAACTTTTAGAATTTACATGGTCTGGGGAAGGCACCGGGGCTTCCCTAGACCATCTGAACTTTTAAAACCCTTAAAATCTTATCAAAATCCTTGAAATTCTGTTTAAACATTCTCAGGATTTTACAGGTTTTAAGGCCTTTTAAAAAACCTTAAAATGCTTACACATTTATGTGGCCGCCCTTTTAGGATTTTAAGGTTTTTTAAAGTTAGTTGTCAGTGGTCTGGAGAACCCGGTGCCATCCCCAGACCATGTAAATTTTTACAAATCCTTTAACAGGACAGGATTGTAGGATGTTCAATTCTAAAATCCGTAACTTCCTTAATTTTGAACGGCTGCCCTTTAAAAAATTTAAGGTATTTTAGAATTTTAAGGGATAAACGTTTTCAGGTTCTTAAGGACTTTAAAGCCTTTTAAATCCTGAAAGTTTTGAATGGCTTTAAATACCTTGAAGCCCTTAAAGGGGCTGCTCATTCAAAAACAATTAAGGATTTTAAGGGTTTTTAAAATTTGAAATGGTCTGGGTGAGCCCCGGTGCCTTCCGCAGATCATCTAAATTTTAAAACACCCCTAAACCCTGAAAAGCCTCAAAATTCGAAATGGCTGCCCTTTTTTATGGAGCCGCAAGACACACGTTTCAGAAGCAAACATGCACATACAAACACTAGTGTTTTTATAGGGGAGAATATAGCAGAGCTTTTTGTGTTCCAGTACAGTTTTTGCTGCATTTTTCCGAGGAAAAAGCAGAAAATCAGACAAAGACGAAGACAGGAAAACCACAGGTGTGGATCATGGGCGGGGGGAGGTGACCATATAAATATATATATATGTATGTATGTATGTCTGTATGTATGTATGTATGTATGTATGTATGTATGTATGTATGTATGTATGTATGTATGTATGTATGTATGTATGTATGTATGTGTGTGTATATATATATATATGCAGAATATGGTGCATATATGGTTCAGCGTCGGGCGTTCCCGGCCCCCCCCCCCCCCCCTCCCCCCCCCTCTCCCACCCCCTCCCCCCCCCCCTCCCCCCCACCCCCCCTCCCCCCCCTCCCCCCCCCGCCCCCACCCCCCCCCCCCCCCCCCCCCCCTCCCCCCGCTTCCCCCTCCCCCCCCCCTCCCCCCCCCCCCCCCCCCTCCCCCCCCCCGCCCCCCCCCCCTCCCCCCCCCTCCCCCCCCCCCCTCCCCCCCCCCTCCCCTCCCCCCCCCTCCCCCCCCCCCCCCCTCCCCCCCCCCCCCACA
>CAJNDS010002035.1:225554-273054 GCA_905221605.1 Symbiodinium natans
TAAAATGCTTACACATTTATGTGGCCGCCCTTTTAGGATTTTAAGGTTTTTTAAAGTTAGTTGTCAGTGGTCTGGAGAACCCGGTGCCATCCCCAGACCATGTAAATTTTTACAAATCCTTTAACAGGACAGGATTGTAGGATGTTCAATTCTAAAATCCGTAACTTCCTTAATTTTGAACGGCTGCCCTTTAAAAAATTTAAGGTATTTTAGAATTTTAAGGGATAAACGTTTTCAGGTTCTTAAGGACTTTAAAGCCTTTTAAATCCTGAAAGTTTTGAATGGCTTTAAATACCTTGAAGCCCTTAAAGGGGCTGCTCATTCAAAAACAATTAAGGATTTTAAGGGTTTTTAAAATTTGAAATGGTCTGGGTGAGCCCCGGTGCCTTCCGCAGATCATCTAAATTTTAAAACACCCCTAAACCCTGAAAAGCCTCAAAATTCGAAATGGCTGCCCTTTTTTATGGAGCCGCAAGACACACGTTTCAGAAGCAAACATGCACATACAAACACTAGTGTTTTTATAGGGGAGAATATAGCAGAGCTTTTTGTGTTCCAGTACAGTTTTTGCTGCATTTTTCCGAGGAAAAAGCAGAAAATCAGACAAAGACGAAGACAGGAAAACCACAGGTGTGGATCATGGGCGGGGGGAGGTGACCATATAAATATATATATATGTATGTATGTATGTCTGTATGTATGTATGTATGTATGTATGTAATGGTATGTATGTCTTTATGTATGTATGATGTTGTAATGTATTAATGTATGTATGTATTTTGTGTATATATATATATATGCAAATCTGGTTCATATAGTGTTCATAAGCGTCGGCGTTATCCCTGCCCCCCCCCCCCCCCCCCCTCGCCCCCACCCACCCCTCCCCCCCTCCCCCCCCCCTCCCAGCCCCCCCCCCCCCTCCCCCCCCCTCCCCCCCCCGCCCCCCCCCCCCCCCCCCCCCCCCCCTCCCCCCTCCCCCTCACCCCCCCCTCCCCCCACCCCCCCCCACCTCCCCCCCCCCCTCCCCCCCCCCACCTTCCCCCCCCCCTCCCCCCCCCCCCCCCTCACCCGTCCCCCCCCCCTCCCCTCCCCCCCCTCCCCCCCCCCCCCCCCTTTCCCCCCCCCCCCACATTGTATCCCCCCCCCCCCCCCCCCCCCACAAGCTGCTCTCTAGCGGCCCCTTAATCCTGAACCCTAACCTAACCCTAAACCCTAAACCCTAAACCCTAAACCCTAAACCCTCATAACCCTAATAACCCTAAACCCTAAACCCTAAACCCTAACCCGAAACCCCGAAACCTAAACCCTAAACCTAAGGTCGAACCTTAAACCCTCAAACCCTAAAACCCTGAACGCCTAACCCCTAACCCTACAACCACCCCCCAACCACACCACTGGGTGTTTTATCATCTTCGTACCCATCCGCGGTAAACCCGAAACCGACCCTAAACCCTAAACCCAAACCCTAAACCCTAACACCCTAACCCTAAAACCACCCTAAAACCCTAACCCTAAACCCTAAAACCCTAAGCCCTAAAACCCTAAAACCCTAAAACCCTAACCCTAAACCCTAAAACCCTAAAACCGAACCGCCCACCACACCAAACCCCAGGGGGGGGGGTATCATCTTAGTACCCCATGGGGGGGTGGGGGGGTAGGTGGGTGTGGGTTGGTAGGGGGCCGGGGGGGGGGTGGGGGGGGGTAGGGCGGGGGGGGGGGGGGGCCCGCCGGGGCTGAACCACATATCCCAGAATTGCCTTGAAGCACTTGCACTCACTCCGTATGGTATGGCTGATCGGATTAAGTGAATGCGGAGTTTCATCATCTGGACATTCCAAGCGGTACACATAGCTTACAACAGTACAGGCCCCGAATGGCTGCGATCATGTACTTGACCACTCTGCGGGATCTCACCTTGTGGTGCAGGACATTTGCATGGCGGGTGTCACTGGTTCGTCAGTCGGCTGCAGTGGTTCTTGTGCCGCGGTGTCACCGGCCTTTCGTTACTGTATGCAGGGGCTTGCTGAAGAACGACATGACGCTAAGAGTAAGACATGAGTCAATCCCACCCCCTGAGTCGTAAGCCGGATGGCTGGGCAAGGATGAGCTGCCTGGTCCTTTCACAGTCGCTGCGACCAAGGCTCTATCGCAAGATCACGGATGAGTTCGGCAAGAAGACGAGGCAATCTATCCCCCGGTAAACTCCGGAATATGGGCTGCTTCGTCCGCCCAGGCACGCAGTGACCGGCGTGCCGGATACTGCGCTGGAAGGCAGGGCAGGGATGATCTTTTTGTAAACCCTAAACCCTAAACCCTAAACCCTAAACCCTAAACCCTAAACCCTAAACCCTAAACCCTAAACCCTAAACCCTAAACCCTAAACCCTAAACCCTTTCACATATATATATATATATGTATATATATTGAGTTCGGGGTTAAGGGGTCGGGTTCGGGACGCCGCTGGGAGGTGACCTGGCGCCGTATGCCGCGTGCACGATGCTCTCGCCAGCTCTGATGGAGTATCTCGATCTGGTGTCCTTTTACGACAGGCTGGCATGTCAGGGGAGGGTTTAGGGTTTAGGGTTTAGGGTTTAGGGTTTAGGGTTTAGGCTTTAGGGTTTAGGGTTTAGGGTTTGTTGAGCGGAATTCCTTGGGGGAAATGCGGCTGGATGGCATGTCCGCGCCCTCTTCCCCTGTCTGCCCGAAGCCCGAACCCCCCCAAACTCCCCTCCAAAAACCCCCAAATCCCAAACAACCCCCTAATCCCAAACAACCCCTAAACCCTAAACCCTAAACCCTAAACCCTAAACCCTAAACCCTAAACCCTAAACCCTAAACCCTAAACCCTAAACCCTAAACCCTAAGCCCTAAACCCTAAACCCTAAACCCCAAACCCTAAACCTGAACCTCTCTTACCTTACATATTTAAACCCTATACACATTAAGGGTCATTTCTTCGTGGCTAAGGGTCATTTCTTCGCGGCTAAGGGTCATTTCTTTGTGGCTAAGGGCAATTTCTTCGCTAAGGGCCATTTCTTCGTCGCTAAGGGCCATTTATTGGTCGCTAAGGGCCATTTCCTGGGTGCTAAGGGCCATTTCTTCGTGGCTAAGGGTCATTTCTTCGTGGCTAAGGGTCATTTCCTTCGTGGCTAAGGGTCATTTCCTTCGTGGCTAAGGGTCATTTCTTCGTGGCGAAGGGTAATTTCTTCGTGGCTAAAGGTCATTTCTTCGTGGCTAAGGGTCATTTCCTTCGTGGCTAAGGGTCATTTCTTCGTGGCTAAGGGTCATTTGGCTAAGGGTCATTTCTTCGTGGCTAAGGGTCATTTCCTTTGTGGCTAAGGCTCATTTCTTCGTGGCTATAAGGTAAGGGCCATTTCCTGCGCCACCCCCCCCTCCCTGCCCCCCGCTCCTCCCCCTCTCTCCCCCCTGCCCCCCCCCACTCTCCCCTGGCTCTTCTTCTGGCGGCCCCTCTGCGGGCCGATGAAATGGTTCGTGGGTAGGATGGTCCATGACAGAGTGAAGTTGGAGGACAGGGTTTGCTGATGAAAAATGTAAACTTTTTAGTTCTCAATGTTTTGGGATTCTCTGGGTGGGTGGGTTTTTTTCGAGAGTCCAAACAGCGGCTCTACTAGAGATTGCTCGACCCGGAGCTGCTGAACCCTGAACCCTAAACCCTAAACCCCAAACCCTAAACCCTAAACCCAAAACTTTGAACTCTAACCCCAAGAAGCCCCTGAGCTTGGTCGGATGTGCGGTCAGGAAGGCCCTCCTGAAGATGGCGGGCTCCAAGGTGAACGGGCTGGGACTGTCATCTCCAGGCAGGGTTCAGGGTTCAGGGTTCAGGGTTCAGGGTTTAGGCTTAGGGTTTGGGGTTTAGGGCTTAGGGCTTAGGGTTCAGGGTTTCAGGGTTTCAGGTTGAGGGTTTTGGGGTTGAGAGGTTGCACCTAGCAGGTGACTCCGCTTGCTACGGCCTCGTCGCCCGACTGCTCAGTGGCATGACTGGACCGTTGAGGCCGGCGGCCCAGTATCGGGATTGTCGTGATCTTGTTTATTGATCGACTTTTGTTGAAAAGCCATCCCGAAACCCAACCCTCAACCCTCAACCCTCAACCCTCAACCCTCATCCCTCAACCCTCAACCCTCAACCCTCAACCCTCAACCCTCAACCCTCAACCCTCAACCCTCAACCCTCAACCCTCAACCCTCAACCCTCAACCCTCAACCCTCAACCCTCAACCCTCAACCCTCAACCCTCAACCCTCAACCCTCAACCCTCAACCCTCAACCCTCAACCCTCAACCCTCAACCCTCAACCCTCAACCCGCAACCCGCAACCCGCAACCCGCAACCCGCAACCCGCAACCCTCAACCCTCAACCCTCAACCCTCAACCCTCAACCCTCAACCCTCAGTCTCAAGTTTCCCTGAACGTCATGCAGCTGAAAGAACCCTGAAAGCAGCCGAGGTTGGCCCCCATCATCAACCCCATCGAAGGAGAACGTGCGTTGCGCTGTGCAATTGTCTAGGCACAGACGACATCGGACTTCCGAAGAACAGGGGTTAGAGTTTTTGGGGTACATGGTGTCCCTAGGAAATCCCCCGTTTTTCCCTAAACCCTAAACCCTAAACCCTAAACCCAAAACCCTAAACCCTAAACCCTAAACCCTAAACCCTACACCCTAAGCCCTAAACCCTAAACCCCCTAAACCCTAAACCCTAAGAATGGCTTTCGTGAGGTTATAGTAGTGATTGTAGCTCCACGCCTTCAGTGCCACGAGGATGCCGTATGCCGACCTGGTCGACCCATGCCACAAACCTGTGCTCCTTGGTAGCCCACACCGTGGGGATGGTCCCCCTTATACGAAGAGTCCTTTAATAGGGATTATAGTCCTATTATAACCCCTATCAAGGACTGTTAGTATCTCTACCTTTTTTTTTGGTTCTGGGTTCCCGTACTTTTTTTATACAGTAAGCAACCCCAGAAAAGTACCCTCATTACAATATATCCTAAACCCTGAACCCTAAGCCCGCTTTTGGTGTAGCCAACCCAAAAGAGGGTGCCCTTATTGCAATATGGTTAACTGGGCTACCCTAAACCCTAAACCCTAAACCCTAAACCCTAAACCCTAAACCCTAAACCCTAAACCCCAAACCCTAAACCCCGAAACACCAAGGCTCCTACCCGCGGATTCATTTCCTTGTGCCGGCTTTGGGCGGCGTGGTCGCTCAGGATGGGCGGGGAGGGGGGGAGAAGTTTGTTCTGCCAGCTTGCCCGAAACCCTAGACCCTAAACCCTAAACCCTAAACTCGGATACCTCTACGCAATGCAAGACACTGGCAGGGAATGGAGGATTTCAGCGTGCCCGGACAAGCAGGACAAGAGCCAGGCACCGCACGAGCCTTTCCGAAGGTTTCCGTCAGCCCTAAACCCTAAACCCGAAACCCGAAACCCTAAACCCTAAACCCCAAACCCCAAACCCCAAACCCCAAACCCCAAACCCTAAACCCTAACCCCCCCAAACAGATTCCTGTTGCATGCCGAGCTCTGCCAGCTCATTTGAATTGGGAGGCTTTGAAGCAGCAGGGGCTGCACTGCGACGGGAGACCCTGGCACGTCTATTCCATTCTTCTGTTTAGGGTTTAGGGTTTAGGGTTTAGGGTTTAGGGTTTAGGGTTAGAGCATGATGTTTTCATATTGTTGTGGTATGATTTCATTAAGCTTTGTTCATGATCATACTACTCTAGCATCATGCTACTACGTCCGTATGTTCATTCTGTTATTGTGTGATGATGCTACTGTGTTACTATGCGATTATGTTATTGCGTTATGAAAGATAACTTATTATGCTGTTGTGTTCCTGAGTTGTTCCATTGTTCTATGATCGTGTTATTCTGTCAGAAAGTTTCCAAGTGGTCGTTTAAATTCCATGTGCTGCTTCTTCCATTATCCTGTTATTCTTGTTTCTAGTATAGCAGGATGACATTGTGTTTAACTTGCCACAGCTACCGGTTCGTAGCAGGGATGCGGCCCCATATTGGGCCAACGGAATCCCTTAATGGGTATGTGGTGAGGGATATAAGGCACCTAGACCCTAAACCCTAAATCCTGAACCCCAAACCCTAAACCCTAAACCCTAAACCCTAAACCCTAAACCCTAAACCCTAAACCCTAAACCCTAAACCCTAAACCCTAGACCCTAGACCCTAGACCCTAAACCCTAAAGAACCGGTAAGTTCTACTGGCATGCCAGGGCACGCTCTCCTGCTGCAACTTCAACCGCAAAGATGCCGGCAAAAGCATCGCCTTGCCCTCAGGGGTTTTATAGAGCGTAGGGCGGGAGAGTTTAGGGTTTAGGGTTTAGGGTTTAGGGTTTAGGGTTTAGGGTTTAGGGTTTAGGGTTTAGAATTGAAGGGTTTAGGGCTTAGGGTTTGGGGTTTAGGGTTCAGGGGAACCTTACAAAAACCCAAGGTCTTCTCTTGCAGGTGTCGCTTTTGTTGATGGTGGTGTCATTGTTGCTCCTGCCCATGGTTTTTCTAGCTGAATCGGGATGGTTCAAACTCCTAAGGGGTTAAGGTCTAGGGTCTAAGGTCTAGGGTTTAGGGTTTCAGGCGGGTACCTTATTGGGGCCTTATTTTAAGGGAGCCCCTTATTCTCGTGAACTCCCAAATAGACACTATTCCTACTGTACTACTATGTTTAATTTTTAATGCTTATTGATATTTTCTTGTTGTTAGTACTTCTGGTTACGATTATGTTTATTGTTATTGTTTATTGTTATTTTTTCTATGTCATTTTGTGTATCGTCATAGGTTCTTTTATATGGTGAATTACATATCACATAAATATGTATAAACAAAGTAAATAAATGAATATGTATATCTTATGCACAGACATACATTTTGTATTATGTGCACTGTATCTGTACTCTATGTCTAGAACATGTGTATCATTGTATGCCCCAAACCCTAGACCCTAGACCCTCAACAACCAAACTCTGAAGACGTCTCCCGAGGCCGTCTCCATGTTCTGCCGCGGCGTGGAGCAGAGCAGCGTCATTGCCAAGGCTTAGCAAGCCCCAGACAATCCTGCCACGATACCCCTAAACCCAAAACCCAAAACCCCAAAACCCTGAAATCTTGACCTAACCCCACAGTGATGTGGGGCGCCTCCTCCCACCTCCCCCCCTTCCCCCTCCCCTCCATTCCCCCTCTCCCTTCCCCCGCCCTTGCTTAATCACAACTTCTTACCATCAAGGATTTAGGGTTTAGGGTTTAGCGTTTCGGATTTAGGGTTGCAGGCCCAAGAGCAGACTGCTGGAAGAAGGATGCCATGACCGCCATGAGGATTACGAGAACCCCAAACCCATCATCATCTTGGCCCAGGAGTTGCAGAGACTTTGAAAGAGGCTACTTATTGGGCTTATAAGTGGGTTATAAGTACAGTTATAATTGGTTAATAAGTACCATGAACCTCCAAGTAGGCCTGAATAACACTGCAGATTCAGACTATAGCGTGATACGTAAACATGCAGGCTTCGTGGGCAGGCCCTTTTGAGCTCTAAACCCAAACCCTGACCCCCCTCCCAAAACGACTGCAGAGCCGCTAGCTAAGCAGCCCACGAGCAGTCGCGGCAGGTGGTGGAGATAAAGACGGACCGAAACTTTCAGGCAGGTTTAGGGTTTGTTTGGGGGGTGAAACTTTAAACCCTAAACCCTAACCCTTTTATGCAAATAGGGCCGGACTCTATTTAGCCTTGGGGGTTAGGGTTGGTTAAGGGTTTAGGGGTTTTGGGTGTAGGGCTTAGGGTGCAGGGGTTCCAGGCACTATCAAACCTTTTTATAAGTGCCACTGAACCCTCAAGTTGGGTTGGGGGGAGGGTTAGGGCGTGGTATATGAGTCGGAAAGAAGCGCCCGGTTCGAGCTGAGGCTATGCCCCAAACTTCTGTGCAATCTGCAACCCGCACCTGTCCCTCTACACGCATGGTCCCAGAAACGGGTCCAGAGCCCCACGGGTTCAATTCAGGGTCGAAGGGCCGGCACCCTGCTTGAACGTTCATGGGTAGTTATAAGTGCGGTCTTGTCCGACCATAATAGTTGCAGTAACTGACTCTAAGTCCCTTAACGAGAGCCCAGTACACAGCTGCCCATGAACCTTCAGGCAGCAGCCTGAATCACGTTAGCACCCTGCACCCGAAAAGCCCGAGAAGCCCTAACCCTGAAGCCCTCACTCCAAAGCTCAAAGCCTAAAGTGCCTTCAAGCCTAAGTCCCAAAAGCCCCAGAATATCCTGAATCTTGGGGTTTAGTAGGGTTTCGGGTTTAGGGTTTAGGGTTTGGGGTTTAGGGTTTAGGGTTTAGGGTTGAGGGTTGAGGGTTCCCGCCAGTTTGTGGACTGGAGCCCGACTGGCTTCGCCATCTGGAGCTACAAGGACCCGAAGAGTGAGGCGCCCGAAGCCAGGCTCCCAGAATCGCGCGGCTGGGGGGTTTAGGGTTTAGGGTTTAGGGTTTAGGGTTTATAGGGTTTAGGGTTTAGGGTTTAGGGTTTAGGGTTTAGGGTTTAGGGTTTAGGGTTGAGGGTTGAGGGTTGAGGGTTGAGGGTTGAGGGTTGAGGGTTTAGGGTTTAGGGTTTAGGGTTTGTCTAAGGCCAGAACCATGGGACCTTATCCCCACAGTGGGCTGCGCTTTCTGAGCCCTGATGCCCAACACCACTTTCTGAGCCCTGATGCCTATCACCCCTAGATCCTAAACCACCCCAAGGCCTGAAACCCCCCCCCCCCCCAAAAAAAACCCTAAACCCCTGAGTTCTAAGGCCCTCAGTCAGGGCCCGTACCTGGAGCCTTCGATCCTGGATCCCAAACCTTGAAGAATTCCTAAGCCCGGAATGCCCAAAGCCCTAAGAAATCCTTAACTCCAACCTTGAAGCCTCCAAGCCCCTAATGAAACCGTAAACTCTAAACTGAGAGTTCGACTCCAGACCCCCCAAAACCCTAAACCCTAAACCCTAAACCCCAAACCCTAAACCCCAAACCCCAAACCCTAAACCCTAAACCCTAAACCCCAAACCCTAAACCCTAAACCCTAAACCCCAAACCCTAAACCCTGAAAGCCGGATTCTCAGGTGGCAGTGCTTGAGAACACCACCGCGGCGAGCTCGATCTTCTCGAGCTGGTTGACCGGCATGGCGGGGTAGCTCAGATTCTGGACTTAGGGTTCACGGACCCCAAGCCCTTTAGGGTTTAGGGTTTAGGGTTTAGGGTTTAGGGTTTAGGGTTTAGGGTTTAGGGTTTAGGGTTTAGCCCTGAACCCGGAACCCTGAGCCCTAAACCCTGGACACTGAACCCTAGTCCAAGAGCCCAAACCCTAAACCCTAAACCCTCAACCCTAAACCCTAAATCCTAAACCCTAAACTCTGTTAGCCTTCTGGGCTTTTCCGAGGAGAACCTGCGAGAGAGCAATGGCCAGGCCGAGCAACTGGTCGGAGACGTAGGCGGGAGGTTTCTCAGGGAACGCGAAGGGTTTGGGAGGTTTAGGGTTTGTGGTTTAGGGTTTTGGGTTTAGGGTCAGGGTTTAGGGTTTAGGGTTTAGGGTTTAGGGTTTAGGGTTTAGGGTTTAGGGTTTAGGGTTTAGGGTTTAGGGTTTAGGGTTTAGGGTTTCGGGTTTAGGGTTTAGGGTGAAGGGTTTAGGGTTTAGGGTGAAGGGTCTAGGGTTAGGATTTAGGGTTTAGGGTTTAGGGTTAGGATTTAGGGTTTCGGGTTTAGCGTTTAGGGTTTGGGGTTGTTGAGGCGCCAAAAACCAACCATGACTGGTGGCCGCACGCGCACGCGGACCGACATGCCGATGAGCAGCAAGAGTACAGGTCAGGGGCTATGTCCTAAACAGCCCACGAAGTTGACACCCTAAAGCACCAAAGACACCACAGCACCAACCCCCAAAACTCCTAAAGCCCTCAAACCCTAAACCCTAAACCCTAACCCTAATCCCTAAACCCCAGCTCCCAAACCCCAAACCCCAAAACCCTAAGTCCTAACCCCCGTCACGACCGGCTGCCTTCGCGTGTCTGGGAGGTGGAGAGATGTCTGAGTGCATGGAAAACTTGGCGGCCATCTGCCACTCCCCCGCCTGTTTGAGGGTTAGGGTTTAGGGTTTAGGGTTTGGGGTTCAGGGTTTAGGGTTTAGGGTTTAGCGTTTTGGGTTTAGGGTTTAGGGCTCAGGCGATCTCACTTGAAGGGTCATGGGTTGTTATAATATCAGGGGGTTTCCGATATCATTAGGAGTTTTGGGGTCCTTAACATAAGGGAATCCGACTTTTTGGGGGTCTATACTAGGGGGTCCCTTACTTTTTCGTCCTTGATTCTTGGGCTCCTTAAAAAAGAATTATATGCGGGGTCTATACTAGGGGTCCCTTACTTTTTCGTAAGCCCCCATCTCTTGTGACAGTCAGGGGTAAGGCAACCTATGCTAGAACTAGGGTACTTGGAACCCTTCTTCTCACAGCCCCTGAACCTTCAGGCGGGGTCTATTGGGGCTGCAGGCCCGAAGTAGATAGGACCCCCCCCCCCCCCCAAAAAAAAAAAAAAAAACAAAAAAGTTCCAAATGGTGCGAAAGTTGATCTGGATCTTCGAATGCCAGGCAAGGACTACGAGGAAGTGGGTGCGGAGACATGCGATGGTGAGGAGGAGGATGAGGGCGAGGCAGATGGTGCAGCGTGCAGGTTAGCTGAACTTGCGCCCCTGCCCTTTGCATCCAAGCGAGTTACATCTCCTGAGCTTCCTGTCGCCCGAATGCCAGGAGTACTGATGAGCTTCAGCCGGCTGCTGACGCCCACGTGACCACGAGCACCCAAGCTTATGTGTGCCTTTCAATAGCAATTTCAACTAATTCACCTGGAGATCGGAGCTTACTCCGGGGCCTAGTCCCAAGGAACCAGGGCCTCTTAAGCCGCTCCATCGAGTGGCGCCTTGTGCTACGTTGTGGCCTCCCCTGTGCCTCACGTGCTCCACAGTTGTGGCAGCTGAGGTCTTAGTGCCCCAACGTTTGCACCAACTCAACCTGCTGCAGTCCTGCTGTAATATCGGGGGTTCGGCCTTCTGGTCCCTTTCGGACTTATAAACTATAGCAACCCCCAAAAACCTTATTCTAATTCTTCAGACCCCTTCCTTCGGTGCACTTCTTATTTTGGGAAGTACTTAGGGTTTAGGGTTTAGGGTTGTAGGCAGAGATGTTACAGCAGGGCTACTTGCTGATGCTTTACGTCTTTGTGACGCAGTGCTTGGGCAGGGGCGAGGTTCCTGTCCATGCACCGGCACCGCAAAAAAGCCAGAGCACCTGCTCTTGCAACTGCGCCCCTAAACCCTAAACCCTAAACCCGAAACCCTAAACCTTAAACCCTAAACCCTAAACCCGAAACCCGAAACCCTAAACCCTAAACCCGAAACCCTAAACCCGAAACCCTAAACCCCAAACCTAGACCCTGGACCCTAAACCCGAAACCCTAAACCCTAAACCCTGAACCCTGAACCCTCGACCCTGGACCCTAAACCCTAAACCCTAAACCCTAAACCCTAAACCCTAAACCCTAAACCCTAAACCCTAAACCCTGAACGAAAGCCCTAAACCCTAAACCCTAAACCCTAAACCCTAAACCCTAAACCCTAAACCCTAAACCCTAAACCCTAAACCCTAAACCCTGAACCCTAAACCCTAAACCCTAAACCCTAAACTTGAAGAACCAGGGACTCCGACTTCTCCACCATTGAAAACATCTCGCCAGGCCGGAAAGCACGCACACATGGCCAAGTTCAAGAATGTCCTGGACACGCAGATGAAGGCAGGGTTTAGGGCTTAGGGCTTAGGGCTTAGGGTTTCGGGTTTAGGGCTTAGGGTTTAGGGCTTAGGGTTTAGGGTTTAGGGTTTAGGGTTTAGGGTTTAGGGTTTAGGGTTGGCCGCCGACGCCCCGAACCAACCCTTAGCCCAGAAGCCCCTCTGAGCCGAAGGAGTTCAGGCAAATGCAGGATGACGAAGAGCGCGCGCGACAGCAAGAGCGCCAGGCTCCGGTTTAGGGTTTCGGGTTTAGGGTTTAGGGTTTAGGGTTTAGGGCTTAGGGGTATACGGTTTAGGGTTTGGGGTGTGGGGTTTAGGGTTTCGGGGTTGCGGAAGCTGGTTGCAGGTTCCAACCCCAAAAACCGCCCCCTCCAACCCTCTAGACCCTGAAGCCTTAAACACTCCCTACACCCTACATACCCGAAACCCTAAACCCCAAACCCTAAACCCTAAACCCGAAACCCCAAACCCTAAACCCTAAATCCTAAACCCTAAACCCTAAACCCTTCAGCAGGACATGCTCAACCAAGTCATAGAGAATCGGCGGATCGCCGAAGCCGAGAAGGCCCTCGAAGCTTTCTTGGGCTTTGGGTTTAGGCTTTAGGCTTTAGGGTTTAGAGTTTAGGGTTTGGGGTTTAGGGTTTAGGGTTTAGGGCTTGAGGCTTAGGGCTTGAGGGTCACGTGCCAGGCGCATTGAGATTTTTGCGCAGCCAGTGTTTAAATTCGAGAACCCTAAACCCTAAACCCTAAACTCTAAACCCTACACCCCGAACCCTGCACCCTGCACCCTGAACCCTGCACCCTGTAAAAGCTTCGGGGTTTAGACAAGTTAGGGTTTAGGGTTTGGGGTTTCGGGTTTAGGGTTTAGGGTTTAGGATTGCCATGTAGAGAGCCTGTGCCAGGCGCACCACGACGCGCTGAGGGACAAGGCCAAGAACATCAACGAGCAGTGACCCGGCCAACTTCTGCGTCGAAACCTTAAGTGAGGGTTTAGGGTTTAGGGTTTTGGGTTTTGGGTTTTGGGTTTAGGGTTTAGGGTTTAGGGTTTAGGGTTCTAGGGGAAGGCGAAGAAAAGTTTAGGGTCTGGCCTTAAAGCTCGCAACCCTAAACTCAAGAGCTCTAACGTCACAACCCCAAACCCTCAGCCCTCAACCCTAAACCCCAAACCCTCTCCCGCGTTTTTTCCGCGACGCGTTGCGCCAGGAGTCTTGAAAGCCTGAGGAGACGGCGGAAAGCGGATGAGGACTGCTTGGCACGATTCGGTTGAGGGTTCACTAGGACCGGGAGTAGGCCCTTTTTTCCTTTTGTTAGGGTTGGGGTTCCCTTATAATCCCCATAAAACCCAAGAGGGCACCCTGTTTATCCCTAGGTAACTCCCGAGTCTAGGTTAGGGGTTTAGGGCTTTAGGGCTTGAGGACTGCCGGAGATGCTGGAGCTTTAGGGTTTAGGCTCTGAGCTTCGAGAAAAAGGTTGCTGCGTTGCAGGAACGGCGGCAGCGTGAGCAAGACAGCATGCTGAAATGGCACCCTGCCTCAGAGTGGGGATGTAGGGTTTGGGGTTTAGGGTTTAGGGTTTAGGGTTTAGGGTTGGATGCGCTGTGATTCGCGGTGAAAAGCTAGGCTCGAGGGCACTGCGTGTCGCCCCTAAAGAAAACTCAAAGCCTACTTTGTTGTAGGCTCTTACAACAGAGCCCTTCATCGGATTCTTAGGGAACATACCCAAAAAAGTAGGTTTTGGGTTCTTAGGAGGTAGTCTAAACCCTAACCCTAAACCCTAAACCCGAAACCCGAGACCCGAAACCCCAAACCCTAAACCCTAAACCCTAAACCCTAAACCCTAAACCCCAGACCCTAAACCCTAAACCCTAAACCCTAAACCCTAAACCCTAAACCCCAAACCCTAAACCCTAAACCCTAAACCTTTGGTACTCGCCGAGGCTCCACGACGAAAACGAGCGCCTCCGCCAGCAGCGCATCGCTGATGCGCAGGAGTACGCGCGGCGCCCACCAGCAGTAGGGTTTAGGGTTTAGGGTTTAGGGTTTAGGTTTAGGGTTTAGGGTTTCGGGTTTAGGGTTTCGGGTTTAGGGTTTAGGTTTTAGGGTTTGCGCACCACAAGCCTGCGCGCTGCCTACGTTGCAGTTTGCGACTATTGGCTTAAGCACCCCCCCAAAATGAAAGATAAGAAGCACTAAGTTCCCCTATAGGGAAGAGTCTTTCTTGGGGAGGGTTACTTAAGCAAATAGTAGTTTCGGGTTTAGGGATGCAATCGCCCATACGTTGCGGGGAGTACGGAATCTGTACAGGCATGTGCAGGCTCAGGGTTGAGGACCCAAAGCCCTATAAACTTTATTTGCCCGAAATCCCTTAGCCCCAAAACCCTAAACCCAAAACCCAAAACACTAAACCCAAAACCCTAAACCCTAAACCCAAAACACTAAACCAAACCCCTAAGCCTCTGAGGCTCGGAAGTGCAAGCAAGCGCAGGATGAGCCTGGCGCCTACTCTCCACATCACAGCACTGCTGAGTTGCCTGGTTTAAGGTTTAGGGTTTAGGGTTGAGCGTTTAGGGTTTACGGTTTAATTAGGGTTTAGGATGAAGGTTTTGGGGTTTAGAGTTGCGGGGTCTGGGGTTGGAGGATGTGTTGGGGCCGTGCGGGGACTTCAACGGCGTTGGTCGCCCTTTCGTTGCGCGGGTCCTGCTGTAGAGCCAAGCCCGAAACCCTAAACCCTAAACCCTAAACTCTAAACCCTAAAACCCCCAAAGCCCCAAAGCCCCAAACCCGAGGTAAGGGTCTCGGGTGTGTCGGGGCCCAGAAATCCACGTAAACATCAGGATCCTACTGTTGGCGGTTAAGGGGCCCGAAAAGGGGGATTTTGGAGTGCCATGGTTGTAGAAGCCTTATGTTTATGGGGGGGGGGGTTTACGAAAATCAGGGCCCCTAATCTGGCTGGTTCTTGATTTGAAGGGTATGCATAAATAAAAACACAAAAAACATATATAGATATATCTATATATATGTATATAGGTCCAAATTCCCTCATTCCCTACTAAGAACAAGGGGTAATATAAACCCCCAAATAGTAGGATTCTCAAAAATAAGGATCCCAATAAGGTACCCCCAATCTCGAAAACCCCAAAAACCCTAAACCCTAAACCCTAAACCCTAAATCCTAAACCCTAAACCCTAAACCCTAAACCTTTCGGACGTCCCTTGTGTGAGCCGTGGAGCCATCCTGTTGAGGAGAGAAGAAGCCATGGCCGAAGCAGCCAGAAGAAAGAAGGCCAGGTGCATGTGCACCCCTAAACCTACGTGGGCTTAGGGCCTTTAGGGTTGGGTGTTTGGGGCTTAGGGTTTTAGGGTTTAGGGTTTAGGGTTTAGGGTTTAGGGTTTGGGGGTTCGATCTACATGTTTGGTCCTTTTGGGGATCTCGGATAGTGTTTTATTCCTTAGGTGAGGGTAAACGCCTAAACCCCAAACCTTAATCTTAAAATGAGCCCTGAGCTCATACCTACTACAGCTTTGCGGGTTCAGAACTTCAGACCATTGTGTTAAGGGGGTAGGGTTAATAAGTTAAGGGGGTAGGGGGTTGAGGGTTGAGGGTTGAGGGTTGAGGGACTTGTACCAGAAGCCATGGCTACAGGCCACGAGCAAGAGGCGAAAAAGTCAAATACCCCAAGGCCGCCCCTGAAGCCCCTGAAATCCTCCCACCGTCAGGCACGACAGGACGAAGACAAGGCTCGGGGTTAGGATTTAGGGTTTAGGGTTTAGGGTTTAGCGAGAGCCCTCCTCTTGCCCCTTCAGCGCCCTGGTTCCCCGCACTTGTTGCAGCCTTGTTGCAGCCGAGAGGACATGGAGTCCCCTAAATCCTAGATGGGTGGTATTTTTTGTGCGCCCTGAGGTATGGGTTTAGGGTTTAGGGTTTAGGGTTTAGGGTTTAGGGTTTAGGGTTTAGGGTTTAGGGTTTAGGGTTTAGGGTTTAGGGTTTAGGGTTTAGGGTTTAGGGTTTAGGGTTTAGGGTTTAGGGTTTAGGGTTTAGGGTTTAGGGTTTAGGGTTTAGGGTTTAGGGTTTAGGGTTTAGGGTTTAGGGTTTAGGGTTTAGGGTTTAGGGTTTAGGGTTTAGGGTTTAGGGTTTAGGGTTTAGGGTTTAGGGTTTAGGGTTCCCGCAAGTGGCCACACACAAGTTAGAAGACTCCCCAAATGTTAAAAAGACCCTCAGCGCTTGGGGTTGGGGATTTTTGTTTGGCACTCCCACTTAGGTTTACAGACTTAGGGCAGGAGATAGTAAGGGTACTTCTACACAACTTGCAACCCGAGGAATGCAAGCTCTTTCCTCCACCCCCTTGATCTACTCTAGGGGCCGGAGTAACTATTAGCAATATTCCCTTTCTGGTTCCTACATACTTATACTATAATATCCCCCCCAAAACCCAACTCGTATTGAGGCCCCTACTTGGAGGTTCATGGTACTTTTTAACCAACGATAACTGTACTTATAACTCACTCCTAAGCCCCTTAAGTGCCCTAATAGGGTTAAAAGTACAGTTTATAAGTACAGGAAGAATTGGTCAATCAGCACCATGAACCTCTAAAACCCTAAACCCTAAACCCCAAGCCCTAAACCCTAAACCCCAAGCCCTAAACCCTAAACCCTAAACCGTAAACTAAACCCTAAACCCCAAGCCCTAAACCCTAAACCTCCAACTATATATCGTGCATCCGTGCCTTGAAGGTAAAGGCTTCGGGCCCCTTGGGTTGGGGCCTTCAGGGTTGCAAAGCTTGGGGTTGGCAGCGCTGACGCCCCGAAAGCCCCCGAAGCACCCCTAAACCCTAAACCCTAAACCCTAAACCCTAAACCCTAAACCCTAAACCCTAAACCCTAAACCCTAAACCCTAAACCCTAAACCCTAAACCCTAAACCCTAAACCCTACACCCTAAACCCTAAACCCTAAACCCCAAACCCTAAACCCTAAACCCTCAACCCCAAACCCTAAACCCTAAATCCCGAGATTTCGGGCCCAGCACCGAGCCTCATCAGGCCTTCGCGATGGCTGGTGAGCAAGCTGCCGACGACGCTGCCCTGGGGCCCAGCATTCCAGGGGTTTAGGGTTTAGGGTTTAGGGTTTAGGGTTTAGGGTTTAGGGTTTAGGGTTTAGGGTTTAGGGTTTAGGGTTTAGGGTTTAGGGTTTAGGGTTTGGTGTCCAGGGTTCAGGGTTTAGGGTTTAGGGTTCAGGGGTGAGGGCGCATGGTGTTGAAGGTTTCGGGTCGAGAGTTGAGGGTTTAGGAGTCTAGGGTTAGGGGTTGAAGGGCTTGAAGGGTTGGATGGTTGGTGTGTCCTGTAGGGGCTTAAGAGTTATTGAGGTTGGGCTTGTTGGAACACAGGGTTTGGAGTTGAGGGTTGGGATGTTCCGCCTTATACCAACAGTCCTGAATAGGGATTCTAATGCCCGAAACCCGCAACCCTAAACCCTAAACCCTAACCCCTAAACCCTAAACCCTAAACCCCAAACCCTAAACCCTAAACCCCCCCCCCACCCCCCACTAAAATCCCTACTAAGGACTGTTGGTATCAGGGGGAGCATCCCAAAGTTTAGGATGAAGCAATGATCTTGGTGAACCCTGAAGCCTGAACCCTGACCTCATACTGCAGCACTGAGTGGTGGCTTCCTAGAGCGCACACATCTCGCCTGGCTGCTTGCTGCAGAACGCCAGAAATCGCGCAGCGGTCCAAGCCAGAATGGACCAAATCGAGAGGACCATCCAGGGATCAGGGTTTTCGGGATTCAGAGAAAGCCCGATAACCCCTAAACCCCAAGTAAGGAACACCAAACCCCTAAACAGGAAACCCCCCAAACCCCGAAGCCCCGAAACGTCTAAACATCGAAGACCCTCAACGAACCGAAGTCCCTAAACCCTTGGATGTAATCCGAAACTCCGCGAAACCCCAAAACCTAGACCCTAAACCCTAGACCCGAAACCCTACACCCTATTCCCTAAACCCTAAACCCCTTACCCCTAAACCCTAAACCCTAAACCCCACCCCTCTAAACCCCGAGCTGCAGGAATTGTCAGACGATTGGCGCAGACATTGCCGGCCGTGACGCGCGCCTGGAAGCCGAGCTGCAGGCTGGCTTGGGGGGGTATTCAACGTGGGGTATTGCTATGTTTTGGGGAAGGTTTAGGGTTTAGGGTTTAGGGTTTAGGGTTTAGGGTTTAGGGTTTAGGGTTTAGGGTTTAGGGTTTAGGGTTTAGGGTTTAGGGTTAGGGTTTAGGGTTTAGGCTATAGGGTTTAGGCAAAAAGGTTTAGGGTTTAGAAGCCTGAAGTCGACAGGCGAAGATCAAGAAGATCCAGGATGACGCTGACCAGGCGGCAAAAGAGGCCGGTTTTCCGTGGCATAGTGGTTCTCGGACCGGGAGCAGGCCCTTATTTCCTTTTTATTTGGGGGGGGGTTTAGGGTTTAGGGTTTAGGGTTTAGGGTTTAGGGTTTAGGGGGTTGGGGTTCCCTTATGACCCCCTTAAAACCAAAAAGGGTCTAGGTTTAGGGTTCAGGGTTTAGGGCGACGGGACATTGAGTCCCTCGCGGCCGGAAAACAATGATTGGCTTGGTGGGAGATGAGGGTTTTAAAGGTCTTTTTAGGGCAGGGCTTTATGGACTACTTTAGGGTTAGGGCTTTAAAGGGTTTCAGGACTTCTTTGGTGAACAAATCAAATCCAGGGAAGGTCGAGCAGGCGGCCTTTGGGTGGTACCGGGGAGATCTAAGCCGCAATGTGCCGGTTGGGGGGTGCGGACTGATTCATTGCCATGTGCGTTGTGCAGGACCCGTCTCTCACCCAGAAACGCCATCAAAATGCCCAGTAGGGCGCAGGCTCTAGTCTTGCCGCTACCGGGCTCCTGTGACCACTAGCGAGGCGCGCTTGGCCGCAAGGGCAAGCATGGTTGTGCCGAGAAGCCATGCTAGGTGTCCGTCATGTCCCCAGAAGGTATAACGTCCAGGGCGGCCAGCAGCTCAGGTCCCGCTAGCAGTGTGAACTGAATCGCTTGGACACGCGGGTCCAAGCAGGCTGGAAGAAAAGAGGAAGCTTCACCCGAAACCCTGAAGCGATGGGGCTTGCCACGAAGGCATGTACGCTTCAACACTTGAACTGACGGCCCTGCGGCTGACCTACATGGATAAGCCCTAGAAGCATCACGTTGCTACTCACTCTGGACCGCCCTCAGCCCTGAACCCTTAACCCTAGAGCCCCAAACCCGGCTGAAATCCGACAGTCCCGAAACCTAAAGTGCAGCCCAAAGCCCACAAACCCTGAGAAGCCACCCGGCTGAACATGCCAGGACGCGGCCCGTCGCAAGGCCGATCGCGACGCCAAGGTTCAGCGCTTGCTATTCGAATCTTGGGATGGCTTCGGGGGGGCGTGGGGGGTGCAGGGTTTGGGCAGTCTGGACGTCTGCGTGCTTTCCGGGGTTTGCTTCCCATTTGCAGTGGCTGGGCTTCCCTGTCTAATCCCTAAACCCCAACTACAGAAGGGGCTATCGCATGAACGATGCAGGTCTAAGCAAGGCAACGAAGATTTTGACTTTACCTAGCAAGTCGGGCCCGAGTTCGGGTTGTCCAAGAAGGCAAGGAGTTTCGGAAGGGCTTGTGGTAAATCCCAGGTAGGATAAGGGGAACCCTTAGAAGGGACCCCTTCTGAACCCTCCTCTGGCTCTTAAACAGGGAACTTATTCAGAGGGTCCTAAACCCTAAACCCTAAACCCTAAGCCCTAAGCCCTAAACCCTAAACCCTTAACCCTAAACGCCCTTCAGAGGGCCCTTAAAGCCTTTTAAGGGTAACTGCTAGAGGCCTTTGGGGTTTAGGGTTTAGGGTTTAGGGTTTAGGGTTTAGGGTTTAGGGTTTAGGGCCTTAGGATGCAGGGCCCGGCCGCACAGAGAAGCCTCATGGTTTCGGGTCTCGTTCTTTCGTGGGGTTCAGGCTGACTTTTCGAGTTTAGGGGTGGTTCTCGAGTTTAGGGTTTAGGGTTCAGGGCTCTAAGCCCTAAACCCTAAACCCTAAACCCTAAACCCTAAACCCTAAACCCTAAACCCTAAACCCTAAACCCTAAACCCTAAACCCTAAACCCTAAACCCTAAACCCTAAACTGAGAAAGCAGGTCAAGGACATGCTCGACACCCTCAACCTCCAGATGAAGCAGCGCGACGAGGACGTGCAGAGGGAGAAGGAGGACGGCATCAAGCAGGCGCCACAAAAAACCCAAGGTTTTGCATGTCGGTTTTGAGGTTTAGGGTCCCTTCTAAACCCAAAACCCTAAACCCCAATCCCCACTCCCCTAATAAAAGGGTAGTATCTTTCACTTTGACACGTACTCCGCAGGCCTTGGGCCCTAGCCCTGAAAGCCGAAAAAGCTGCGTAGTAACTGCTCTTCACGGTTCCCACCTCAAAACCCTAAACCCTAAACCCTAGTCCCTAGTCCCTAATCCCTAAACCCTAAACCCTCCTACCCCTTTCCCCAATGAGCGCCTCAGGCACGTCTCTTCCAGGAGCAGTACGAGCAGGGCCCGGACTCCCAGTTGGCTTCCTTTGCGTTCAGGGTTTAGGGTTTAGGGTTTAGGGTTTAGGGTTTAGGGTTTAGGGTTTAGGGTTTAGGGTTTAGGGTTTAGGGTTAGTTAGAGTTTAGGGTTTAGGGTTTAGAGTTTCGGGTTTCGGGTTTAGGGCTTAGGGTTCGAAGGGAGTGTACAGGGTGGCTTAAAGGCTGTAGGGTTTGAACGGATCAGCGTTGAAGAGTTTGCTTTCTAGGGTTCTAGGGTTTCAGGTTTTAGAGTTTAGGGTTCAGGGTTCAGGGTGTGCGCGCTTCGGGTTGAGGGATTCTAGGGCCGCTTTTTCACATCTGCTGCGCGATCCTATTGCGTGCTTGTCGGCCTGCCGTCTGCGGCTCTGTAGAGCGTCAAGCCCTGAATCCTGAATCCTGGGTTGAGGGTTTAGGGCTGAGGGTATTGGGAATAGGCAGACCCCAAATCATTGAGCCCTAAACCTTTAAACCCTTGAACCTTTGAACCTTGAGACCTTTAAACCTTTACGCCTGTGAACCTTGAAACCTTTAAACCTTTAAACCTTTCAACCCTGAACCCGAAACCCTAAACCCCAAACCCTAAACCCTAGACCCTAGACCCTAGACCCTGGACCCTGTTAACCCTTAACCCTGTGCAGGCTTGGCAGCAGACAGAGCCAAAGAAGAAAAAGCCAGACAAGCCCGCGGCTGAGAGAGAGTGTGGACGGTCTTGGGGTTTTGGGGTTTCGGGGATTCAGGGTGCTCTCAAGCAGCACATTGAGGGTTAGGGTTTAAGGTTTAGGGTTCAGGGTTTAGGGTTTATTTAGGGTTTAGGGTTTAGGGATAGTAGTCATAACTGTAAATAATTAGTAACCATGGCAAAACCTCATTCTTCCGTTCCCTACCAAGAGTATAAGTTCTACCTGCCTAAATTCCATGCCTGCCCAGCCACGACCTTGTCCAACCGCAATTGCTGTCTTTACCTGGAGGGGCAAGGAGTCAAGGGTAGTTCTGCATGAATGGGCTGGCACGGCAACTGGTCACGAACAGTTTACCGGGAAAAGCCCTAAACTTAAGACCTTTACATTGAAATTTGGGATGTCCTTAGTAGGGATTATATTCGGGGGTACTAGAATCCCAACTAAGGACTCTCCCTAATCCCTAAACCCTAAACCCTAAACTCTAAACCCTAGAACCTAAACCCTAAAGCCTAAACCCTAAACCCTAAGCCCTAAACCCTAAATCCTAAACCCTAAACCTTAGTATAAGGGGGAGCATCTCAACCTTAAACAAAAAGCTTGAACTGCTGGCCGGCTCATGCTTGAGGCCAGGCTAGCGATGGATGCCCAGCTGGTTGACAAGATGAGGACGCAATTGTTGATCCTTGAGGATGTGGGGTTTAGGGTTTCGGGTTTAGGGTTAAAGGTTTAGGGTTTTAGGTTTAGGGTTTAGGGTTTTTCGGGTTTGCGGGTTTAGGGCTTAGGGTTTAGGTGTACCCTAATTGAACCCTAACCCCCCAGCCCCCTTACTAAACCCTAAACTCTGTACTATCTGGTTTAGGAGGCGGAGAAGTTTGGACCAATGAGTTGGCGCCATGGCTTAGTCGTTTCGCTGGGATACAGCTCGAACAGCTGACAACTCTGAAAAGACCCCCTAAATCCTAAACCCTAAACCCTAAGCCCTAAGCCCTAAACCCTAAACCCTAAACCCTAAACCCTAAACCCTAAACCCTAAACCCTAAACCCTACACCCCAAGCCCCTAAGCCCCAAAACTTGAGAAATCCTGAAGCCTTGAAACTCTATGGGGTTCTTAAGAGACAGGGGTCCAAGGGGTGTAGCCCAATGTCTCACAAAAAGCCGCTACCCTAAACCCTAAACCCTAAACCCTAAACCCTAAACCCTAAACCCTAAACCCTAAACTCTAAACCCTAAACCCTAAACCCTAAACCCTAAACCCTAAACCCTAAACCCTAAACCCTAAACCCTAAACCCTAAACCCTAAAACCCTAAAACCCTAAAACGCTGAAGCAGGGGCCTCTGCAGAACCAAACCCTCTGCCAGGAGCAATGCAGGCAGGGCTCTCAGCCTCGTTCGGAACGCTTAAGGTTCTGGGTTTAGGGTTTAGGGTTTAGGGTTGAGTGTTTGGGTAAGTATTTCACAAGCGCGAAAAGATGTCCAGGACATGTTCCAAGATGATGGCACCCCCCAGGTTCGCCAGGGAATCCAATGTCCAGCGCGTCGAAAAGAGTATTCTCCATGGAGCCTGCAACCCTAAACCCTAAACCCTAAACCCTAAACCCTAAACCCTAAACCCTAAACCCTAAACCCTAAACCCTAAACTATAATCCCTAAACCCTAAACCCTAAACCGCGAAAAGATCTTTCCCCTTGAGCCTTCAGCTCTGGAACCCAGGAACCCTGACTCTCCTGAACGCCCAACCTTAGGGTTTAGGGTTTAGGGTTTAGGGTTTAGGGTTTAGGGTTTAGGAGTTCGGGTGCTGGGTTCGGGTTTGTGGTGGTTAAGATCGCTAGGGTTTCAGGCTTCTTCAGGGTTTTTTCCACTTACCCTAAACCCTAAGCCCTAAACCCTAAACACGAAACCCTAAACCCTAAACCCTAAACCCTAAACCCTAAACCCTAAACCCTAAACCCTAAACCCTAAACCCTAAACCCACATTCGGTTCAATGGGGAAGCCCTGTCTCAGCCGTCCACCCCCGGGACTTCGGCGCGCACCTCACGCAGCAGCAGGACATTGGGCCGTCGGGAAGGGTTTAGGGTTTAGGGTTTCGGGTTTCGGGTTTTGGGGTTTGGGGTTTGGGGTTTGGGGTTTGGGGTTTAGGGTTTAGGGTTTAGGGTTGTAACATGAAGCCCCAACCCCTTTGGGCAAAGATATTCCTCAACTCGGACCCCTAGAACCCCCAGGACCCCTAGAACCCCTAAACCGTAAACCCTAAAGCCTGAAGCCTAAAGCCGAAAGCCTAAGGCCAAAAGCCCAAAGCCTAAAGCCCAAAGCCCAAAGCCCAAAGCCTAAAGCCTAAGCCCCTATCCCGAACCTTGTCCCCTAAGCCCTGAACCCTGAATGCGAAACTCCTGAAGTTTAGGCCCGGAGAAAGCCCTGCACCCTACTAGGCGGGTTACGGGTATTGGGTTCGGGCTTCGATGGGATGCTTCGTAGACTTCCTAAGTCAAAAGAGCTTCTAAGTACACCCCAAAAGCCCTACACATCCTCCGAATCCAGGAGTTAGCCTACAACCGCGGTCTCTACGAGCAGATGGCGCGGGCATTGAGAACAGGGCTTTGGAGGTTGAGGGCTTCAGCGTCTACGATTGCGGGGTCCAGCGTGGAAGGGTTGAAGGGTTGAAGGGCTGAAGGGTTCCTAAACCCTAAACCCTAAACCCCCTAAACCCTGAACCCTGAACCCTGAACCCTGAACCCTGAACCCTGAACCCTGAACCGTTCAGGGTTCAGGAGCCCTCCACCAGAATGGTTGATTCGTTTGCGCTTGGGCTGAGTCCTTCGCTTTTTGGGCTTGCCGGCTAAGGTATAATATAAGGGTCGGAACAATTACTAATAGCATTCCCTTATCGCCCCTTTGTATTTCTACTAGAATAACCCCCCCAAAACCCCATTCTCTGGTTATAAAGGCCCCCATGTTAGATGGGGTGCGGATTGTCAGGGGTCAGAGCTCTTTTGGCTGTGAGGGTTTCAGGTTTAATCGCGTGCCAGGGCTCGAGTCTTGCTCCCTGAGCCCTAAACCCTAAACCCTAAACCCTAAACCCTAAACCCTAAACCCTAAAGCCTAAACCCTAAACCCTTAAACCCTAAACCCTAAACCCTAAACCCGAAAAAGCTTAGGCCCTTGCACTGCGTGGCAGGCTGTGGAGGGCTTTATGATGCCGCTGACATCGAAGTTCCTACCACAGGCAAGGGTTTCCGTGTTGGTTTAGGGTTTAGAGTTAAGCGTTTGGGGTTTAGGGTTAGGGTTTAGGGTTTAGGGCTTAGGGTTTAGGGTTTAGGGTTTAGGGTTAGAGTTTAGCGTTTAGGGTTTAGGGTTAGGGTTTAGGGTTTAGGGTTTAGGGTTTAGGGTTTAGAGTTTAGCGTTTAGGGTTTAGGGTTAGGGTTTAGGGTTTAGGGTTTAGGGTTTAGGGTTTAGGGTTTAGGGTTTAGGGTTTAGGGTTTAGGGCTTAGGGTTTAGGGTTTAGGGTTTGGGGTTTAGGGTTTAGGGCTCAAGGGTTCCCTTGCGACCGAACACTGCAGGCGCGCAGTACATAGTTTGACTTCCGCCACGATGCGGTGGCCGTTGAAGCCGGAAACTGAATGTATCTACACCTCAATTCTCCAGATCCTAGAGCACTGCCCTAAAACCCTAAACCCTAAACCCCAAACCCCAAACCCTAAACCCTAAACCCTAAACCCTAAACAACCCTAAACCCTAAACATCCCTAAACCCTAACCCTAAACCCCCTAAACCCTAAAAACCCTAAACCCTAAACCCTAAACCCTAAACCCTAAACCCTAAACCCCCTAACCCTACTAAACCCTAAACCCTAAACCCTAACCCTAAACCCTAAACCCTAAACCTAAACCCTAAACCCTAAACCCTAAACCCTAAACCCTAAACCCTAAACCCTAAACCCTAAACCCTAAACCCTAAACCCTAAACCCTAAACCCTAAACCCTAAACCCTAAACCCTAAACCCTAAACCCTAAACCCTAAACCCTAAATAAAGCCCCACATCCGTTACATCCGAAACCCCAACCCTACGAACCTTAAAGCTCCCTAAGCCCCTAACACCGCTAAAGCCCCCCCAGCCCCCAAGCCCTTTACCCTAAGCCCTAAACCGAAACCCGAAACCCTAAACCCTAAACCCTAAACCCTAAACCCGAAACCCCAAGCCCTGAAGCGCAACCCAGACATCCCGCTGGGAGGCCACCCACACAGGAAAGCTGGATCCGCACCCTTCCTGCGGTCGCTACACGGGCGAGATCGATGCGCCTCTTGACAGCTCTTTGGGGGTTTAGGGTTTAGGGTTTAGGGTTTAGGGTCTAGGGTTTAGATCCTCACGCCCAAACAGCGCACGGTCTCTAAACCCTAGTCCGCTATACCCTAGAGGCCCTTCAGGGTGTTGGCTTTTAACCCTACACCCTACACCCGAAACCTTGCGGGATTTGGGTTTAGGCTTCCCCGGGCTAAGGCTGGAGCTACGACAGCAAGACGTGCAGTGAGGGTCATGCTGGAGGGTCATGCACTCGACACGCCCTAAACCCTAAACCAAACCCTAAACCCTAAACCCTAAACCCTACACCCGGGTACTCCCAGAGCCCTAAACCCCAAGCCCATGAGCCCAAACCCTGAGCCCTCAACCCGACACTGCGCTGAAACAGCGCCTGCTGGAGTTTCACCCCGACTGAGAGCACCGAAGCTGTGCCAGCATGAACTTATATTCCTGGGTTTAGGGTTTATGACTTAGGGTTTCAGTGCATCTTAGAGAGTTCATCTAGGGTTGAGCTGGTTTCGGGTTTAGCAAGTTTCGGCTGAACCCCTTACCCCACAATGTGCTGCAATTCCCTGTCCCTCCCCCAAACCCTAAACCCACCCTGAACCCTAAACCCTAACCCTAGACCCTAAACTCTAAACTAAACCCTGAACCCTGAACCCTGAACCCTAAACCCTAAACCCTAAACCCTAAACCCTAAACCCTAAACCCCCGCGCCCGACCCCGCCGCTAAGCGCAAAGAGCCTTCGATACCACAAGGCCCTTGGGCAGCCTCGAAATCTCCCGAATCTCCCAACCGTACGTCCCTAAGCCCTGAAAGCCTTAAGGCCCCTAAACCCTAAACCCTAAACCCTAAACCCTAAACCCTAAACCCTAAACCCTAAACCCGAAACCCTAAACCCTAAACCCTAAACCCTAACCCTACACCCTAAACCTCAAGCCCAAGTCGCCAACCTTCGGCCCCGAAACCTTCCTCACAACCGAAGCCCTCGGCCCAAGCCTTCGCGCGCCCATCGGCAGCCCATGAGGCGGGGCAGCTTGCAAGGGTTTGGGGTTTAGGGTTTAGGGTTTAGGGTTTCGGGTTTTGGGTTTAGGGTTTAGGGTTTAGTGTTTAGTGTTCAGGGTTTTGCTTGTAAGGCTTTGCAGAGTTTCAGGTTCTTGTGCACTGAACCCTCTAAACCCTAAACCCTAAGCTCGTCTATCCCTGCCGTGTTTTTTGAGGATGGGTTTCAGGCTAGGGTTTTGGGGTGATTGGAGCTGCAGACCCTGCAATTGGGATTTAGGGTGCAGGGGGCCGTGCCATCCCACTAGAACCCGAACCTACCAGTGTTGGCTGATTCCCTGTATACGGCCCTAATAGTAGGTATTTGGGTGCCCCAAACCCTAAACCCTAAACCCTAAACCCTAAACCCCAAACCCTAAACCCTAAACCCTAAACCCGAAGCCCTTATGGGATTCCTAGGGTGACCTACAAAAGGTCGGCTTCTTGGGCGCGTAGGCCGGGCCGAACACTACTGCACCTGCAGGTTGCGCAACATGGCTCGCTCGAGACTGTCCAGAGGCCCCGTGTTCTAAGCGCGAGGGCTGAGAGGTGAGTCGACCCAGGCGTAGGGTTTAGGGTTTGGGGTTTAGGGTTTAGGGTTTAGGGTTGAGGGCTGAGGGCTGAGGGTTCAGGGCTGAGATGTGAGGGCTTGCGACCAGGCTTAGGGCTTAGGGTTTAGGGTTTAGCGTTTAGGGTTTAGGGCTTAGGGTGTCGAGCGAGGGTTTGGGGTTGGGATTCCCTTTTTTGGGAGGGTTTTCTCCACTTGCCTCGTGGCCCCTTCTCACCGCGGTGGTTCTTGACCCGTTATTGTTGCTGGTTCCAGTCCTAAACTTACACCGAAAACTCCATACCCCGTACCCCCAAGTCTAGCCTCTTGAAGCCCTAAACCCTAAACCCAAACCCTAAACCCTAAACCCTGAAGCCCTTTTGCCCTAGGCTTGGCTGTCGCAGCACTGTGGATGGCTGCTCTTGGTGCGCGCCTGGGAAGCCTCCGCCTTTAGGGTTGCGGGTCTGAGGTTAATGAGGGTTTAGGGTTAGGGTTTAGGGTTAGGGTTTAGGGTTTAGGGTTTAGGGTTTAGGGTTTAGGGTTTAGGGTTTAGGGTTTAGGGTTTAGGGTTTAGGGTTTAGGGTTTAGGGCCCCAAACCTCGCCCCCAAGGGTGGTTCAGAAGCTTTGGGGGTGCACCTTTGGGTACGGCCAGTACCACAAGGGCATACGCTATTGGCGTGGGGTTTAGGGTTTGGCGTTGGGTGATCAACCTTCAAAACCTTCAGGCATCGCCTACGCCCTAAACTAAAACCCTAGAACCCTAAAGCCTTAGCACCCCAACACCTTAGAATCCTAAAACCCCAAAACCCCAAACCCCAAAACCCTAAACCCCACACCCTGAATCCTAAAACCCTAAGACCCTAAGAAACCCTAAATCCTAAAACCCTAAAACCCTAAGACCCTAAGACCCAAAAGCCCTCAAGCCCTCATGCCCAAAAACCCTTGGGGGCGGCTGACATTCTCAGGGCGAAAAGGGAGGGCCCGGGTCATGATCGCGCACTTGGAAGGTGCTTTAGGGTTTAGGGTTCAGGGTTCAGGGTTTAGGGTTTCGGGTTTAGGGTTTAGGGTTTAGGGTTTAGGGTTTAGCGTTTAGCGTTTAGGGTTTAGGGTTTTGGGTTTTTAGTAGGCTCAAGTGACCGAAGCCGTCAAGCTGACACCCCGAAACCCCGAATTGTAAAGCCTGAAGCCCTGGACTTCAAATCCCGAAGCCTTAAAGCCTGCAACACAACCCCTAAACCCTAAACCCTAAACCCCACAACAACCCTAAACCCTAAACCCTAAACCCTAAACCCTAAACCCTAAACCCTAAACCCTAAACCCTAAACCCTAAACCCTAAACCCTAAACCCTAAACCCTAAACCCTAAACCCTAAACCCTAAACCCCACACCCTGAACCCAAACACTACACCCTGAACCCTGAACCCTAAACGCTCAAGGCCTCACGCTCTCAAACCCCCTAGCCCTTAGCCCTGGCTTCCCACTTCGCCTGCCCTGGCAGACTGAGACCATGAGCGTCCTACGGTCCGTTTTGGCGGACTAAAGCCTTCAAACCGCCCTTGACGGTTTAGGGTTTAGGGTTTAAGGTTAAGGGTTCTGCGGCCTGAGCTCTTCAACCATCCTTGACCCCCGTGAACCGCTTTAACGCTCTACACACAAACGAACTCCAAAGCCCAGGAACCAAAAACCCAAAACCCTAAACCCTAAACCCTAAACCCTGAACCCTGAACCCTGAACCCTGAACCCTGAACCCTGAACCCTGAGCATTTTGAGGCCTAGAGCCACTGTAAACCCCAAACCCAGAACCCTAAACGGCCCTAAACCCCAAACCCTAAGCCCCAAGCTCCCAAACCATGAGCCCCTAAACCTTAAACCCCTAAACCCTAAACCTTAAGCCCTAAACCCTAAACCCTAAACCCTAAACCCTAAACCCTAAACCCTAAACCCTAAGCCCTAAACCTTAAGCCCCAAACCCTAAACCCTATACCTATTACCGCCCGCCCCCCCCCCCCCCCCCCCCCCCCCGCCCCAACCGTGAAGCCAAGGTCTGTTGCGCTCGCTGGCCTTCGTCCCTGGGGGCGAGGCGGGTCTTTCAACTTTGGTTTGGTTTTCGGGTTAGTTCGGGTTTTGGGTTTAGGGTTCACGGGCTTAGGGGTTTGGGGGTTGAGGGGTTTAGGGGTTTAGGGGTTTGGGCTTGCGCTGTTTTCGGTGTGTCCCGAGTTTGTTTGAGTCTTGACCTTGCTCAAACCCCTAACCCCCCACACCTGATCCCTAGAACGGTTTAGGGTTTAGGGTTTAGGGTTTAGGGTTTAGGGTTTAGGGTTTAGGGTTTAGGGTTTAGGGTTTAGGGTTTGGGCAAAGAGTGCGCAACGGAAGGGAGGCGAGGCTAAAGATGAGCATCTTGTTACTTTTATGCCCTAAACTCTCAAGCCTAAGCCCTTAAAGTTTAGGGTTTAGGGTTTAGGGTTTAGGGTTTAGGGTTTAGGGTTTAGGGTTTAAGCTTTGGCTTCTAAACCGCAAAAGCACTAGCCTCCGAAAGCCCTAAGCTGTCAATTTTCCTGGGCCCCAGTAGATGGCTGGCGCCTGTGGCAAGGCTGGCTCCAGTCGTCGCGAGGTCTTAGCATCTGCCGAGGCCCCAGGCGTCCGAAAGCCTTGAACCCAAAGGCTGATAGCTTTAAGACCCTGAACCCTTAAACCCTTCAAACCCTTAAACGCTTCAAAAACCCTAAGCCCTTAAAACCCTACACCCTAAAAAACGCTAAGACCCAAAACTCTTAAGCCCCAAACCCATCACTCTTGATCACTAAACCCCATTCAACCTAGAAATGGTGGTTGGTGTCCGACATTGGGGTACCTTCTTGGAGTCCTTATAGTTCCCCTATTTTCTCAAACCCCCCAAATCACCAACATGCCCCAACCTTCCCGAACTTGGGAGTTCAACGGCTCTGCCACACCACGGGAGCCAACCATCCCCTAAACCCCAGCTAAACCCTAACCACTAACTCCTGTAGGTCCTTTTTTTAGGGCTTAGGGTTTCGGGTTTCGGGTTTAGGGTTTAGGGTTTGGGGGGGGAGGAGGGTGGGCTGCAGAGTCTTAGGGTTCAGGGTCCACTTGGTGGCCCAGTGGCGCCCTTTTGCCATTTGCTGGGCTCGAGCGCCCCTGATACACGGGGCGAATCCCCAAAAAGGGTACGCTTGCTACAACATGGTCACGGCGGGCACCCAGACCAAACCCTCAACCCTCAACCCTCAACCCTGAACCCTGAACCCTAAACCCTAAACCCTAAACCCTAAACCCTAAACCCTAAACCCTAAACCCTAAACCCTAAACCCTAAACCCTAAACCCTAAACCCCGAAGCTTCTAAACCCCAAGTGACCCTTCCGATGATGGCCCAGGCCATCTTGGCCGGCCTTGCAGCTCCCCAAGGCCTGTGAAGGGTACCCCTAAACCCTAAACCCTAAACCCTAAACCCTAAAGCCGAAACCCTAAACCCGAAACGCTATGGGTCCGCCCCATTGTTTGCCCACACCTTTGCTGTGTGCTGAAGGCGTCCTTCCCCTGGCCAGAGCATCCATTCCGCACGATGAGAACGCCCATGTCACCAGCGCGTGCGGATGAATGACCAGGGCAACCATGCCGCACGATCCCCTCGCCTCGTTTCAGACTGCTTCCGTGACGCCATTCCACCCACAGACTTGTGGGATGGCCCATGGGGAAACGTGGAGGGGGGGGGGGGTGAACCCTCAACCCGAAACCCCAAAACCCTTAAACCCCAAACACCTATAGACTTGAACCCTAAACCCCCTAAAAACCCCCTAAATCCAAACACCTGAAGCTCTGAACCCCAAGCCACATAGGGCCCCGAGCCCCCCAGCCCGAAGTCCCTACAGCCGCAATTTAAATCCTCAAGCCCCAAGTCCCTCAGGCCCTAAATTAGGGTAGGCTTACATGCCCTAAGCCCCAACCCTCCAAGCCCTTCAAGCCCTAAGCCCCTAGACCCTCGAAGCTCCTTTATGACTCCCTAAACTCTTAAGGCCCCTGAACCCTTAAACCCTGAAGCCTTTAGAACCCCTTAAGAGCCCTAAGCGGTTTTTAGAAGGAGCCATGGCCGCGCCAGCGCAGCGGGCCCGATGCTTGAGACGTGCGAGGGCGTGACAGGGGTTCAGGGTTTAGGGTTTAGGGTTTAGGCGTTTAGGGTTTAGGGTTCAGTGGGGGGGATTAGGGTTGAGAGTTTCTGGGGTCCCCACGTTAGGGTTTCAGGGCTTCTTGGTATTTTGTAGCAGTATAGCCCATCTGGCTTTTTTTTTCTCATTGGTTCTATAGGTCCCTCGAGGTTGTAGGGGTGTTAAGGCTCGACTTGCCTGGGATCAGTCGGCTGCAGCAGCTTCCTTGTGCGCAGCAGCTGCAAACGGGCCGGCATGGCTGCAACCCTGCAAACTGTGCCCCTGTTTTCTGGACCTCCGTAGCCTGTCCGCTAGTATACCTAGATTCCTAAGAAGCCCTAAGCTGTGAAATCCAGAATCCTGAACTCATGCGCCCTAAACCCCTCCGAGGGGTCGCCTCGCACTCTGCACGTCCACTAAGTTGTCGGACCTGTCGCTCAAGAACGACAGAGGAAGCCTGAACGGCTACGACTTTTCCGGCCGCGCTCTCTGCAACATGCGGGCTGAGACCCGGACCTAAGGAGTAGGCGAGGGTCCAGCTTTGTGTGCCTGTCAGTTGCAGATCCCTATAGCTCGACTCTCTTTTGTTGGTCGTTCTTGTCCATTGAACATTTGCACCCCAGGGATTTAAGGGGGCCTTCGAACAACAGCTAAACCCTAAACCCTAAACCCTAAACCCTAAACCCTAAACCCTAAACCCTAAACCCTATACCCTAAACCCAAAACCCAAAGCCCTAAACCTACACTCCTCATCATCGCCTCGTAAGGCGCCAGCTCCAGGCTGGGTGGCAACTTGACTGAGGGCTACGACAGGGTGGGAGGCTCAGACCCGCGAAAAAACCCTACGCCCTGACCTCTCAAGGTTTAGGGTTTAGGAGCCTAGGAGGGTTTAGGGTTTTAGGGTTTAGGGTTTAGGGTTTAGGGTTTAGGGCTAGGACCAGGTTCCCTTCTAAGCCCAGTGAAACCAAAAAGGGCGCCCAATTTAATTCCTGTTGGTTACTCTCGGGTCTGTATACTGACCTAGACCTAAACCAGAACCCTAAACTCTAAACCCGAAAGTCTAAACCTGAAACCCTAAACGGTTGAGGGTAAGCCTGAAACCGGTTTCCATAATCCCTACACATTCCCAAAGATTCATCTCGAGTTCTCCTAGGATACTGGACTACTAAGAAGGGTTTAGTAGACCCTGAACCCTAAACCCTAAACCCCAAACCCGAAACCCGAAACCCCTAAACCCTAAACCCTAAACCCTAAATTTAAGAGCCTCCGGCTCAAGCCGCCGACCCCGCTGGAGCATAGTTGAAAGGTTTAAACGCGCTCGTCAGCTCAAAGGATGCCAAAAAAGTTGATGTGCTTGAGCCTCTGTGAAACGTTGGGACCCAAACAGGAGCTGAAGCCAGCTTGAAGGCCAGGGCAGCCCCATCAATTGGTAGGGGGCGGGGTAGGGGGGGGTAGGGCGGGGGTGGGCGGGTTTTTTCCCCAAGGGCCCCTATGTCCTGTGCGAAACCGCCTATGGTCCGTGAGTTTATGCGGTGTGGGTGGCCTGGCCCTCCATGCCGGGTACCCCCCCCTACCCCCCCCCAGGAGGGGAAAGAGGGAGGTTTTCACCTCCTTTTCCCATCCAACACGCCGCCAGGGTCGGCGGACCCTAAACCCTAAACCCTAAACCCTAAACCCTAAACCCTAAACCCTAAACCCTAAACCCTCAAAAGGCTTTCGTCATCCCTTAAAAGCCCCCATCTGCTAGGTCAAGCCGGAGTGTGAGGAGGTGACTGCGATGGTGAACGTGGGGGAGCTCTGAGTGCTCCGTGAACGGGTTTGGGGTTTAGGGTTTAGGGTTTAGGGTTTAGGGTTTCGGGTTTAGGGTTTAGGGTTTAGGGTTTAGGGTTTAGGGTTTAGGGTTTAGGGTTTAGGGTTTAGGGTTTAGGTTTAGGGTTTCCAGGGTTTAGGTTTAGTGTTTAGGGTTCAGGGTTTTAGGGTTTTAGGGTTTTAGGGTTTTAGGGTTTTAGGGTTTTAGGGTTTTAGGGTTTTAGGGTTTTAGGGTTTTAGGGTTTTAGGTTTTTAGGGTTTTAGGGTTTTAGGGTTTTAGGGTTTTAGGGTTTTAGGGTTTTAGGGTTTTAGGGTTTTAGGGTTTTAGGGTTTTAGGGTTTTAGGGTTTGAGGGTCATAGGGTTCTAGGGTTCTAGGGTTCTAGGGTTCTAGGGTGGGTTCTAGGGTTCTAGGGTTCTAGGGTTATAGGGTTATAGAGTTATGGGGTTATGGGGTATAGGGTTAGAGTTTGGGGATTCGGGGCCTAGGGTTGGGTTGTAGGGTTTAGGGTTGTTAGAGTGTCGTTGGTACAGGAGTGGGTTACCAGGTATTTGGTGGCCTTCTTGTGTGGTGTTGCTCTCTCCTCTGTACGAACTTGACTTCTCACCCCCCCCCCCCCCAGCATCCCAGCATCGGAGGGTGCTTGAACATGCAGGGCTTCGTGGTTTAGGGCTTATGGTGGTTTTAGAATTGCTTTCCCTTGCATGCGAGCTGATGGGGCTGTTAGGGACCCACAAAACCACACAAAAAACAGCATCCCACGGAGGATATAGGGGCCCCTATAAGAGGCGGATTCTGGAAAGCCATGTTTGTAGGATCATGTTTTTTTGTGGGTTTTTGGGACCCCTATGCTGGCAGGGTGGTTCGCGAACCTTTGCCGAAGGGGAAGCCAAGCGGTACCTTTGCGACAGAGCGGACCTGAAAAAGAACAAGGACTCCGATCCGTCATTCCTCCTCTGCAAAATGCAGGGTTTAGGGTTGAGATGTTTCCCCATGACAATCCCCATTAAGGATCTCTCAAGTCCTTCATGCACACCCTGTGACCTTGCAAAATCCCAGGAAGAGCCTTTAGAGTTTAGGCTTCAGGGATTTGCTCATAACTCTCTCCCAAGTCCTTTCTGCACACTTTTTTTTTTTGCAGGAAGCGAAGAAGGAGTTCTCCTACACGCAGGAGGCCAAGCAGTACCGTGAAGATCTGGCCTCGAAGGTGAAGTCCGAGAAGGAAGAGAGGATTCGGAAGTACAAGGAGGCCATCCTTGCAGGCAAACGATGAGAGAGCCCTAGGACCCGGAGAGTGGGTGCATATGTCCTTTCTTTAGGGTTTTGGGGTTCCCTTATGTTCCCCTTAAAACCATGAAGGGCACCAATTTTTATTCTTAGGTTACTCCTGGGTCTAGAAAGCCCTTGGTGGAGGAGAGATAGTGGGATTGCAGCCTTTCTGCACCAAGGCGGCTTGCCGTGCCTAAGCCCTACAGATGCCTAAGCCTGAACACCCTAAAGGGCCCTAAACCCTAAACCCAGATAAACCTACACCCAGACAACCCAAAACCCCAAAACCCCTAACCCCCCCGACCCCCCCCCGCTGAATGGCAAGCCGCAGTGCAACCAGGCCAGAATCAGAAACCTGATTCGTGGCAGCGTGCCACAGCATGCTGCAGCAAGCGCAACTGTTCGGGTTTGAGATCTTTGGGTTGCAGGGGTTCGGCCTACAAGCGACCCTAAGGCTAAGGGGTGTAGGGTTTAGGGTTTAGGGTTTAGGGTTCAGGGTTTAGGGTTTAGGGTTTAGGGTTTAGGGTTTTCGCGATCGGTTCCGCGAGGGCTGCAGGTGCGAAAGTGTTGCCGCAGACGCAATTTTCGCCGTTCGGAGCCCTTTTTCGTCGGAAAATGAACTGCAGCTGGGGGGAGGGGCTTAGCGTTTCGGAATCACCGTGGGAGTGACGGAGAGAGAAGTCTAGCGAGAGAGTGAGAGAGCGGGAGTGAGAGGGGAGAGAGCGAGACTCGGATGACTCGACTGCGACTGCAGTCTGCAGCCAGCTTCAGAAGTGTTTAGGGTTTAGGGTTTAGGGTTTAGGGGCCGCTACCCATCGAACAGAGAGGTTAAGAATCATCCCTCGGCCGGCTGCGCAACTTGATTTTTGGCCCTACACCCCAAACATTTGCGCGAGACGCCTCGCACCTAAAGCCCGTAAACCCCTCAACCCTGAACCCTAAGCCCTAACCCTAAACCCTAAACCCTAAACCCTAAACCCTAAACCTCAAACCCTAAACCCTATCCCTAAACCCCAAACCTCAAACCCTAAACCTCAAACTCTAAACCCTATCCCTAGACCCCAAGCCCCTTACAGCCAAACCCTCAACCCTAAGGGTTACAACCCCAGAGCTTCCACCGCATGCACGAGCATCGCAGAGACCTGCGCAGTTTCGGGCCGCAGCTGCCATGAAGCTAGCAGGTGGACTGAGCCCAGTGCACACAACAAGGGTTTAGGGTTTAGGGGTTGGGGTTTAGGGTTTAGGGTTTAGGGTTTAGGGTTTAGGGTTTGGGGTTTAGGGTTTGGGGTTTAGGGTTTAGGGTTTGGGGTTTGGGGTTTGGGGTTTGGGGTTTAGGGTGGCCCAAGTGGTACGCTTTTTGCCAATTTTGGGCTCCGGGTTCCTTCGTCAAAGCACCCAACATCAAAGCGGTCACATATGGTCACTGGGCGGTGAAGTATCTAAGGGTAGTTGGAACACGGGCCTTAGAACGCCGTGGTGTTTTCGGCGATCTGAGACCTGTTTCGGGGTTTGGGGGGGGGGGGGGTTGGGGGGGGGGGGGGGGGGGGTAGGAACGTCCTTGGTGTGCAAAGTACTCTGACCCTCCCAGCAGGGGAATGCCGGGAAAGAAACAAGTCGACGCTCAGGTAAGATCTCATTTAATTCACACCACAGCCGCCCATTCAGTATAAATCGAAGTAGTTTTTTTCCTGCTTTTTTAACCTCCTGCTTTAGGAATCCTCCCAAAACCCAGGTAAAACGCACATTTTCGTACACCCAAACACCACGGCGTTCTATGGCCCGTATTCCGGGTAGTTATATGGTCCCTTAACATGGTCCCTTACCTCCTTTAAAGGATTCTGAAGTATGGGCCCTTGGGTTGTATAGAGTATATAAGGGGTAGAAGGTTCCCTTTTTAAGGGCCCATATGAAGGGACTACGCGACCCAAACACGCAAGTCACGACCTCCTGCCAATCCCTCAACGTTGCAAAGCCCGACACCCTAAACCCTAAACCACTCAAGCCCTGAGCCCCTAAACTCTAAACCCCTAAACCCTAAACCCTAAACCCTAAACCCTAAACCCTAAACCCTAAACCCCTAAACTCTAAACCCCTAAACCCGCACACCCTCAGGGCTCCCACCCCAACTCGCAAGCGCAGGCAGGCCGCCGACGCATGTCGTGGCTGGCAAGGCCTGTCCACACATCAGGGTCTCATTGAGGTCTTTAATGTTTTAGGGTTTAGGGGTTTAGGGTTTAGGGGTTTAGGGTTTAGGGTGTAGGCGTTTAGGGTTTAGGGTTTAGAGCTTGGGGTGTGTTTATGTATGTAGGGTTCTTTAGGAAGACTAATGAGTCCAACTACGGTTTCGTGTCCCTTGACCGTTCTCCCGCCACCCTGCACCCCTTATACTAAAACCCTATGCACCCCGGTCGGGACTGTTGTTCGGTGTCCTCAGTGAATACAAACAATGAAGATGCTTCATCATATGCGTAGACCCCACGACACCCTCCCAAAACGCCCATCTTGAACTCTAAGCACCCAGCCCTAAACCCTAAACCCGAAACCCAAAACCCCTCAACCCTAAACCCTCAAACCCAACCTTCAGCCTAAATTCAAAGCATGCTGGGGCGTCTTTTCAAGGCACCCGCCTTGATGTACTCCGATCGGCATCTCAGGAGGTTCGAGGGGTTTGAGGGGGTTCGAGCGGACTTAAGGGGTTTGCGGGGTTTAGGGTTTAGGGTTCAGGGTTCAGGGTTTAGGGTTTCGGGTTTAGGGTTCAGGGCGGATTCGACGCTTCGGAGGGTTTCGGGTTCCAAGATGTGTGTCCTGGATGCGACACGTGGGCAAGCACGTGCACCGACGCACGAACGCAACGCGCCACGTTCGGCGAAACCGGGGCAATCGGCATAGTCGTGCCGGTAGCGTAAGCCATCGGAATAGCAGGCGCAAGGCGCACGCCAGCACACTGCACGTAGGCAACGCAGCGGTCAACTTCCGTTGGAAGCCCAGTCGTGGCACATGCCAGCTGGCATGATGAGTGCGAGGCAAGCTGGATGCCTTCTGCCAGGCAGCAAGGCGGCCGCTTCTGAAGTGTGGTTTAGGGTCTGGGTTTGGGGCTTTGGGGTTTACGCTTGTGTGGTGAAGGCAAAGGTAAGCCCGCCAACCGCAAGCAAGCGACTCCCGAAGCATGCGGAACTTGATCATGTGAATGTACTCTGAGAGCCGTGCGTGGGAGGCTTCTTGTGTTGCCTTGCCCAGGCTGCGCCCACACGCTTCGTCATGTCCGGTTGGCTCAAGGTGTAGCAGCTTAGGCTGCTAAGCATGTGTGCCACCTGTGTGCATATAACACTGTAGTGCGGCACTAGCGTTTTAAAGGAGAAGCTTTATGTAGCAGTTCTTGCCGTGGTTTCGGCCTGCACTCGGAGGCAGCGATTCTGAGGATCTGCGAGGCGTAGCACCCCACCAATGCCAAAGCCCAGCTGAGTACCCTAAACCCCAAACCCCTAAACCCGAAAACCCTAAACCCCCCTAAAACCCTAAACCCTACACCCTAAACCTCTAAACCCCTAAACCTTAAACCCCTAAACCCTAAACCCCAAACCTGTTTTTACAAGCCCTCGGCATTGGAAGCCGTGTCCACAAGCCTGTGCCTTCAAGCGGTCATGATGGAGCAGGCCTCGGTGCTTACTTAGGGTTTAGGGTTTAGGGCTTAGGGTTTAGGGTTTCCCCCCCCCCCCCCCCCCCCCCCCCCCTCCCCCCCAACCAAGAAAGAAGCTCTCCACAACCCCAAGCCCCCACCCCCCACACCCCTATCCCCCCCTTTCACCCGCTCAGGTTCCTGTTGGGTCCATTAGTCGGGAGTTCGGGTTAAAGGTTCATATGGGCTTTGGGTGCCCCCTATGGACAGAAAAGGTGCGTAGCCCCCACTTTTTCTAAGAGGGGGTTTTGAAGGCGCATTCGTAGATCCTAAGTGGGTTTTAGATCCTAAACCCTAAACCCTAAACCCTAAACCCTAAACCCTAAACCCTAAACCCTAAACCCTAAACCCTAAACCCTAAACCCCAAACCCCAAACCCTAAAAGCAAGCTTCGCCATGAGGTATGTAGGGTTCGAAGCCGAAAGCCCTGAACCAGTGTGGTGAGGCCCAGATGCTGCAAGGCTCGGCCCGGGGTTTAGGGTGTAGGGTTTAGGGTTTAGGGTTTCGGGTTTCGGGTTTAGGGTTTAGGGTTGGGGGTTTAGAGTTCAGGGTTTAGGGTTTAGGGTTTAGGGTCCAGAGGGGGTGTAAGGCTTTCAGGATTTGGGGTTGAGATCTCAGGGCTTTTGCTGGGCCAATCGCGGGAAGCATAAGGTAGAAAGCGCCCCTAAACCGTATACCTTAAACCTTGAACCTTAAACCTTAAACCTTAAACCTTAAACCTTAAACCTTAAACCTTGAACCTTAAACCTTAAACCTTAAACCTTAAACCTTTGAACCTTGAACCTTTGAACCTTGAACCTTTGAACCTTGAACCCTTGAACCCTTGAACCCTTGAACCTTGAACCTTGAACCTTGAACCTTGAACCTTAAACCTTAACTTCGTGGGTGGGCCTTCTCTGTGCCCCTCGTCGCAGACCCGGATGCCCGAGACCGACACCCCAGGGTTTAGGGTTTAGGGTTTAGGGTTTAGAAATTGGGTAAGCTTAAGGCGCAGGAAAGGAATGCGTATCACAGAGCTGCAACGCTAAGCTCACCCCAACCTCTCGTCAGCCCTATACCCACATGGGGGTTTACGATACTTGGGGGTTTAGGGTTTAGGGTTTAGGGGTTTTGGGTTTAGGGGTACAGTACCTCATTGGGGTCATGTCTAGAAGGGGATCCTACTTTTTGGGAGTCTAGATTAAGGGCCCCGTACTAGCGTAAACCCCCACATTGGCCAGTTCACCATGGCCGATTTTGGGTGCCCCGAACACATTAGCTTTCTCGACCCTAAACCCTGCAACAGTGAACAGGTCATCTAACACAGGCCACTGAAGCCTGAACCCTAAACCCTAAACCCTAAAACCTTCTGTTGAGAGAAGCCTTGAGAGCCAGCCACCTACGGCCAAGACAGGTTGGGCACTGGACTTTCTGCAGCGCGCCTGGCTTCCTCTCCTACTCCTTTGGGGCAGGGCCCTGAGACCACCTTGAAGGTTCATGGTACTTACAAACCAGTTATAAGTTATCACTGTACTTACAACCCACTTATCAGGCTTTGGAGTGCCCGAATAAGGGTAGAAGTACAGTTCTAAGTGCAGTTAGAATTGGTTAGTAAGTGCCATGAACCTCCAAGTACGAGACGTTTCGAAAAGGCAAGCCCTGCAAGCAAAACCCCCAACCCCTAAACCCAAGACTCTAAAGCCTGAAGTCTACACCCTAAGTAATTTTTCCATTGTCGACCAACCATTGGGGGAATTTTCATCATATTTGGCAGGGGGGTTCAGGGTCGTTGCAGCTTTCTGTAGGGGAGTGTGGGTTTGGGGTAAGGGGGGTTCAGGGTCTAGGGTTTAGGGTTTTAGGGTTTAGGGTTTAGGGTTTAGGGTTTTAGGGTTTAGGGCTCAGGGTCTAGGGTATTCATCCCAAGGGAGTCCTGGGACAAATGCTCCATCCCCCCCCCCCCACCCCGCCCAAAAAGAAGAAAAAAAGTTCCGCAGCCTCCGAACCCCCAGATCCTGAATCCCTCCGTACCCCTAAGACTTAAATGCTGAAAGCCCTGAACCTCGCGAAATCTCGCGAACACTAAGCCCCTAAGTCCCCAAGTCCTCCTTCGTCCTTGAACCCTCAGCCCTGAAGCCCTGAAGCCCTACTGCACTGGCAACCTCACGATTTGCGCGCCAAGGGGGAGCCCGCTTTGTCATGGGAGTTTCGTGCGCCTGGCACACCTTTGTCTAGTGGTTCTTAGCAGGGAGGTTCGGACCACCTCTTCCCTTAGGGACCAAACGATCCCTAACATTGGGATCGTATTCCCTTTGCTACGATTATTCCTATTAGGGTATTGTCCTCAAGGTACATTCAGGGTTCCCCCCCCCCCCCCCCCCGCCCCCCATATCTTCAAGCTCCAATGGATGGACTGTGCCATCGCTGGGTTCTGGCATTGGAGCTTGGAGATATGAGGGGGTTTCCTAGGGTTTTGGATGCTCCAAGACGTTTTGGTAACGCGCAATGCCACTGTCCAAGCGAAGCGCGCATGCACGGAGTACGAGGGGTTTAGGGTTTAGGGTTTAGGGTTTAGGGTTTAGGGTTTAGGGTTTAGGGTTTGGGGTTTAGGGTTTCCTTAAACCCTTCCACCCTTCAACCCTGAAACCCCTGCAGCTGTGAGCTGGCCAGGCTGCCATATCTGTTCCACTGCCTGGCGCTGGAGTTGCTCCTCAAGGCTGCTAAGAAAGGGTCCCTGAACCCCTAGACCCTGAATCCTAGAAAAAGTTTAGGGTTTGGATGGGTTTGTAGATATGTTTGGGTTTTGGGGTGGTTCTTATTGGGAGTAAGGCTCCCTGTTCAGCGGGAAGGGTTCGGGGTTTGGAGGCTTTAGGCAGAACGTAGATGTTCTGAGCATTTAGGGGGCTGGATTGTGTGGCGGCAACGTCGGCCGTAGACCCTCAACCCTTCTCCCTTAACCCTGTTTCTTCGGGAATTCGGTACCTTTTATCCCTTCTTGGATACACCGGTTAGCTGTGCAGGGTACCTAAACCCTAAACCCGGGTACCTCATTCCCTCATAAACCCTAAACCCCAAACCCTAAACCCCAAACCCTAAACCCCAAACCCTAAACCCCAAACCCTAAACCCCAAACCCGGGTACCTCATTCCCTCATTCCCTCTGAGGACCCGTCAGGGGAAAGCCGGCGCCTTGCGCAGACATTCGATGGCTTCAGAATTCAAGGGCTTAAGCACATCTTAAGCGCATAGGGGGGTGTTGTGGGTCAGGGGCATAAAGCAAAGCCCTAAACCCTAAACCCTAAACCCTAAACCCTAAACCCTAAACCCTAAACCCTAAACCCTAAGCCCTAAACCCTAAGCCCTCAACCCGAAACCCTAAACCCTAAACCCTGAACCCGAAACTCTAACGCCCTGCACAGGCTGTTGTGTTATTGGGTTTGGGGTATCTATTTGCACATCCGAATCCTTGCAGCGCTCCATTGTGGAGGTGCGAACGGCCTTTGCGGATCCTGGTACGGTGCAGCCGAAAGCCTGCTGCCCAGGGTTTAGGGTTTAGGGTTCTTGGTAGCCCTGTAAGGTTCCTTTATAAAGAAAGCAAGCAGAAAGAGGGTACCCTTATCGTAATATGCAATATGGGCTACCAAGGGCTAGGGCTTTAGGGCTTTAGTGGGTTCCCGTTCCCATTGTTGCGGTTCGCGTTTCAGGGCTCATTGCTTTGGCGCTGAGGATGGGGTTGACTGATCCGTGAAGGGGCGGCTAGGGCGCTCAGGCCGGGGGACCACGTAGTATACCCTCAAAATGCTGCAATCCATACTCTAGGAACCCCCACAAAGGCCCGAACCCTGCAAGTGCTACACCCTAAGCCCTAAGCCTTGAACCCTATCGCAACCCGAAATGGTGGACATGACAAAAGCCTAGACTCCAGCTCTTGTCCTTGCCTGTTTCCCATTGAACCCGATTTAAAGGTTGAAGCCCCGAACCCTATGGTTTAGGGTTTGGGGGTTTTGGGTTTTAGGAATTGGTGGCTAGGGTTTAGGGGGGTTTTGGGGGGGTTTAGGGGGGTTTAGGGGGGCTTAGGGGGGGTTTCGGGGGGTTTAGGGGCGTTTAGGGGGGGTTAGGGGGGTTTAGGAGGGGTTTAGGGGGGTTGAGAGTCCAAGCTTCGGCCCTTCGGTATTGACCTAAGCCCCTAGCATGAAACCCTCAACCCTCAACCCCAAACCCTAAACCCCAAACCCTAAACCCTAAACCCTAAACCCCAAACCCTAAACCCGAAACCTAAACCCTAAACCCCAAACCCTAAACCCTAAACCCTAAACCCTAAACCCCAAACCCTCGACCCTTCCTTGCAAAGGCCTCCGAGAAGGCCCCGCGGCTTGAAGCTGAGCAGAAGGCCCTGCCGCTGCGCGGATGCAAGGCTGGAAGCACTTGGAGGTTCATGGTACTTATCAACCAACTATAGCTGTACTTATGGGGTATAGGGTTTAGGGTTGAGGTACTTATCAACCAATTTTAACTGTACTTATAGGGTTTAGGGTTTAGGGTTGAGGATTTAGGGTTTAGGGTTTAGGGTTTAGGGTTACTGTACTTATAGCTGTACTTATAACCGTACGATGGCTAAGGGGCTTTTGGGTTAAGTCTGTCATAAGTACAGCTATCATTGGTTATCAAGTACCCCCAAGCAGGGCGATAGGCTCAAGATGCGCTAGGGGCTCAGAGCGTAGCAAGTCTGGTTTGGGGTCTAAGGTTAGTTTTTGGGTTTGAGTCGTAACCCGTAAACCCTAAATATAAACCCTAAACCCCAAACCCTAAACCCTAAACCCTAAACCCTAAACCCTAAACCCCAAACCCTAGGTGGTTATATTGACGGACCTTGGTCAGGCTGTCGCTGGCGAGACCTCGCCCCCAAAGAGGCCGGAAGGGCAAGGAGCCGAAGCCCAAACCCTCTCAACCCTCTCAACCCCCTCAACCCCCTCAACCCCCTCAAACCCCCCGCAAACCCCCCTCAAACCCCCTCAACCCCCTCAACCCCCTCAACCCCCTCAACCCCCTCAACCCCCTCAACCCCCTCAAACCCCTCAACCCCCTCAACCCCCTTAACCCCCTCAACTCCCTCAACCCCCTCAGCCCTGAACAGACCTGCGGTTTAGGGTTGAATGGGCTTCTTGGTTGTTGGGCCAGTAGGGCAAGTTAGGAGGGTTTAGGAAGGGGGGGGGTTTTAGGGTTTAGGGTTTCGGGCTACCCTATAAAGCCCTATGGAACGCGCATGGTTCGAACGGCAGTGCGGTGACCATCCTGCTGGCAGGTCTTCGCAGGCTTCTGCTGAGCCCCCCCTGGGGCAGCAGATGGAGTACGGAGGCGCGAAGACCTGCACCTCCAAACCCTCAAATCCCAAACCCTAATTGGGAATTTGCGGTGATAAGGGACCCCTAGTACCCTGACCCCCCCCCCCCCAAACCCAAAACCCAAAACCCTAAACCTAAACCCTAAAGCCTACAGCCTAAACACTAAACCCTAAACCCTAAACCCTAAACCCTAAACCCTAAACCCTAAACCCTAAACCCTAAACCCTAAACCCTAAACCCTAAACCCTAAACCCTAAACCCTAAACCCTAAACCCTAAACCCTAAAACCCTAAACCCTAAACCCTAGACTCAGGGCCTAGGCCGACGTTGAGGGGCGGCATTCAAGCCCAGGTGGCTCGCCTGCCTCCCGCAGCTCGGGGGTCGGTAGCACCCACGATGGGCCCGGTACCGGAGCACGTTCTCCTCGGGACCAGCACTGGTCCCTTAATAAAATCAGCCTGAACCCCCTGACACGAGACGCCCTGGAACGGGAGACGTTTTTGCAAGTGGGCGGTTGGCTTGTTTAGGCAACCCTAAGCCCATCCTGACATCTATGTCAACTCAGCACCCTTCCACCATCCTGGGCCCCAAACTGACAGCCCTTAAGCCAGCCTGTACCTAAACCCTGAACCCTAAACCCTCAGCCCCTACATGCATATAAGCCCCTAAGCCCTAAACTCCTAAAACGCGAAGCTCCTGGTCTAGGGCGAAACCCCAAACCCATAACCCCAAGCCCCAAACCCTAAACCACCCTAAACCCCAAACCCTAGGGTTTCGAGCGATGCTGAGAAGCTTCCGGAATCCCAGTTCCGGTGTTTGGAGACCCTCAGATCCTAAACTCCCTCGAAACCCTAGGGTTTAGGGTTTTAGCACTAAACCCTAGACCCTCAAAATTCTAAACCTCTCAAACACAGGAAGCACCAGCAGCACCTCCAACAGCACCTGGCACTTTGGGCGAAGACCCAAGGAGGCTCGGGTGTCGAGGGGGTCGGGCTTCAAGGGTTTCAAGGGCTTTTGGGGAGGGGTTGGGAGTTTTAAGGCTTGTTTAGTCCTAAACCTAAACCCTGAACCCTAAACCCTAAGCCCTAAAGCCTAAACCCTAAAACCTGAACCTTGCAGGCTAAGGGGCTCTAGACTTTGATAGAGGGGGAGCCCGGGGGTCGGTAACGGCTCAGGGTTTGCAAGGGGTTTGGAGGCTTAGTGTTTTGGATTTAGGGTTTGGGGTTCAAGGGGTTAGGGTTTGGGGTTTCAGGGCCTAGGGTTTGGGGTTTAGGGTTTAGGGTTTAGGGGGGTTCAGTGGGTTTCGTGTTTTAGGCTTTGCGGCTCCTGGCTTAGGACCTTTTAGTTTCGGGCTCTTGGTTTGGGGGTTTGGGAGTTGAGGCTTATAGGGTTTGAGGGTGTAGGGCTTAGGGCTTCGAGCCTTCGGATGCAGGGGCCCCAAATTCCGTAAACCCTACAACCTCTGAGTCTAACCCGAAGCCCAGACCCTGTAAACCTGTTAGGCCCGAAACGCCCTACAAATCCCACAATCCCTCTAAAGCCTGTAGGGTTTAGAGTTTAGGGTTTAGGGTTTAGGGTTTAGGGATAAACTCTCTAAGCCCTCTACAATCCTCGCTTGTGCAGGAGGCGGCTCTTGGTGAAGTCGAGGATGAAGCATGGTTGCAGCGGCGGCGCTGCCTACGCCGGGGGCTACGCCGTCCTGAAGGTTTAGGGTTTAGGGTTTAGGGCTTCGGGTTTAGGGTTTAGGGTTTCGGGTTCAGGGTTTGGGGTCTAGGGGTTATATAGGGTTTCGGGGCGCTACTTAGAAGGGACCCCAAGAACGGGTATGACCCCTATCCATACTTCACATAGTCTCTCTCTCTCTCTCTCTCTCTCTCTCTCTCTCTCTCTCTCTCTCTCTCTCCATCCATGTCTGAGTATGGGTAGTTCTCTAAATTAGGGTCCCTTTTTTGGGTCCTTGTTAAGGGTGCCGCATTTTTTCAGGGGACCCAAGAAGCCAGGAGTTGCTTGAGTGAGCCGTTCCGCGAATTTTACACGGAAAAAAACCTTTTGGAAGCGTTGCGGGGGCCTTTTTCTGTAGACCGAAGAGAGAGCGCGCCACCGGTGGCAACTTTTGACACGCTTGGGCCATGGACAACTGTGCATTCCATACGCCATGTAGACGACCATGGCGCATACATGCCGCATCACTGGAAAAGGCCTATACCCGTATATCAGTATAGACATAAATAGTGCAAACCGTCCCTGGACAACTTCGCAAAGTGAGGCGAGGGCGCCGAAGTTCATCGACGAGTTCGGCAGTATGTGCAGCGAAAGGCCGGCCCCTTTAGCCCTGAACCCTAAAGCCCTAATCCCCAGCCCTAAGCCCTGGAATGAATCACACATGCTTGAGCCCTAAGCCCTTCAAACCCCTAGACCCTCAAGCCATACTCCTCCCCAAGCCCTCAAGAATTACACCCAGATGCTCTGCAGCCCCTTAAGCCCTCCAGCCTTTGTCCCTGAAACCTTGGAGCCTTAGCCCCTGAACCTAAACCCCTACTTGGAGGTTCATGGGCACTTATAAGTAGGGTTACAAGTACCCTAAATAAGGGTTATAACCATAGTTTCCCTACCTTCTAACTTATAACCCTACTTATCCGTGCCCATGAACCCCTAAACCCGCCGGACAGTTGCGGGAGTTCAGGTCAAGCCCGGTATGGAGCTTTTGGAGATTGCCGAGATGGTGCTCTGCCTGGGTCACCGGGGGAAGTCTTTAGGGTTTAGGGTTTAGGGTTTAGGGTTTAGGGTTTAGGTCTCGTGCTGACCAGTTTGCTGATGTCTTTAAGGGTTGAGGGTTGTGGGGCTTGAAGCGTTGACGGCTGGAAGAAGAGAAAGGTGTCATGGCATGTTCTTGCTCATTCTCTCTCTTCCACGCGCAAGATGACATGTCGTAGTGCAGTCAGGGTAGGGTGTAGGGTGTAGGGTGTCGGGTTTAGGGTTCAGGGTTTAGGGTTTAGGGTTTAAGGGGAAGTATGAAGTAGCTCACGAGGCGGCCACAAGCATTCAAGCCCACAGCACGCAAGCTTGAAAACGCAAGGTCGAGCAGGCAGGGCACCCAGAGAGATCGCGATGCAGTGTTTAGGGTTTAGGGTTTGGGGTTTAGGGTTTGGGGTTTGGGGTTTGGGGTCTAGGGTTAGTAAACCCTCTAACCCCCTAACCCTGAAACCCGAATCTCTGAACCCGACTGCTAGAGTCCAAGCAGAAATCCCTGAGCCCTTAGCCCAATAAACCCTGAATTCTGAACCCTAATCCCCAAACCCTAAACCCGGAACCCTAAACCCTAAACGCTGACCCTAAACCGGAAACCCTAAACCCTAAACCCTAAACCGTAAACCCTAAACCCTAAACCCTAAACCCTGAACCCTGAATCCTGAACCCTAAACCCTAAACCCTCAACTTCACTCCTAGACTCCTAGACCCCTTTAGGGCAGCCGACTGCTTGCAGCCCTAAGTCCCAAACCCTAAGCCCTAAACCCTAAACCCTAAACCCTAAACCCTAAACCCGGAACTCTAAACCCCAACGATGCGCGTCCTTACAGGCCTCCAGCAGCCTCGTCGGCTTCGACCCCCGGAATCCCCTCAGGCGCGGCTTGCATTCCGCGCGGATGCTTTAGGGGGTTTAGGGCTCCACCGTTTGTAGGGTTTTAGGTTGAGGGTTTGGGATTTAGTATCGGGTTTAGGGTTTAAGGCTGCTTCGTCCTCAGGAGAGGCTGGGCCTTTCCGACGGGCCTCTCCCTGAACGAAGTTGCCGGGAGCCCTGCTTGAGCAATTCCGTGCCCGTGCCCGCTAAGCCCCAATCCCAAGGCCCTGCACTACTTACTACTTAATTACTACTTACTACTTAGTTACTATTGACTACTGACTACTTACTACTTTCTACTTGCGACTTGCGACTTGCGACTTACGACTTACGACTTACCACTTACCACTTACCACTTACTGCTTACTACTTGCTACTTACTACTTCCTGCTTACTGCTTACTACTTACCACCTACTACCTACTACCTACTACCTACTACCTACTACCTTACTACCTACTACCTACTGCCTACTACCTACTACCTACTGCCTACTGCCTACTACCTACTGCCTACTACTTACTGCCTACTACTTACTACCTACTACTTACTACCTACTACCGACTACCGACTACCTAGTACCTACTACCTAGTACCTACTACCTAGTACCTACTACCTAGTACCTACTACCTACTACCTACTACTACCTACTACCTCCTACTACCTCCTACTACCTCCTACTACCTCCTACTACCTCC
>CAJNDS010002035.1:280554-285554 GCA_905221605.1 Symbiodinium natans
GGGGAGAAGCCCGTTGAGTCGGGTATGTCAGCATCATAGACCCTTTTCCAGGGAGTACTTTGTAAGGAGCCATGGTGATTAGCCAGCAGAAACGTCAAGTACTCTAGTGCATCACTTTGTCGGTTGGCAAGCCTCCAGTCAGGGTGACAATGTGGCAGCGATTCAAGTGCAAGAACGGAGATCGGGCGCGATGCCCTTTCTCGAAGTTCTTTCTGGAGTGGTTGAAGGTTCGACCAGTCCACTGAGGCGTCTTCCCTCAGAGCGCTTATCATTTGCAAGACTGAAATGGCGTAGCACAAGTTGTGCGGATTAATCAACTGTGGCATAGGCAGAGCTACAGGAGGCAGTGGTGGATGGGAGTCATCCACTTCTGTCGCAGGTGGCTGGGCAGGTCCTGCACTCGGCTGTGCAACCTGAGAGGCACTCCCTGGACGAAACCATCGCTGAAGCTGGCTTTGCTTTGGCTGGAGAGTTTTATTAGAAGCCTGCCTGGTCTGCTGTTGGATGCCTTAGGCAGGGGGGTGACCTGCGTCGGGGATTCTAATTGCGTAGAGAGGGCCGTGTGCAGCCGTGGGGCGGCGACCGCAGAAAGAGATGCGCCAGTCCCAGTACTATTCGGTGAAAGGTGTGAAATCTGAGTTTGTGGGAGAGATGAATGAGATCTGGAGAGAGGGGCCTCAGGGTGCAGAAAGAAGAAGAGCTGCAATTGCTGAATGACTGGGCACTGCTTTGTATGTCTGGGAACGCTCTCCACTTTCACGCCGCAGGCAGGGCAGGGGGACAAGCGGGTTAGCACGTACATCTTAGAAGTGTTATTCCCCGCAGAAGCTTTGTAAGAAGCCCATTCTGCTCCGTGTTTTTTGGTGAGGTGGAAGGCTATTTTTGTCGTGGAGGCTATCCATGAGTCGCAGAGAAGGCAGGTTCTGGTAAGCTGCCGGCCGAGGTTGCCAGTGATGAGCTCAAGGAAGGTCTGTCCTCCGGCCTGCTGCAGCAATTCAGTGCACATGCGCTAACTGCAAGGTAAGCTGGACCGAGGGTGCAGCAGCATGGTGTGGAAAACTAAATTAACAACTCTTTTATGCAAAGAGATAACACCAGCTCCAGCCACTATGAGGCAGCCTGCCGGTCTGATGAAGGCTCAATCTCCTGGCTGGAGGAGACCTCACTCGCCTTGGGATGAACCACGTCAGCCAGGGTGGCTGCTGCAGGTCTAGAAAGCTTAAAGCCGTCCTGTCTGCAGACTCTGCGCTCAACGTGTTGCTGTAGCTTATGCCAGTTTTTGAACTTCGTCTGGCAGTTAGAGCATTGAGGCATGCCTCCCACGGAATGCTTTAGGCGTGAGAATTCAAGAGGTGGCAGGGCAGGAGCCGGGTGCTTGACTGTCCGGTGTGTTCGCAAACCCGCCGCAGTGCGAAAGACCTTTCCGCAACAGGCATGCGTGGGTACGTCCGGAGAGGGGTCGTTGTCGACCTCCGTGAGCAGCTTGCGATAAGAGGCTACAATCTCCTCCGCCGTTTGCAGGGTGGAGGGAATGGTTAGGATATCCTCGTTAGGCCAGGCACCGGGCTGAGTGAAGGGCAAAGAACACGTGTTGGCCGACGTGGATGTTGAGCAGGAGGTGACCTCACTCGCTGGAGCTGCATGCCGGCGCTTGCGAAGGGAGTCTAGGCGCTGAGCTGAGCGATCATGAAGCTGCTGAATAGGAGGAACTAGTTTAAGACGTGTGAAGAGCGCTGCAGTAGTTTCTCGAGTCTTATGCACAGGGTTGTGTGTTACCGCTCTCACCTGTCTGGCATGCCATGAGCGAAGAGCCCGTGCCCGCCTTCCTGAAAGGCCAACAGATTCCAGGCCAAAGGTGGCCGTGGACCAGACGGTGGCCCTCCAGACAAGCAGCCTGGATGCAGTTTTTGTCTTGCGCTTATTGTGAATGAATTTGCGCACTGTCTGCTTTTTCTTCGCCGCTCTCTCTTGTCTTAAGGAGAAAGTGAGATCCTCCGGGTTTGAGTAGCTGACCATTACCCCAAGATACTTAAAGGAGTCTACCAGCTCGAAGGAAGGAAGGGAGGGAAGTGGGGGAAGAACAGAGGAGTTTGAAAGCAGAACTGGCCGCCTAGGCTGTTTTGGGGCATCTATGTTCCAGACCGTAACTTTCCGGCCCGAGCGCAGCTCCTGTGACTTGAAGAGCTTCTTGGCCTGCTGTGCATGGCGACCGGCCAATTTGACCATAATGTTGCACTTTGCATAGTTTACCTCTAGTCCGGCTTCTTGCAGGTAGTGCAGTAAAAGTCTTACCATGTCATGAGCCGCGTAGAGGTCGGACCAGTTGTGGATGTCCCGGTGAATGACAAGATCATCCGCAAACCCTGTGAGGAACTGCTGTATGGGAGGGAACCCTATGTGGGTTGCCATAAGCCGGAACGCCTCCGTTATGACCAGGGAGAAAAGCGAGGGGGCCAGTTTGCAGCCCTGCTTGATACCTCTGGTTGAGGTGACTGAGTCCTGGCTTCTGCCATACTGCAAATTATACTGGGCTTCCCTATGAAGCGATGCCACTAGCTCAACGTCCTCTGGTGAGGCTCCGTAGGTTGTTAGTGAGCGCAAGAGAGCTTCTCTGCTAGTTTTGTCAAAAGCTTGAGAAAGGTCTGGTGAGAAGGTGAAGCCACCGATCAGATCTGGCCTTCCCTTCCTACCCTTGGAAGTGCAGAACCTGTCTGGTGCTCGGGAGCGAAGCATGGCACGGACGCGCCTAGCATGACCAATTACCCGGAGCTGGGCGTCGGCTATCCCGCGTCCTGGATTGAGGGGAGGCAAAGTGAGCCTTCTTAAAGAGGGGGTCTAGCCGTCTCCTAGCCTCAGAGGCTATGCCTTTTCCGTCTGGCCTGATGATGCCTAGCGGTCGTAAGTTTTCCGGTTTAGAGGCAGGCTTAGAGGGCTTTGGTATGAAGCTAAGGTCTGCTGATTTGGCCGTAGTAGGCAGCGAGGGCGGCTCGGCCAGTTGTTGTGGTGTTGTGCTATGCTGAGGCTCGCTCTTCCCTTGGCAGGAGGTGACCTCGCACGCTGGAGGAGTCAGAGCGGGAGGCGGAGGCACTGCTTCCAGATAGTCGCAGTAGTTATTTGCCACAGTTGAAGCACAAAGGCGATACATTGATGCTGGGGCGGAGCCTTGTGGTACTGCCTTTTCCGGCTTTATAGAGGCTATGCCTTTTGACAGACTGCTTCTGTCCAGCCTGGGTAATGCTTGGCCTACGCCGCTGGCTAGGGGGGGATGTGAGGAAAAGATGGAAAGACTATGTCTCTTTAGCTCTGCCAGCCCCTCCGACTCAGTTAGGATACGGCCACATGGCGATCTGAGGCAGACTCTAGGTGCAGGAGACCAAGGAGCTAAATGCTTTAAGGAGCGATATGCCGCATGTGGATCTCTTTTGACTTTCTCAGAAATCTCTGTTAGAGTGCGGTGAGTCCTTTCTCGGGCCTGGTTCTTGATCGCTGGTTGGCATGTGCCTTGGCTGCCTCATCTAGCGAGCGCTGAGCCTGTTTAAAGTGCTCGGTGCGAGCCATCTTATTTATGACGTCAGCCTCCCGTTTTAGGTTCCGTAGTGCAGTCTGTCGATAGTTATGAAGCCGCCATAGAGGTTGTGCTGTCGGGACTGCATCTGTACGGCTTACTTCTGGGTCCCTCGGCTGGAAGGTCTTGGCGTGTTCGAGAAGAAGCTCGTTGACCTCATCAGGGTGAAGAGGCTCTCCATTTTTCTGCGCTCGGAGTTTGTCGACTTCCTGTGCAACTTGGTCCCGCAGGGTTTGAGCCAGAGGAGTGTTTTGTCTAACATGTTGGGCCAGTAAAGACTTTTGTTTGGAAGGGACTGCTGGCTGAGTTGTGGTCGAGAACGGGTGTCTCCAGACCTTCTTCAGAGGTATTGCCGTCCGAAGAGGCGTGTGTTTGCCTCCTTTCCGCCATGCTCCCAGCTTGAAGTCCTTGAGGACACACACTTTTCGGGCTAGCTGAGCAGCATAAAATTTGGTAGTTAAGATGAAATCAATCTGAGAGCTGCCCTGTGGCGAGGTGAAGGTGTTTGCCTTGCGCCCCTGCCATGTGTTAAGCGCAACTAGGGAGTTTCGCTGGAGAAACTTCTGGAACTGCTTCTGAACCGGTTTCTGCTTAGAAGATCCTGCTGGCACCACTCCCCCTACGAAGGGGGGATTTGGTTTTAGGGAAGAGTTGAAGTCCCCCGCTAGCACCGGAACAGTGCGCTGTGACGAGTTAGAAAGGGACTTGCTTAGGGAGGAGAGAACTTTGCTCTGGGTGGCATAGTGGTCTTGCTCCGTCATGCCTCGCTGCTTGGTGTACTGATAGCAGTTTAGCAGGAGCACTGGCTGGCCTCGGACTTCGCAGTGAACCTCTTGAGCGCGGCCTGGGTGTAGATCCTGCCAGCGCAGTGTTGCAGAGTCTATGCTTGGCGATAGTAGAGTGAGAGCACCTGCCGAGCGCCTGTGCGTTGGCTGTTCGGGCAACTGGGATGTTTGAGCGGGAGGGGACCTCACGAGCTCTTCATCCGGCAGCCCACCTGAAACGGCTGTCCAGCCATGCACTTTAAATTGGGAGGAGGTGGTCCAGTGGGTTTCCTGGATAAAGATAGCATCTAGGTCCTGCTGATGTTGCAGCCACTCTTTGAACTCTGCCCACAATTGTTGGCTTAGTCCACCTGCGTTCCACGAGAAAACTCGCAGTGGTTTGGCTTCACGACCGCCTCTAGGGTGACGCCTTCGCGGCTGCCTGAGAGGGAGCTGCGGTGCACATTGAGCATGCATTTTTTCTTGTGTCTCATGGATTACACTGGGTGCAGCTATGCCTGCGCTTGCCTGTGCCTGGCTTAGAGGCAAATTGATCTCGCGATATGGTACTGCGCAACCGTCCCTTAAGGCTCGGTGACAGGCCCGACGATAGGAATGTTTACGAATTATACCCTCTGCCATCCGCTTGTTTTGCCTGAAGTGCCGAGGCA
>CAJNDS010002035.1:293054-298054 GCA_905221605.1 Symbiodinium natans
CCAGTGCGTGCGAGTGGCCAGAGCATCCATGCCCGCAGGATGAGAACGTCCGTGTTACCAGTGCGTGCGAATGGCCAGAGCATCCATGCCCGCAGGATGAGAACGTCCGTGGTACCAGTGCGTGCGAATGGCCAGAGCATCCATGCCCGCAGGATCCCTCGAACCCTCAAAGATTCGCTGAATTTATAGTGCCCAAAAACGCTGCTTCTAGCTCTTCCCCACTGCATGCATCCCAGACTGCCACTTATCATCCCGTACTACCCTGAGTGGGACGCTCAGCACTTCCTGCCGACAACTCCTGTCTTGTCTCTACCTTCCACCGCTTCCCGCAACTTAAAATTCCAAGATTTTTAAGTTGCGCAATGGTTGCCGCTCAGCCGCTTGCCAAGCTCCAAAAGCGTGGCAGGCGCGATAGAAACAGCGCTGGCACTCCGCAGAAAAGCTTCTGGGCGCGGCTTAACGCGCGGTCGGAGCGTTGAGGGTTTAGGGTTTAGGGTTTAGGGTTTAGAGTTTAGGGTTTAGGGTTTAGGATTTAGCGTTTAGGGTTTAGGGTTGCTTAAGAACCCCCCAAAAAAAACATTCTTCCTCATAAGGGCAACATAGGGACTTATCATTTTTGTGTTTTTTTGGGCTTCTTAAGCAATTAGTACTTAACGGGCTTTGCGTAGGGTCTGGGGTTTAGGGTGTAGGGTTTAAAGGCTTAAAGGTTTAAAGGTTTAGGGTTTGGGGTTTGTGCTTCAATCCGAGACTACTTTGCCTTCGCCCAAGCCCTTCAAGGCCCACCCTGACACCAACACCTTCTGTGCATGGGCGCCTTCCAACGCAGGTCCACCGCCCCGATGGCAAGGTACTTCGAGTCAAGGCGAAAAGTGCGCATGTAGGGTTGATAGGCCCCCAAAACCCTAAACCCCCAAAACCCAAAACCCTAAACCCTAAACCCTAAACCCTAAACCCTAAACCCTAAACCCTAAACCCTAAACCATATGGGGTAGCATGGCCCCTACGTATGGGCCGTTAAATGGGGACCCCTTATATTGCCCTTCTAGATCATCTGCGACCACAGGGCCCATAAATCAGAACCCTTTCAGGAAGGGTTTGGGGTTTAGGGTTTAGGGTTTAGGGTTTAGGGTTTAGGGCTTAGGGCTTTGGGCTTAGGGCTGAGGGCTTAGGGCCTAGGGCTTAGGGCTTAGGATTTAGGGGACCAGTTTAAATGACCATGGAACTGCCCTTAGACGATAAGGCGTGAGGCCGAAAAGCCCACACTCAGGCCTGGCTCTTCTAGGTGTGTTCGGGTGCGTGGAGTTTTCCCGTAGTAGAGCTACCAGGCGAACCCTTCACCTTAAACCCTAAACAAGCGCCCTAAATCCCTAAATCCCTAAATCCCTAAATCCCTAAATCCCTAAATCCCTAAATCCCTAAATCCCTAAGTCCCTAAATCCCTAAACCCCTAAATCCCTAAATCCCTCAACCCTACACCCTAAACCCTACATCCTAGACGCTACACGTTAACCCTAAACCCTCACAAAGGCCCATAAATCCCTACACCCTAAACCCTCAACCCTAAACCCTAAGCCCTAAACCCTAAACCCTAAACCCTACACCCCAAACCCTAAACCCGAGAGGCGATCAAGAACCTGACGGGCCATCTCATCGGTCCCTACAAAATCCATGCCGGAAAGCTCGGTGCTCGGGACGTGTCCGCCTTGGATTCAGGATTCATGGGTTCAGGGTTTAGGGTTTAGGGCCGATTTAGGGCTCAGGGTTTAGGGTTTGGGGTTTAGGGCTAGGATTTAGGGTTTAGGGTTTAGGGTTAAGGGTTTAGGGTTATATTGGGATGTTCTCCCTTATACTAGCAGTTCTTAGAAGGGGTTATAGTAACCCCTCCCCCCCCCCGTAGGAGTGAAAGTACCCCCAAAGCCCTTTTAAGGGCTGTTAGTGGGAACATCCCAAGGCATACTCTTAATCCTACTCATTGGAAGCAAATAGGGTGCTCCTAAGCCACAATGAACCCAAAAAGTCCCTTCGCCCTCACTGGCCAGGGCCCGCTGATCCAAAAATCGTCCCCGTGTTTTGGGTCATTTCGCCCGTGAGGTCCCTCCCTTCCGTGAACACCGGCGGCAAGGTGGTGTAAGGGTGTACACCCTAAACCCAAAACCCCAAACCTTTAACCCCAAACCCAAAACCATAAGCCCTAAACTAGAAACCCTAAACCCTAACCCTAAACCCTAAACCCTAAACCCTAAGCCCTAAACCCTAAACCCTAAACCCTAAACCCAAAAACCCACCCTAAACCCTACACCCCAAACCCTAAACCCTAAACCCTAAACCTTAAACCCTAAGCCCCAAACCCCAATCCCCAATCCCCAAACCCCCTCAAGCTCCCCGCGCTGGCTCCGTGGAGGAGCGCATGCTGGCTGGGGAGCTCTGGGCAGCCGGCTCCCTAATTTTGAGGGCCTAATTGTTAGGGGTTTAGGGTTTAGGGTTTAGGGAGGGTTTAGGGTTTGTAGGGTTGGTAGGGTTTGTAGGGGGGTTTGTAGGTTCCCATTTTGGTAGGTTGTGTAGGGTTTGTAGGGTTTGAGGCTCAAGGTTTGTTAGGGGGCTTTAGGTTCTTCACGGTCTTTGGGATGAAGTTGGGGTTTATGGAGCTCATGGGGCTTTTAGGGTTTACAGGTTCTACTGGGTTTGCAAGGTTTTCGGGGTTTCTAGGGTTTCTAGGGTTTTTTAGGGTTTATAGGGTTTATAGGGCTTATAGGGATTATAGGGCTCATAGGGCTTATAAGTTCATAGGGTTTACAGGGTTTTGGGATGCTTCATGCTTTATGGGCCCCCCGCACTCTTGTGGCGGCGTCCAGTTAGGGCCCTTTGTGCACCTGAGTCTGAGCAGGGAATTTGGCACGTAGAAGCCCAAGGATCCGGTGAAAAGCCATATATATTGGGTCGAAGAGGCTTTGGCAACAAATACAGCCCCTGCCACGAATAGGTAGGATTTGGGGTTTAGGGTTTAGGGTTTAGGGTGTATGGTTTGCTCAGGGCTGAACCTCGAAAACCCTGGAACCCTTGCAAGGAACCTAGACCCCTAGATCCTTTAAACCGAAACCCCCTACAACCCGAATTCGCTGTAGCACTTCTTGAGCCGGATAAACCCTGAGCGCAGCTAAGCCAAGCCCGCAGCCCCAAACCCTAAATCCCTGAACCCTAAACCCGAAAACCCTAAACCCTAAACCCTCAACCCTAAAACCCTAAACCCTAAACCCTAAAACCCTAAACCCTGAAACCCTAAACCCTAAAATACTAGAACCCTAAACCCTAAACCCTCAACCCTCAACCCTAAAACCCTAAACCCTATGACCCTAAATCCTAAACCTTACACCCCAAACCCCTTCAGCGCCCTTAGTTGCTGAGGTTGAAACCTTCGGCTCGGTGGGTGGCCTGGGCTACGTGGGAAACGGAAGTGGGGGGCCTGCAGGGTTTAGGGTTTAGGGTTTAGAGGGTAGGGTTTAGGGTTTCGGGTTTAAGGTTTAGGGTTTAGGGTTTAGGGTTTAGGATTTAGGCTTTAGGGTTTAGGGTTTAGGGTGTAGGGTTTAGGGTTTAGGGTTTCGGTTTCGGGTTTCGGGTTTCGGGTTTCGGGTTTCGGGTTTAGTTGTTAGTAGAGTTGGCCCTCAAGATCACCTCAGGCCCTCGGCCCCTTGAGCCCTCAACCAGGCAACTGCTCGCACTTCATGCGATCCTCGAGCTCCGCTCCTGCCCAATGGCAGAGGCCTCTATTCAGTTTGGCCTGCTCGGGCCTTGTGGGTTGAGGGCCGAAGGTTCAGGGTTTAACATAGGGGTCGGAAGAATTACTAAGAGTATCACCTTGTGGTCCCTTTGTAATTGTACTATAGTCAACCCCAAAACCCTATTCTCATTGTTAAGGCCCCTATAGTACGTGGGTTGAGGTGTATGGGTATCTAGTTAGTTAATGTAGTCAGGATTTGGAGGGCGCCTTTGTGAAACAAGGCCTCAACACGACGCAGCGCTCTCACCTTCAGGAATCCAAACCCTAAGCCCGGAACCTCTAAAGTGAAGGTCCCTTCGGCACTTTTTTGAAGAGCTTTTTTTTGAGATCTTCAGACGCCACTATGGTATCCATGCGCCGTAACCTGACATGCACTTCTTATTACGCATCTTGGAAATGATGCCCACAGAGACAAGTGTCACAGCAGTACTGCTTGAGAGGGGTATTCGGTTCGTTTCGAGCTGTGCCCGTCTAGCTGCAGGCATGGAACGGAGCGCCCGGCTAAAGAAGTGTGGTGGGTTGAAAGGAAAGATCAAGCTGTGCTGTTTGGAGCGATAGGGGCATACCTTTATCCCCCTTGTTTTTTGTTTATATAAAACCCAAGAGAGGATATTGAACATATCATTTTTATTAAGGTTCTAAGGGGAGTATAGATACCTGTTCTGTCTCCCATGTGGGTACAGAGCTTGAATGGCCGCGTTGGTGTCCAACTTTGTACGTTTCCCTTCCAAAAATCCACATAAACATAAGGATCCTACTATTGGGGTATAAGGGCCCCGGGATTCCGAAAAAAACCCTGTTTGTAGGATCCTTATGTTTATGTGGATTTTTGGACCCCTATTCGAGTACTGCCCCTGCAGGCCCACCTCTGCCCCCCTGTCATCCACAGCCAACCCTAACACCCTCAACAAACCATAATTAGGCCTTAACAAATCGAAGCCTTCCGCTATTTCAGAAACGAAAAGGGTTTAGGCTTGTAAAAAGCCCTCTTCTGCTAGTGGCTTTTGAAACCCTCGCTTTCTTACATTAACAACCCGCAGGTCCATTCTGAGTTCCAAAGCGCTGGATCTGTCGCAGCCTCAAGTGCCGTGACCAAGCTCCGCGCTCCCTAAACCCTAAACCCTAAACCCTAAACCCTAAACCCTAAACCCTAAACCCTAAACCCTAAACCCTAAACCCTAAACCCTAAACCCTAAACCCTAAACCCTAAACCCTAAACCCTAAA
>CAJNDS010002035.1:300554-315554 GCA_905221605.1 Symbiodinium natans
GTTTAAGAACCCCCTGGAAAATATTCCTTATAAGGGCAATATAGGGCTTATTATCTTCTCTTTTTGGCTCCTTTTGGGGGTTCTTAAGCAAATAGTAACTCTAAACCCTAAACCCTTAAACCCCAAACCCTAAACCCCTAACCCCTAAACTCCTGAGTTTCTCCTCTGCGCCTTTATTTGCTGTGGCATGGCATAAGGGCCTGCAGGCTCAGTTGGGGCAGTTTAGGTTGACGCTCTCAGGTACTCTATGGGTTTAAGGGTTTAGGGTCTGGGGGTTTAGGGTTTAGGGTTTAGGGCTTGCAGTCAAGGTGTGTGGGCTGCCTCTCAGAGAGTAGACATCATAGGAATGTGATGCGGGTGTCCTGCAATGGTCCGTAGCTCCGACTAGCAGAGCCTGACGGCTGACTTCGGCTCTTGCAGATGATCCGCTACGAAAAGGCCGGGCAGCCCTAAACCCGAAACCCTAGACCCTGCCCAAGCCCGAAACCCTCAACCCCCAACCCTCAACCCTCAACCCTAAACCCTAAACCCTAAACCCTAAACCTTAAGCAGGGCTACAGCGGCCTTTGGATCATCCTGCGAATCGTCGGCACGACCTGGCCAAGCGCCGTGCCTCCAGCCCTCCTGGCGGCTGGCAGCGCGGCTGCAGATGCAGAGCACTTCAAGAACCCGAAGCCCTAAACCCTAAACCCTAAACCCTAAACCCTAAACCCTAAACCCTCAACCCTAAACCCTGAACCCGAAAGCCCTGCAACTGAATCCTACCTAAACAGTCAAGGCCCCCCCCCCCCCCCCTCGCCCATGGTCGATTGTTCAAGCCATAGTCCCAATAGCCGGACAGCTTTTGGTTCAGCAGGATTGTTGGGGTTTTGGGGTGAGAAGGGATCTCTTCAAGGGATGCTTTTCATATCCCCCCCCCCACCCAACCCTGAAGGCCCAAACACGGCTTAACGACAAGGGATATTTGGAATGTTTTTGCGGCTAGGGCTTTTATCCCATGACAGGATTGCTTTTTTTGTTAGACTTTAGGATTTGGGGTTCTCGGCTTTTTGGGGGTCTGCAGCCTGGTAGGAATCAGCCTCTTCATGGGCCTCCACCCGGACATCGATGCCCTTAGCAGAAACCGGGACGCCTACGTTGGCCACCCGTATGCCTTCAGGCTCTTCGCGATGATGGTCTGCAATCTGCTGATTTTCAAGATGAACTCTGCGTACCAAAGGTACTGGGAGGCAAGATCGCTTGGGGGTTTAGACGTTGTCACTGCAACTTTTGTTTCCCCCCAAGCCCTGCAAGAGTTGGAATACCCTAAACCCTAAACCCTAAACCCCAAACCCTGAACCCTAAACCCCAAACCCTAAACCCTAAACCTGCGCAGCCGGGTAAGAGGCCGCGGGAGCATTGCAGTCTATGGCCACGAAGTGGCTGGATGGGGCGTGCATGGCCATCTCCTTCGACGCTGGAGGCAGGGGCTGACCCTCAGCCCTAAACTCTACACCCTCAACCCTCAACCCTAGACCCTAAACCCTAAGACCTAAACCGACCTAAACCCTAAACCCTAAACCCTAAACCCTAAACCCTAAACCCTAAACCCTAAACCCTAAACCCTAAACCCTAAACCCTAAACCCTAAACCCTAAACCCTAAACCCTAAACCCTAAACCCTTTGATATATTTCATTCCCCAAGCAGTGTGCCAAGACTATGGGGTTACAACGTCAACCTTGGAGACCACATGAACCTTAAAATTGGGATCATCTATCCAACGGAACTAGAATCCCTGTTAAGGTATATATATATATATATATATATCATTGTTTTTTTTTTTTTGTGTGTGTGTGTGTGTGTTGTGTTGTGTTTTGTCTTGTTTTGTTTGGTATTTTGTTTGGTTTTATATGTTTTTCGTTTGTTGTTCCTATTTGGTCTTGGTTTTGTCTTGTGTTTGTTTTTCCCCACCTTCGGTGTGGGGGTTGTTAGATTTTAGACTTAACTCTTCTCTTCGCCCGGAACTCTTCTCCTCGCCCGGTCTACTCCTGGAGACTCCCTGGAGTGCCCAACCTAGAGACTCTCTGGAGTGCCCAACCCCAGAGATTGCCTGGAGTGCCCAACCCAGACACTCCTGGAGTGCCCAACCCCAGAGTCTCCCTGGAGTGCCCAACCCAGAGACTCCCTGGAGTGCCCAAACCTGGAGTGCCCAACCCAGAGTCTCCCTGGAGTGCCCAACCCCAGGGTCTCCCTGGAGTGCCCAACCTCAATTGCAAGCAAAATCTAAGAAAGCGTATTTGAATCAATGTGTCTTTGTTTGAACATCTTGTTAGCGCTCTTTCCTTTTAACGAGGAGCAAGGTGGGGATGTTCGAAGTAAAATAATTGTTTTGTTTTGTTCAGTGTTGTGTTGTTTTGTGTTGTTTGGTTTTGTCTTGTCTTGTTTGTCTTATCTTACTTGTTTTGTTTGTAAAGTTAAAGAACCTTAGTGAACATGTTAACCTGAGTCTCGCCAGTGAAAAGAACGACTGAGATGAATATTGAGCGCGTGATTCAATGAACGCATCAAAACAACCATCTATTTTGCTTTCCAAGGCATTACTAGTTTATCACGAGTGAGAACATCATAGTAATATCTTCACGGGGCAATACTAGTAAGATTTGTGAATTCAAGAGCGAATAAAGTGAGCTCACAAAGAGTTACTCCATTGTTGTAATCAGGAGTTTTTGGACTTTTCGTGTGGCCTTTACTAGACTTCATTTGGCCGCTCATGATATGATTACTGTATTCCTTGAGCACTTGGTTGTTCATGCAAAAGCCCTTACATGCTGTACATTATCAATGGGGCTTTTGCGGACACCCTAAATAACTTCATTCATGAGGGACAAGTCGGTGTAATCAACTGTTCAATCCACGAAAAGACACCTGCAAATCAAGGAATTCTTTGAGACACCTTTCTTACCATCATTCCTTGCAACGTGGCAGCGGAACTTCTTGGCCGCCGTGAATCCTTCCTCAATGACCTGCAATAGTGCATTGATGCGGCCCTTGGTTATTCTTGTTGGGCCGTTCATGTTGTTCTTTGGAAGAGCTCCTTAACAATATACCAGACACGAAGGGAGCTCTCGTAAACTTCATCCGCAAGCCAGATATTGAGCTTAGAGGTTCGCTTATTGTTTTGTTATTGTGCGCACTCTTCCAACGAGGATTCGCATTCGGACAGGGTGGGATGCTCATGGTGATCATTTGTTTGGTTTGTCGTTTGCTTTAGTGTGTCTTTGTTTGCTTGCTTGCTTGTTCTCTTGCTTGCTTGATTGTTTGTCTGTTTCTGCGTGTGTGTGTGTGTGTGTCAACATGTACTTTCTGCGCCTGTGGCACCAAAATCAGCTGTCGATTGCAAGGCTGTCTAAACCTTAAACCCTAAGCCTCAAACTGGGTCCTGGAATGCTCTTGAAGTGGTCTTACACTGTTTGGGGACTAGGCCGGGCAGAATAGAATTTTCCTTTACAAGATCCTGTAATATCCCTCTGCTTCGGAGTTTTTAATATTACCTGCAAGGGCTTCTTCCCCCTTCTACAACAGCCCTATTGTCATCTCTTTTCAGGACTGTTCGGGTTTAGGGTTTAGGGTTTAGGGTTTAGGGTTTAGGGTTTAGTGTTTAGGGTTTAGGGTAAAGGGGAACATCCCAAGTTTCTAGGGTTTAGGGCCTGATCCCGGCGCAGGTGATCCTGACCATCCATACCTCAACGGCAGCGAGTGGCAGAGGACCAGCACATGCCTCCAGGTTAGGGTTTAGGGTTTAGGGTTTAGGGTTTAGGGTTTAGGGTTTAGGGGTTTAGGGTTTAGGGTTTAGGGTTTAAGTTTGAAGCTGCAGCTTTGTCCCTAGGGCTTCCTTCGGGTGTCGAAGCTCAGCCTTGTGGGTTCGGGGTTGATTCGCACCCCACAACTACAGCCCAACGCTACAGCCGAAACCCTAAAGCCTCCACCCTAAACCCTAAACCCTAAACCCTAAACCCTAAACCCTAAACCCTAAACCCTAAACCCTAAACCCTAAACCCTAAACCCTAAACCCTAAACCCTAAACCCTAAACCCTAAACCCTAAACCCTAAACCCTAAACCTAAACCCTAAACCCTAAACCCTAAACCCTAAACCCTAAACCCTAAACCCTAAACCCTAAACCCTAAACCCTAAACCCTAAACCCTAAACCCCAACTCCCGAACCTTTCCCTCGTGCAGGAGCTCCGATCCTGACCCCAGCACATGTAGCAAGGAACCTCGCGGGCCATTATCGGGCTTGGTTTAGGGTTTATAGGTTTTTTAGGGTTTACAAGGTTTGCAGGGTTGATAGGGTTTGTAGGGTTGAGGGTTTAGGATTTCGGGTTTAGGGGTAGAGCTTGGGGTAGAGGGTTCTGGACGGCTTAGGGGTTAGAGCGTCGGGGTTTAGCTGCCGTATGAAGAAGCCAGCTTAAAACTCCAGCAGAGGTGTGAGGTTTAGGCTTTACGGTTTCTTACGGCGTCGGGCTTGGGGTTCGTAGTTCAGGGGCATACACTGGCAGACTCAAGAACAGAAAGCATGCTTGCAATACTCGCTGGTTGCCTGAAGAACCAGACACTCCCATGCCCAGGGTGGCCCAGATCACGCCGAGTATGTGAAGGAGGTCCTTCACCTCTGCAGCCTGCTCCATGCCGTGACACTTCAGCACCTCCGGAGAGATGAGAACCTCGACAACCTGGTGCCAGCAGCGGCGGGGCCCCGCCGCGGCCTGAAAGTGAGCGCGTGTGCAGAAGCATCGCCGTCAACATCAGAACGTTATTGTATTCACGACTGCTACTGCTGATGCTGCTGCTACTGCTACTGCTCCTACTCCTACTACTACTACGACGACGACTACTACTACTACTACTGCTACTACTACTGCTACTACAACAACAACTACTACTACTCCTACTGCTACTGCTGCTGCTACTGCTCCTGCTGCTGCTGCTGCTGCTGCTGCTACTACTCCAACTACTACTACTACTACTACTACTCCTCCTCCTCCTCCTCCTCCTCCTCCTCCTCCTCCTCCTCCTCCTCCTCCTCCTGCTGCTGCTGCTGCTGCTGCTGCTGCTGCTGCTGCTGCGACTGCTACTGCTACTGCTACTGCTACTGCTACTACTACTACTACTACTACTACTACTACTACTACTACTACTACTACTACTACTACTATCACTATCGTTATCATTTCTATTGCTGTGGGTATTTCTCCTATACTGATCATGAACTGCGTGTCTCTCTCCTGCCGAATTAGCAACTCAGGGCACACCATCCTGCCCAAGAGCCCGTCGTTTTGGTCCGAGAGGCAGAGCTGCTAGCAGGGTGACCTTGTCTGCTGACAAGAACTCCGGATTGACTTTTTGGTACCTTCGAAGCTTCGCTTCATCTGTGCAGTGTAGCTGCCATAGCTTTAGGGTTTAGGGTTCAGGATTCAGGGTGTAGGGTTTAGGGTTTAGGGCAGCGCGACCAAGTGTGCAATGTCGACTGCTACGGGTGCGCCAGGTCCATGTTCTCCGCGGATCATATCTCGGACCTCTACAAGATACTGAGGTTGCTCGACTCAGTAGTAGAGTAGGTAACCTTTCACATGTTTGGGGGGGGGGGGGTCAAAAAGGGGGGGGGGGTATCGTGCGATCCCTACAAAACCCAAGGGTGAACCTTTCGTTCCCCCAGGATGCGGGACAACTAAGGTTGCCTGTCTTGGGCGGCCTCAGACCGGAGGACGCAGGGGAACGTTTCTAGCCCGAAACCCTAAACCCCAAACCCCAAAACCCTAAACCCTAAACCTTTCTTCGAGGATTGCTCAGAGCAGAGAAGGGCATTTCCCGAAATAGGGATACCCTGAATAACACCCTCACAATGACATGATTCTCGTTCTCCTCATGAATTCTAGGAGCCTCCCGAGAGTGTACCCCCCCCCCCCCCAGTTTTAGGAATCTAAACCCTAAACCCGGACTTAGGGTTTGCGGAGTGTGGGGTTCGACGATGTTTAGGCTTCGATACTAGCCAGAACAACTGGGTTCTTTGGGTTCCGGCGTATAAGTAAAGAAACTTGAAGATACACAAACAGAGGGTTAGGGTTTAGGATAAGTATAAATGTTTAAACTTATATAAAACAAATACATGGGAAATGTATGTCTGTGGGTGGGTGTGTGTGTGTGTGTGCTTTGTTGTATATATGTATATACGTATGTATAAGGTACTTCCGGCACAGTCCCCCCAGAGGCCCTAAAGTTAGGAAGATCCCGAACGGCTCGGAGTGCCAGGAGAAGGAAGCTCTCATGGGCGACAGCAAAGGCCAATCACTCCCGACGTGTGCACGGGCTGCCATGGTAGGCACCCCAGTGTTAGGGTTTCGGGTTTGGGGGGTTTAGGGGTCCAGGGGTGTAGGGGTTTAGGGGTTTAGGATTAGGCAAACCTTAGAACTACCAGGCCAGGAGTGCATTCATTTTAGGGTTTAGGGTTCTGGGGGTTTAGGGTTTAGGGGCTTAGGGGTTTAGGGGTTTAGGGGTTCAGGGGTTCAGGGTTTAGGGCTCGAGTTTAGGGTTTAGGGCCAGGGTTTAGGGTTCTTTCTCAAATGCTTGTGGGCCCGACACCAGCTGCTCCCAGGTTGTAGGGGATGTTGGGTGACCTCTCTTCCCAAGCTAGTCGCTTCTGGAATGTTCCCTAAACCCTAAACCCATCATCTAAGCCCTAAAGAAGCCTTTCATTTTGGTCCCACAATCTAGCATGGCCCGGCCGCCTCAGTCTCCTGAAGGGGTTTGTTTTCTTGTTTATATGAAACCCAGTGGGAACACTGAACATAAGGAAGAGTAGTTCTCTAAGTTAGGTTCCCTTCTGAGGCCAGTTCGTTTTGGTACGGCACCTTACAAAAAGGATGACCCCAAAAGGAAAGGAAGCCTCAACTACCCATATGTCTGCACTCAGATTGTTTAAGGGTTTAAAGGGAACCGAAGAGCGGGCCCTTATCATGTATAGTAAAAGAGGGTTATCTAACAGAGGACCCAAATTAAGGGCCCATACTTGGAACCCTAAACCCTAAACCCTAAACCCTAAACCCTAACCCTAAACCCTAAACCCTAAACCCTAAACCCTAAACCCTAAACCCTAAAAAGGCTACTTCGAATCCCCCTAACAAAGGATTTCCCCCAAGTAAAGAGCAAGGTGGAGGGTTGGTTCATGCGCCGCCTCATCTGCCGACAGAAGCATGAGCAAGGCCGGGCTGCGTCAGCAGTTTAGGGTTTAGGGTTAGGGTTTTAGGGTTTTAGGGTTTAGGGTTTAGGGTTTAGGGTTTAGGGTTTAGGGTTTAGGGTTTAGGGTTTAGGGTTTAGGGTTTGTTGATTTTTCAGCCGGGTTTCAGATGTAGAGGTTTTAAAGCGAAGATTTTTGGGAGGTTCTGCCATGTGTGCGTCTTGGGTTAGGCGATCATGTGAGCAACGAAGCAGGGGAGTAGGGGATATAGATTCCTAAGCCTCAGCCCCTAAACCTAAGCCCCTACGCCCTAAACCGTAAACCCGAAGCTCTAAAACCTACACGCTGAGTAATCTTATAGGATATGGAGTGAAGACCTGTGCCCGAAACCCCTAAGCCTAAACCCTAAACCCTAAACCCTAAACCCTAAACCCTAAACCCTAAACCCTAAACCCTAAACCCTAAACCCTAAACCCTAAACCCTAAACCCTAAACCCTAAACCCTAAACCCTAAACCCTAAACCCTAAACCCTAAACCCTAAACCCTAAACCCCTAAACCCTAAAAACCCTAAACCCTAAACCCTAAACCCTAAACCCTAAACCCTAAACCCTAAACCCTAAACCCTAAACCCTAGCCCTGAACCCTGAACCCTGAACCCTAAACCCGAAACCCTAAACCCTAAACCCCTTACCTACAGCCCAGGGGGCTTCGGATCGGAGCTCCGAGGTGAAACTTCCAAAACATCGCCTCCCATCCTCAGCCGACTCTATCAGGCCTAGGGCGGTTAGGGGGGGGGGGTTTAGGGTTTTTAGGGTTTTTAGGGTGTAGGGTCTAGGGTCTAGGGTTTAGGGTTTAGGGTTTAGGGTTTAGGGTTTAGGGTTTAGGGTTAGGGTTGAGGGTGTAGGGTTTAGGGTTTAGGGTTCAGGGTGTGCAGATTTTTAGTTTTTTGGTTTGGGGGAGGGGGGGGTGGGGCTGGTTCTCCAACTTGGGGTCCCTTGTCGAGGTAGGGTGTAGGCTTTAGGGCTTGTAGCTTAGGGTTTAGGGCTTAGGCTTAGGGCCTAGGGTCTAAGTGAGGCCCTTGGGATTTGACATTTTTCCCTTTGGGGGCCATACTTCGGGGACCCGGAAGAGAGGGACCCTAATTAAGACAACTCGGTGTCGGGTCAAGGGGTTTTGGGATTCGGTGGGGGGGTGAGGGCTTAGGACTCTAAAGGGGCTTTGGGGGTGGGGGGGTTTAGGTCTCAATCCTAAGCACAAAACCCTTAACCAGGAGCCCCAAACCCTAAACCCTAAGCCCTAAGCCCTAAATCCTAAACGCTAAACCCTAAACCCTAAACCCCAAACCCTAAACCCCAAACCCTAAACCCTCATCTGAAGGTGATCTCGGATGGGACCTTGTGGTCGTCCACCGCCGCCAAGAGCGAGCCTCGCCTGCCCCAGGAATGGGGTTTAGGTTTAGGGTTTAGGGTTTAGGGCTTAGGGTTTAGGGTTTAGGGTTTAGGGTTTAGGGCTTAGGGTTTAGGGCTTGGGTCTCAGGGGAATGTTGCGAGAGCGCGTTTCGCGGTTTACGGGTTTGCGGCTTTAGGGTTAAGGGGTTTAGGGTTTAGGGTTTAGGGTTTAGGTGTGCAGATTTTGGGGGTTTTTGGGGGTTCAGGGGCTTAGGGCTCTGGTGGGGTAAAATTGGGATTTAGGGGCCAGGGTTTAAGGTTCAGATTTGGGGTCGTAGCTTACCCTAAACCCTTGACCCCTAAACCCTAAACCCTAAACTCTAAACCCGAAATACTCCGGCCCATGCCGAGTCGGAGATCCCCTTCCCGTTCCCGTACCAGAACTTCGTCGAGGCACCACTGGCAAGAGGGAGGGGAGGCTAGGGCTTCGAAGCTTGAAGCCCAACCCGACCCCTGATCTCAAAACTCCCCCACCAACCCTAAACCCCCTAAGCCCCTAATCGCCTAAACCCCTAAACCCCGAACCCCGAAGCCCCCAACCCCTAACGCCCCGAAACCCTACACCCCTAAACCCCTAACCCCCTAAACCCCTAAAACTCGACACCCTAAACACCTAAACCCTAAACCCCTAACCTCCTAAACCCCTAAAACTCGACACCCTAAACCCCTAAACCCTAAACCCTAAACCGTGGTCATCACCCTAAAACTCGACACCCTAAACCCCTAAACCCTAAACCCTGCGCCCCTCATTGGCAGGTGTTGGTGTGGCTCTTCAGCTTTATGGCGCCCGTGGTCATCAACGGTATCATCTTCGAGCAGTTCCTAAGGCTTTAGGGTTGAGGGTTTTAGGGTTTAGGTTTAGGGTTTTAGGGTTTAGGGTTAGGGTTTAGGGTTTTAGGGCTTAGTGTTGAGGGTTGAGGGTTGAGGGTTATAGAGTTGAGGGTTTGGGCTTTTTTTAATTTAGGGTTAGGGTTTATAGGGTTTAGGGCTTCAGCGTTGGAGGTTCAGACTCTGGGGTTTTGAGGTCTGGGGTTTAGTGTAGCACTGGAGTTTTCAGACTTGGGGGCTTCGGTTTGTAGGGTGTTTCGGGCTTCAACACTTGGGGGGTTTATGGATTCAGGACTCAGAGGGTGAAATCTCCCTGTTCAAGGGCTTCTTTAGTGGGAATCTATCAAAAGAGTACATATTTATAGTACACATGTGTATGTATATGTATATGCATATGTATATGTATATGTATATGTACATGTATATATATATATATATATACAATATTTTTAGGGTTTAGGACTTAGTCTTAGTGTGGGTTGAGGACTCTAGGGCTTTCCAGATTCCCGCGCGCATGTGGGGCTGAACCTTGCGCCTACACCACTGGGCCTGAAGCTTGAGACTAGGGGCTTAGGGTTTCGGGTTGAGGCTGAGGGCCCCAAAACCCTTAACCCTAAACCCTAAACCCTAACCCCTAAACCCTAAACCCTAAACCCTAGTGCGTGAACCCCAGGCCCTGAGCCCTCCGCTAAGCTGTGCAGCCCGGGATGAGAATCTTTTTTTTTTAGAAGAAACGAAGCTTGGCAGGACAGCCGCCGTCTTCACCGTGGTGCTGTGCTTCCACACACTCAAAAACACAGCTGACGTCATGGAGGAGTGCGTCTAGGGTTTAGGGTTTAGGGGGGCACGTAAACCTTAAAACCCGAAACGCCAAAAAAACAAAACCCAAGACCCTCAACCTTGCTCCACTGCAAAGCGGACGAGCCACAGTACATCTCGGACGGACGCTTTCCACCAGGACCCGTACCTTCCTTATGATCCAAACGTGTCTCGGCCCATTCCAGACTACAAGTTCCGGGTTTGGGTGCTTTGGGTTTGAACGTTGGACGGGGTATTTAGGGCCTAGGGTTTGGTTTGGGCTTGCGCCGCGCCTGAATCCCCAAAAGCCTAGGTTCAGTTTTTTTCTCCTCAGTGTCCATTTCTATTTTTTTTTTGGGCGGGGGGGGGGGGGGGGCAGGGTTGAGGGTAGAGTTTGGGGTTTTGGGGTTTGGGGTTTAGGGTTTTTAGGGTTCAGGGTTCAGGGTGTTAGAGCATCCCTCTCCGAGGATCTTCCCCTCGTCTCGTGGCAGCGCTCCGTGAATGCCCGGCTCCTGTGCTTCGGCCACGTGCCGCAGGACGAGGCAGAGTCCATACACGAAGGCCGGACCAGGGGTTTAGGGTTTAGGGTTTTAGGGTTTAGGGTTTAGGGTTTAGGGTTTAGGGTTTAGGGTTTAGGGTTTTAGGGTTTAGGGTTTGGGTTGAGGGTTAGTTTAACCTTTACCTTTGGGGTATATATAATACACATATATATTTGTTTTCTGTTGACATATTTTTCCTCTGCCATAATGAGTGCCCAGGGTACTCAGCAACTTTTACCTGACTAGGGTCCTCGGGGGGTCTAGGGTGGGTTGATTGGGGCTTTAGGGGGCTTTTAGGGGTGCAGGGCTCAGGGTCTCCCCCCCCCCTCAACCGATAAACCCTACACCCCAAACCCCAACCTTAAACCCCAAGCCTTAAACCCTAAACCCTAAACCCTGAACCCAGCAGCGTTTAGGGTTTGGGGTGCGGGTGTGGGGTTTAGGGTTTATACGTTGAGGGAGGGGCCCTAAAGCCCCTTAAAGCCCCAATCAACCCTAGCCCCAAACCCTACATCCTAGAACGCTCTGAGGCCCTCAAACCCCTAAGCCTTTGCCTTAATCATTAACTAAACCCTTCAACCCCAAAAAACTGAAACCCTAAAAGCCCTGAAGCCGAATAACCCAAAAACACCCTAGTAGCCCTGAAACCCTAATCACCCTAAAACCCCAAAACCCTTGCTGCCCTAATAACCAAAACCCTAAGAACCTAGACCCCTGAAGCCTTAATCTCCTATAAACCTCTGCGATGCGGTTGGGGGTTTACGAAAGCAGGAGACCCTTAATATAGACCTCCAACAGCAGGATCCCCTCATAAAAAGGACCCCTGCAAGGTACCCTAAACCCGAAACCCTAAACCCTAAACCCTAAACCCTGAACCCTACACCCTAAACTCCGAACCATAAACCCCCAGTTGCGCTGGATGGGGATCCCGACGGCCTCAGCCTACAGGCAGGGCACGCTTCTGAAGGGGGAGGGGGGGGGGGGGGGGGAGGGGAGGGCTGGGGGGGGGGAGCCGGGCAGGGGACTTGAAGGGGAGCTGGAGGGGGGGGGGGGTTGGGGGCTTGAAGGGTGTTTAGGTTTGTTCGCCGTTTTTTTTGTCTGCTTTTTTGCAGGGGCTTTAGGGTTGGGCTTTTGGGTTTTGTAGGGTTTTAAGGGGTTTTAGAGTTTTGTTAGGTTTGCTTTTGTGTCTTGTTTTTAAAGGGTTTTGGGGGCTTTGCGGTTGGAGGGCTTGCGCGCTTCTGGGCGCGGGGTGCAGGGTCGAGGCTTTAGGGTTTCGCTCCTCTGTGCTTGGGGTTTAGGGTTTAGGGTTTAGGGTTTAGGGTTTAGGGTTTAGGGTTTAGGGTTTAGGGTTTAGGGTTTAGGGTTTAGGGTTTAGGGTTTAGGGTTTAGGGTTTAGGGTTTAGGGTTTAGGGTTTAGGGTTTGGGTGCAGGGGTTTTCGGGGTTAAGGGGTAGAGGTTTAAGGCTTTCGCGGAGTTTAAGGGGGTTTCGGGGTTAGGAGTCTAGGGGTGTCGTCTTGATGGGGTCACCACGGAGGTTGCGAGCCAAAGGACTGGGATTGGCGGATGTGTAGCACTTCTTTCTGCACGCCCTCACCCTAAACCCTAAACCCTAAACCCGAAACCCGAAACCCGAAACCCTAAACCCTAAACCCTAGGCATCCCAGTGCTCCTGTTGTTTGGCGCAGGGGGTGAAGTTGTCCGTGGGGACGTCCGAAGCAAAGTTGCAGGAAGAGTCCGTGTCCGAGGCGCTGGTCAGGGTTGCGGTTCAGGGTTTAGGGTTTAGGGTTTAGGGTTTAGGGTTTAGGGGTTAGGGGTTAGGGGTTAGGGTTTAGGGGTTTAGGGGTTTAGGGTTTAGCGTTTCGGGCATTTGGGTGTCTGACAATGACGGTTTATAGGGCTTCGGGCTTCGTTGGGGTTCGGAGACTGGGAGGCTGCGGGTTTCGGGCTAAAGGGGCTTCAGAGGATAGGGCTCTAGGGTGGGATTATGCCTCACGCAGGATCACTGCACGGTTACCACGTGTACTAGACCCTAAACCCCAAACCCCAAACCCCAAACCCTAAACCCTAAACCCTAAACCCTAAACCCTAAACCCTAAACCCTAAACCCTAAACCCTAAACCCTAGAAAAACCTCAGCCCTATAGCCCCAAGCTGCGAGTCGCAGCAGGCGCCGGTGAAACTGCCACAAGGCGGCCAGCAGGCGCGCGTATTTTGGGTTCCAGGGGACCCCAAACCCTAAACCACCCTAAACCCTAAACCCTAAACCCTAAACCCTAAACCCTAAACTCTAAACCCTAAACCCTTCAAATCACATGCTCTAGGTTTCAGGAACCCTGAACCCTGAATCCAGGGTTTAGGGTTTAGGGAAGCTCACAGGACATGGGAGCCAACTACATGTGACCCTCATGATTCATGATGATTGTTCGTAGCTGACTAGCGTTGTTGGGCGCGGTCTGTGAGTGAGCGCCATCCCCCCCTCCCCCTCTCCCCTGCCCCCGCGGAGATCACAAAAACCTAGCCCTAAAGCCTAAATGCCCTAAACCCTAAACCCTAAACCTTAGACCCTAAATGCCCTCGATCCTAAGCACTTTTGAAGTACACCGGCCAGGGCTCGGTGTCGGCGAGTTGCTTGGAGTGCCTCCCGGCCACCCGGCCAAGCGTTTTGGGGCTTTGGGGGGGGAGGGGGGGGGGTTCAGGGTTTAGGGTTTAGGGTTTAGGGTTTACTGGGTCGGCAGGGGGTGTTACGGGTTCAAGAGTAGTTTCGGGGTTGTACATAGAGGGTGAGGATTTTGGGGTGGGGGTTAGGGGTTGAAGTGTAGTTTAGGGTTTAGGGTTTGGGGTTTAGGGCTTAGGGTTTAGGGTTTCGGGGCTTAGGGTTTAGGGTTTAGGGTTTAGGGATTCAAGGCTTGGGGTCTACAGGAGGTTTGAAGGGTTCAAGACCTCTGTGGCTTTTAGGGGGAAGGGCCTGGGCCTTGTGGGTTTCACCAAGGACCCAGAGAAGGCCCTCATTTCTTTTGTTTTAGGGTTTAGGTTCCGCTTGAAGCCCCTTGAAGCCAAAAGGGCACCCTTTTTAGTCCTAGGTTACTTTTGAGCCTAGTCGCTCATGGGGGGGGGGGTGCCTCGAAGGGGTGGTAACACAGTCAATCTATAAGCTGGCTTGGGTTTTTAGGCCTTAGCAAGTCGACCCTCAGAAGCTCTTTGGCCTCTAGGCTGCATGAGGAAAGACAGTTCATAGCCCTCAGCCCCCAGCTCTAAACCCCATACCTTACTTCCCTAGCACCCTAAACTTTAAACCCTAAACCTTGGTACCCTAAACCCTGTTCCATGCCTCTGAATGGTAATCATAGGGAAGCCGGTCGGGGTCTCTCCATGTTCCTCCCAGCCTGAGGTCACTTTTGGGATCGCACACCTACACGCCTCGCACCGCTCCCGTTTCGCCTAGAGAGGGTTTGGGTTACTTGGGGTTTAGGCTGTTGAGGGTCGCAAGTGGAGACTCTGGAGAAGTGAGCAAAGCCTTGGGTACAGAGCTTCTTGTGATAGGGTTCAGTCTGCATCTCTGAACCTTCCACGATGGAAGAGCCCGATAGACATCTTCCAGCCATTGTTGGCAGATTCTTGGCCTCTGTAGCAAAGTCCTTCAAAAGCCGCAGGTGAAAAATGAGTCGTGGAGCATGCGCTGGCAAAGCCAGCAGCTGCTCAAGCACATGATTGCACCCGAGCTGAAAAGCTAGCAGCCCGGACCGAGTTGCACAGCTTCTTGCTGAAACTAGCGCGCCGCCAGCTCGCGGATCACTAGGTCTCTGCTGACGTCGGTAGCTCGGATCGGCTGCGCTGCGTGAAGGTGGTGGTGACGACAGCGCGTGACGCTGAAGGTACCGCAGAGGCTGGGAGTCGTGCGCCGTCAGATGCGCGTGCTTCGATTGAGCTGACCATGCTGCAGGTCGAGAAAGTGGGTGGCTGCTCGATTGCACATACGGACGTTGAGAACAAACCGTCTGGTCCACATGAATAGAACGACGATCATCTCTAGCTAGTAACCCTAAACCCTAAACCCCAGATCCTAAACCCTAAACCCTAAACCCTAAACCCTAAACCCTAAACCCTAAATTACTAAACCCCTAAACCCTAAACCCTAAACCCAAATGTCCTTGCCATCATTGCGACCAAGATGAT
>CAJNDS010002035.1:320554-333054 GCA_905221605.1 Symbiodinium natans
TGGGTCGTAGGCTTTGTATATCGGCTTTATGTCAGCAGTAAAGCATTTGACTCGAGGAGCCACGCTACCGCAACAACTTGCCATTGGGTGCTGCGCCTGGTGCACCTAGGGGCGGTTTGGGTTCTTTGTCGTCGTGCATATTGGAAGTCTCAGTGGGAACTTCTCGATTTCGGGTCAGGGTGTAGGGCTTAGGGATTAGCCTTTGAGTGGGCCCACTAGTAGAGCGCTCTTCATGATTCATGCAGTCGGAGTGTGAAACCTGTGTCAAACTGAGAGTCCGGGTGGCTTCGTTGCTTTGACGCCCGAGATAGGCCGTTTCTTTGTTTAGGTGCGTGGCCTTGTGTTGAAGACGCGAAAAAGAGTTGCCGAAAAGATCGGCATTGCAAGTCCGTGTGAAAGACAAGAAGTAAACCGAAGGTTACCTGAGGTTAGGGTTTAGGGTTTAGGGTTCAGGGTTTGGGGTTTTGGGTTTAGGGTTTAGGGTTTAGGGCTTAGGGGCGTACTTCCCAGAGCTCGAACTCTCCCATGCAAGGTCGCTCCTGGCCGCCCTGCTGACGCGCCTTACGCTCTGCAGCTTCCGCTGATGAACTTGGTTGGGGATGTTTAGGGTTTAGGGTTTAGGGTTTAGGGTTTAGGGTTTAGGGTGTAGGGTTTAGGGTTTAGGGTTGAAGTCCAAAACCCTAAATCTTAAACCCTAGTGAAACCCAAAGCCCCATATTTCAAAGTCGCAAGATTTGTGGCTTCCGACACACTGAGAAGCTTTGGTAAGGGTTTAGGTTTAGGGTTCAGCGTTCAGGACCCAGCCCGAAACCCTCTCCCCAAAACATCGGACAGCTACCTTCTGAACCCATGTGCACTTAAACCCGAATCTCGAAACCCGAAACCCTAAATCCTAAACCCTAAACCCTAAACCCTAAACCCTAAACCCTAAACCCTAAACCCTAAACCCTAAACCCTAAACCCTAAACCCTAAACCCTAGACCCTACACTGCCAGGCGGCCACCTTAAAGTTGTGGCTGCTGCGCAGCCGGAGCCACAGAGTGAGGGTTTTGGGTTTATGGTTTAGGGGGTTTAGGGTTTAGGGTTTAGGGTTTAGGGTTTAGGGTTTAGGGTTTAGGGTTTAGGGTTTAGGGTTTAGGGTTTAGGGTTTAGGGTTTAGGGGTTAGGGTAGCGTAGGTTTGCGGGTTTAGGGCTTAGGGTTCAGGCTAGGGGGCTTAGGGGGCTTTGGGTGCTTTGGGGATTAGGGCTTATTGTTTGTTGGGATATTTGGTTCATTGTTTTTGTGGTTCTTTGGGGCTTTTGGGGTGTTTGACCTGCTTGGAGGTTCATGGTTTTTGTTTACGGTTGAGGGTCTAGGTTGTTAGTGTTTCGGGGCATGCTCAGGGCTTCGCGAATTTTTAGGGTTTTGGGGTTTATGGACCGTCTCTTAGGCTCACCGTTTGATAGGATTTCGTGTTCAGGGTTTTTCGTCCTGCCGGGCTTACAGGGCAGAACGGAAACGAGAGCTTTCATCATAAGCCTGTAGATTCTCCTGGAAGCAAGCCTGTCGAACTGAGACGGACTAAATGAAACACCGATGGCAACATAGTCGTCGACGACTGCGTTGAAGACCTGCCCAAAACGAACTAACTTGTACTGGCTGCTGAACCAACATCCCTCAAACCCTTACACCCTTAAGTTAAAACTCTTAGACCCTTCAAAGCTGAAACCTAACCCTAAATCCTAAACCCTAAACCCTAGACCCTAAACCCTAAACCCTAAACCCTAAACCCTAAACCCTAAACCCTAAACCCTAAACCCTAAACCCTAAACTGCTATGAGCCCATGGAGCAGGCTGTTAGTTTGTTTTGATCCCCTTGAGCCTTGGACTCTCACACCCCAAGCTCTCGGTTTAGGGTTTAGGGTTTAGGGTTTAGGGTTTTAAGTCAACGAGTCCCCTAATAGGAGAATAGGAGCCAGGGTTTAGGGCTTAGGGCTTCGGGAAAGCTTAGGGGGTTTGAAGGGAACCTCTAGACCCTTACCCCTTCAAGGGGTTTCAGAGCTTCAACCCTTTACCCTAAACTCTAAACCCTAAACCCTAAACCCCAAACCCTAAACCCTAAACCCTAAACCCTAAACCCTGAACCCTAAACCCTAAACCCTAAACCAACGCAACCCTCACTGTCTTCCCGTGGCCGCAAGGTTTCGGTGGATTCGAGGGCGAGCCGCGCATCCCAGGGTGTTTTGGGCTTTGGGTTGGCTTGGGGTTTGGGGTTTGGGGTTTCGGGTTTAGGGTTTAGTGTTTAAGGTTTCGTGGTAGGGTTTAGGGTTTCGGGTTTAGGGCTTGGGGTTTAGGATTTCGGTTTAGGGATTAGGGTTTAGTGAAGGTTCGTTGGGTCAGTTGCAGGCCCCCAGTCCGAATACAGTCCCAGATAAAATCCATGCTCGAAACCCCTAAGCTCTACTTCTAAACCCCAAACTCCCTAAACCCTAAGCCCTAAACCCCAAACTCCCTAAACCCCAGACTCCCGCAGCCCTGAACCCTAAACCCCAGGTTTTGCGTGATGTTCTAACCAGAGGCCCTCGCTGGAGGAGAAGCCTCTCCTGCTTGTTGGAGAAGGCAGCTCTTAGTTTAGGGTTTAGGGTTTAGGGTTTAGGGCTTAGGGTTTAGGGCTTAGTCTTTAGGTCAGGTCTTGGGAGTCGGGATGTTTCGGGTTTAGGGCTTAGGGTGTAGGGTTTAGGGTTTAGGGTTTAGGTTTTTGGGTTTAGGGTTTAGGGTCTTGGATTTGAGGGTCTGGGTCTTGAAACGTAGAGCATGAGACTTGCGGCAGAGATGAACGTCAAAGAAGCACGTCACCCTACAGGACTTCCCCTTAAGGGGTTTAGGGTTTAGGTTTGGGGTTTGGGGTGTGCGGTTGGGGTTTAGGGTTTAGTGTTTAGGGTTTGGGGTTTCAAGGCTTCAAGGAGTTATAGGGTTTAGGGTTTTATCCTCAAGCATGTGGTGCGGAATCCAACCTCGTCCAATAGCTCAACCTTCAAGATCTGAGCTCGAAAGCCCTCAATGAATGGTGAAGTCCCCCTAAACCCCAACCCCCAAACCCTAAACCCTGAACAACCCTAAACCCCAAACCCTAAACCTAGGATGCCCAGTAGTGCCCTTATTCCCTTTTTGGGGGGTTTAGGTTCCCTTACAAACCCCTTTCAAGCAAAAAAGGGCACCCTTTTTAAGCCTTGGTTACTGGGCAGCCTAGAAACCCTGAAGGTCTCCCTTCTGGAGATCCCCCAGCTTTTCCTCGGACCCCTGAGCCTCAAATTCCAAGGTCTTGCATCGGCCAGCAGAAAGAAAGAAGCCCTTAGGGTTTAGGGTTTAGGGTTTAGGGTTTAGGGTTTAGGGTTTAGGGTTTAGGGTTTAGGGTTTAGGGTTTAGGGTTTAGGGTTTAGGGTTTAGGGTTTAGGGTTTAGGGTTTAGAGGAGGTTCAGGGCTTCATGGCTTTCAAGGGGTTCCAAAGGTTTAACGGGGCTCTCGGAGGCGCTACAAAATGGGAGGCTTGTGTCAATGACGCCGGTGCCCCAGCTGCCTCCCTAGGACCCCGGAGTAGGCCTTGATTCCCTTTTTTGAAAGGGTTTAGGAGTTTAGGGGTTTAGGGGTTTAGGGGTTTAGGGCTTAGGGTTTAGGGGTTAGGGTTTAGGCTTTAGGGTTTGGGGCTTAGGGCTTAGGGCTTAGGGTTTAGGGCTTAGGGCTTAGGGCTGAGGGCTGAGGGCTTAGGGCTTAGGGCTTAGGCTTAGGACCCGGAGTTCCTTTTTTTTTGGGCTTAGGTTCCCATACAAGCCCCTTTAACCCAAAAAGGGCACCCTTTTCATTCCTGAATTACTTTGGGGTCTAGCTCCCGAATCACCGGACAGGTAAGCCCACGGGCAAAGTCTTCTACATGGTGGTCCCTTTTAGAGAACTACGCCCCAGACCCAAACAGCTTATAGCCACGGGAACCACCCCAAAACCTAAACCCCAAACCCTAAACCACAAAAGCGGGCCATAAATGAGAACCATCTCTTTCAATTGCTGCAGACGCTGGCGCTTCAGGTCTGCTTGTTCATTAGGGTTGAGGGTTCAGGGCGGATTAGGGTTTCTATTGCTTGCAGGTTCATGGCGGCGTGAAGGATGGTTGTTTTGTTGCTGCTATTGGCAAGTGCATATCGCGTTCCTTGTGCATGTTGATTGGGAAATACTCCAATTTTGGTCCTTTTCTGGGTACCCTAAATAAGGGGTCTGGAGAAGTGAACATATGTCATATACCAGGGTGGGCTATTGTACCCTGCAATCGCAACCCCTTAAAACTGCCCTTCGCAGGGCTGGGCTTTCGTCGCGCGTGGTGCGGCTCTAGGCCTTCCCTAAACCCTAAACCCTAAACCCTAAACCCTAAACCCTAAACCCTAAACCCTAAACCCTAAACCCTAAACCCTAAACCCTAAACCCTGAACCCCTAAACTGCTGCTGCTAAGGTCTGGTGCCGAAGCTTCGCGAGCGTGCGGCGCTGTCCGTTTTCAGAGGACTGGTTTCAACCCTTAAATTCTAACCAGCCCCCTGGTTCTTAGTAGGGAATGAGGGAATGAGGGGGCCCTATAGAGACGTTTTGAGGGATTATACACTCTAAGAACCCCAACCACTAAGACTTACACAGAGAGGGAAAGATCTGATGAGATCCCGGCCGCTGCAGAAGTGCCGCGCTCGCCTTCCCTGGGGTTCTACACCATTGAACCATTGGGGTAGCCTGCATGATCCTGTCACTTAGAGTTTATAGGGTTTACGGCAACAATGGGGTTTAGGTACCCCTGGGAAGTTAGAAACTTCCAGAAGCCTCTCAGGAGCAACTCGCCAGGCCCGTGCACCGAGGGGGAGCACTTTTGGGGGGCCCTGAACCCTGAACGGGGCCCTGAACCCTGAACCCTGAACCCTGAACCCTGAACCCTGAACCCTGAACCCTGAACCCTGAACCCTGAACCCTGAACCCTGAACCCTGAACCCTGAACCCTGAACCCTGAACCCTGAACCCTGAACCCTAAACCCTAAACCCTAAACCCTAGACCCTAAACCCTGAACCCTAAACCCTCAACCCTAAACCCGGATGCTAATGCTTTCAAGCCCCGGATCTCTTTTGCGAGGGGTGCCGTCGGTTGCGTGGCTTTCTTTCTCCTGGGTCCTTCTGGACTTGGCGGGGGTGGGGTGTTTGAGTTCATGTGAGGCGATAAAAGCAGCGCACAGCAAGAAAACCAATGGACGAATCTTAGCTAAAGTAGAACCCAGGCAACCTTAAGCAGGGTTTCATAATTGCGCTTCCTTCTGGTTCTTACGCAAGAGGCTGCTAGGCACCCAAGTGCAACCTTATAAGTCTCGGATCTCACACCCTGAAGTAGGGGATTTTAGGGTTTAGGGTTTGGAGTTCCCGGAGCACAGGTGGTGGGAGGCTGCGCTCGATCAAACGCCCTGGCAACGACCCAAGCCACGATCTGAGAGGATTTGGGCCCGAAACCCTCATTCCTAAACTCCCCAAACCCCCAAACTGAAGGCGCTTCCAAACCCCCAACCCCCAAACCCTAAACCCTGAACCCTAAACCCCTAAACCCTAAACCCTGAACCCTAAACACACCCCCAAACCGCAAAGCCCTGAGCCGATAAACGGCCCAGGGTGCGCGGGGGCCGGCAGCTCCCTCGCTCAGCAGCCTGGCGCGGGCTCCTGGGAGGCTAGGGTTTAGGGTTTAGGGTTTAGGGTTTAGGGTTTAGGGTTTAGGGTTTAGGGTTTAGGGTTTAGGGTTTAGGGTTTAGGGTTTAGGGTTTAGGATTTAGGGTTCAGGGTTTAGGGTTTAGGGTTTAGGGTTCAGGGTTTAGGGTTTCGGGTTTCGGGTTTCGGGGTTAGGGTTCAGGGTTCGGGGTTTAGGGTTTGGGGTTTGGGGTTCGGGGTTTGGGGTTCAGGGATTGGGGTCTACAGGGTTTAGGGCCTGCTTAGGCGTTGGGGATTTAGGAGTAAGGTCGCTGTACGTTTAGGTTAGGGTTTGGGGGTTTGGTTGTTGTAGGGCTTTGGGTTGAGGGCTTTCTTTAGGGGTTGGGATTTCTGTCGTTCCTTCACACTGGCGTTTCAGAGCAGAACAGAAAAACACGTACAATGTCACATCGTAATGAACCGCCTAAACCCGAAACCCGAAACCCGAAACCCTAAACCCGAAACCCGACACCCGAAACCCGAAACCCGAAACCCCAAACCTGCCTGTACCAACCCACAGGCCATTCAAGAAACCCTTCCCCGGCTTGCCCAGGTTTGTACGGAAAGGGTGCTCGTGCAGCTACGGGTACAATGGCACGGAGTGGCATCAGCCTTGGAGAAGCCTTGGCGCCATGTTTCTCTTTCTGTTTCTCTAGATATTTTGGGGGGAGGGAGGAGCTTTGGGTAGTTTTAAGGGTTAAGGGCTTGAAGGTTTCCGGTTTTGGGTTTTCTGAAGGGCGTCATGAGGCTGAGCTTTGGGAGGTTTCAAGATCAACGCGCGGAGGGTTCCTGAAGCTCTCACCCGGTACGACTCTGAAAAGTGTAAAATTTTGTGATTTTGGCCCGCCTCCCTCAACTGCAACAATCCCATACTCTGTACGCCTGACAACCCTAAACCCTAAACCCTAAACCCTAAACCCTAAACCCTAAACCCTAAACCCTAAACCCTAAACCCTAAACCCGGCACAGGCCTGCGGTGGAATTCCCTGATTGGCTGTTGGAGGCGAGCAGCGACGCTGCCCTTTGGGTTTATAGGTTGCGGACCGCATGAACCCTAAAATTGGGTAAGCCCTAAACCCTAAACCCTAAACCCTAAACCCTAAACCCTAAACCCTAAACCCTAAACCCTAAACCCTAAACTTCATGTGGTCCACAAGGTACTTGGGGTTCTTTGCTTTCCGCTCGCCATGGCTTTCGAGCTCCTCAGGTGGAACGCGCCGTCTGGGCGGTGCTGCGTGAGGGCGAAGGCACGCGTTTCCTTGGTAGTTTAGTGGTACCCTTTACCCCTTTTTTCGCGGTTATGGGTTCCCTTGTAGAGTAGCCAACCCAAAAAGCTAGTAGGGTTACTGGGCTACGAGGTTTCTCTTCGATTCTTTCCCTTCCGGGAGATGTCGGTTGTGCAGGGAACCCTCAACCCTCAACCCTCAACCCTCAACCCTAAACCCTAAACCCTTATATAACCCTTAACCCTTAACCCTTAAGCCTTAACCCTCAACCCTCAACCCTCAACCCTAAACCCTCATATAACCCTTAACCCTTAACCCTGAACCATAAGCAGGGGGCGAGGGCCTCGCCGAGCCCAACTCCTGCGTGGCCAACTTCTACGCCGACGGCGCCCAGTCTGTGGTGCGCGCCCTGCCTGTCACGACACATGTTGAGGGTTTAAGGTTTAGGGTTTAGGGTTTAGGGTTTAGGGTGCTCCAAAGAAAATGGGAGTTTAGGAAAATCGGGGACCCCTAAAATAGACCCCCAAAGAGTAGGATTCCCTTATTCTAAGGAGCCCAATAAGGTACCCCCTAATTACGGAAATCTCCAAGTGGCCGTGCAACAAGAGCCACAACACTAAGCGCAGGGCCTTCAGAGTCATGTGGTAGAGGTCGCAGCTCAAAGGCTTCGTGCCCGACAGGACTGGCATGCAGACAACGAGCCCTTGTTCGAAGGACTTCTTCATGACTGCCAGGGACCTATCGTGCTTTTCCGAGGGTTTAGGGTTTAGGGTTTAGGGTTTAGGGTTTAGGGGCCTGAAGTAGAGAAGTCATGGCCTCTGTGCAAGCCGTCTTGTACTCGTGCCCTGAGCGTTTCAAGCCTTCTCAATGCTCGACATCGCCCAGGCCGAATTGTCAGCCTCTCGCTTGGCGAGGCTCCGAATGCTGGCTCGTTCAGCTGATGGCTGCTCTTTGTCGCAGCGTAGAATCCGAAGCGACCCGAAACCCTAAACCCTAAAACCTAAACCTACCCCTAACCCTAAACTCTAAACCCTAAACCCTACACCCTAAACCCTAAACCCTAAACCCTAAACCCCTCCGAAGAGCCGAACCGAGTCTTGACAGTCCCCCCATTCCTTTCCGCAGACCCGGCGCTTCGAAGTGCGGCGTCGACGTGGGCTGAGCCGCTGGCTTACAAGGGTTAAGGGTTTAGGGTTCGGGGTTTGGGTTTAAGGTTTAGGGTTTAGGGTAGGGTTTAGGGTTTAGGGTTTAGGGTTTAGGGTTTAGGGTTTAGGGTTTAGGGTTTAGCGTTTTTAGGGTTTATAGGGTTTATAGGGTTTATAGGGTTTTAGGGTTTAGGGCGTAGGGTTAGGGTTTAGGGTTCAGGGTTTAGTTAGGGTTTAGGCTTCTGTGCGCACATGGAGCTTCCGGTTTGGAGACGTCAGGGTGTTGGGGTGGATGTACTTGGCTTCTTGTCAAGGGAACATAGATCAAGTTAGCCTAGTAATGATTTATATAGCTTTAAGATGGACACTTTTGAGCTTATGTTCTTCAGCAATTTCCCAATCAAGAGGGGCTTGGGGTTCTAGGTTTTAGGGTTTAGGGTTTAGGGTTTAAGGTTTGGTGGCGACCAGGCAACCCACAGCAGCACTGTGATCGAGTGGTGTTGGATCTCCATGATGGGGATGTTGTCACTATGGAGGCGCGTGGCGTTTAGGGTTTAGGGTTTAGGGTTTAGGGTTTAGGGTTTAGGGTTTAGGGGGTTGCAAAGCTCGGGTTCTAGCACGAGGTTTATAAGATTTTATAAGTTTGTGATTCAGAGGAGCATCCATAGCGGCGAGAGATACGCGGAGGATAGGCGCTCTAGATGAGACTATTTCGGGTTTAGGGTTTAGGGATTGTCAGAGTGTCGCCTATCAAGAGCAAAGTATCACAACTGGGAACGGGGGGACTATGAGATATGATTAAGGCACTAGTAGCCTAGTTACTGTTTGACCCTAAACCCTAAACTTGTAGCCCAACTTAGATCTGGCCAAAGCAATAAACTCTGCGCCTTAACCCTTGAATCAGGGCTGCTTCCAGAAGCACTGGTACCATCGAGTGCCTCGGCAGCCGGGCGTCATTGCGCGGGGACACCCAGCAAGAGCTTCGGCGGTTTGGGGTTTAGGGTCTAGGGGTTAAGGGTTTTGGCTTGAATGTTCAAGGCTTGGTTCTCATACTTGGTATGTTCAGCCGACGTTGGTTTGGGTACAAGGTCACAGGATTTGTGGGGCAACGTGACGTCGTATGTTGCCTTTGTCATGAACGTGCCAAGCTCCGCATGTGGAGCTACACATAGACTTTAGCATATGCAGTTTGTCGAACAAGGTGCATTTGTAGAGCAGTGCTGAGCCTCAAGATTCGTTTCGCCGCCTTCTGCATCCATCTCAACCCCAAACCCTCAGCCCTAAACCCTAAGACTTGTGCCATGGCCCTGCACGGACAAGAGGGGGCGTGACCAGTGACATGCTAAACCCTAAACCCTAAACCCTAAACCCTAAACCCTAAACCCTAAACCCTAATCCCTAAACCCTAAACCCTAAAGACGTTGTGTTGTACAAGGGCCGGTTCGCTAAACGCTGAGTTATGGTCGCTTGTCGGGGTTTAGGGTTTGGGGTTTATGGTTTAGGCGGGGATTCCTACCGAAACACAGACCCTTCTACAGTACCCAAGAAGGGATCATACGCCGATGCTCCCAGCGACTCTCGGCAAAATAGGATTCCCTTGGCCCCGAAACCGCTCATCCCTGGGCCGCCGCAAGCAAGCCTTCAACTCCACGAGGCTCTAAACCCTAACCCCTAACCCCTAACCCCTAACCCTTAAACCCTTAAACCCTTAAACCCTTAAACCCTTAAACCCTTAAACCCTTAAACCCTTAAACCCTTAAACCCTTAAACCCTTAAACCCTTAAACCCTAAACCCTAAACCCTAAACTGGCCCCAACCCCCGACAGGCCTTACTAAGCTCCTCAAATCGTAAGCCCCGAGCCCTAAACCCTAAACCCTAAACCCAAATCGGAAACTCCGAGCCTTCAACCTCTAACGCCCTAAACTTCACCCTGGCCTCCCTGTCATTGTCACTGTGGGTGCCACTGCTGTTGCCTGAGGCCGCGGATCAATCTCACCTGGCGCAACATCTCCTGCCATTCCGTGCCATGGTTCTGACAGAGTCGTTTCGTAGTTTCATGTTTCATTTTTTGTGCCGGGGGCAGGCCGGAGATGTGCGGGTTTACTCAGCAAGAGGGGAGGGGAGCATATATTTTGATGTCCACAAAAGGTGCGTGGTGTTGGCCTGTGAATTGGAAAGCAGTGTCTTGCTCTTACTTACTTAGACCTCCACCAGTAGGTTTCACTTTGCCCAGACTCAAAGTTTGAATGAACTGATCATGCATCTTACTCTGGGTTAGTAGGGAATGGGTTCAGGGTTCAGGGTTCAGGGTTCAGGGTTTAGGGCTTAGGGCTTAGGGCTTAGGGCTTAGGGTTTAGGGTTTAGGGTTTAGGGTTTAGGGAAAAAGGTACCCTAACATCCCCCTATAACCTTGAGGAAATCTTCTTGCCGTGAGTTTGCTCGCAGGCACACTGTGCCATGCACACGGCAACATGACCATCATTGGACAGAGAGCTGCACTTCGGATGCTCCGCTCTTGGGAGCCCCGGCAGCTCACAAAGCTCGGTCTGGCCCATCTTCGAGCTCGTGCCTTCTGGCGTTTTTGCGCCCTGGCTCGCGCAACCTCTTCGCCATCATGGACGGAAAGACTTGGGGGAACTGCCGTCGGGGCACTGGAGAGCACGCTTTCAAGGCTGTATGCGGCCTGCCAACCCATGGACGTTGCTATCAGAAGACTTCTGTACAGCCAGATTCCGTCGCCATGGTTGATGCCGACATGAGTGGATGAGGGATTCTGGCGAGTTGTCCACTTCATGTACAGATGTATGCCGCCTTTAGACAAAAGAATCGTCGCTTTCCTCACTCTTTTTGGACAAAGCACCCGTTCAAAAACAATTGTGCTTTGGGATGTCCCCCTTTTACTTACAGTCCTTAGTAACTTGATGGGGATTCTCGTAGCGGGTACTATACTCCCCATTAAGGCTTGCTAGTAGATGGGGGAGCATTCCAAATTGTGCTGATTGCAGCACCCTCTTCTCGTCTGTACTGCAGTCACTGCAGTCTCGACACGTTTATGCCTCCGTCCTGGACCGGTTTTTGGTTTAGGGTTTAGGGTTTAGGGATCAAAGAACAGTGTATTAGAACGAACATCACCCAATATTACAAGAAGTGTACCAGATAAGATTGGTAATGTTCATAGAAGCATGAAAGCAGTAATCAAGAAAGCCCAAGGAAATAATGGGATCGTTTTTAATGCCAGATAGTGAGATCTCAGATTTAGAATTGCTGTCCAAAAGTTAAAAGATGTAAGACATGAAGATCTACCAGATATTAAAAATCCAAACAGAAGATTTACTGTACTTGAAGTTGATAAAGTCATAAAAGCAGTTGTTAATGGTGGAAAAGATGTTCATCCTGTACCACCTCCAAATTCTGAGACTATAGAAAGGATTAGCAAAAGATATGACAGTAACAGAATTAAGATAGAAAGATTATTGACTCTAGGATGTACCACGTCTGGAAACCCTTGAAAGATAGGTACGAAGTAATTTCCAAATCCTCCAAGCAAGCCAGGCATTACTAAAAAGATGATCATAAGAAAGCCATGCAATGTAATGCTTATATTAAAGAAGTTCTGGTTTTCTGGAGCGATGCCCGAAACCCGAAACCCCTAAACCCGAAACCCTACATCCGTGTTTGCTGGTGAACCATCCTAGGAGTCTTCTTGTTGCATATCTCAGCTGAGGTAAACATAAACCCTAAACCCTAAGCCCTAAACCCTAAACCCTAAACCCTCCTTTTTGCCTGCTTCGGTCGCCGACGCCTCTTGTGCCCTCCATGGAGTTGTCCTTGACGCACCATGCAAAGCCTGCTGCATCGCCCGGCACTCATTAAGCGAGCGTGGTGCAATCCCTGAACCCTAAACCCTAAACCCTATACCCTAAACCCTAAACCCTAAACCTTAAACCCTAAACCCTAAACTCGATTCTTGTTGGGCCTTGCCTTGGTTCTGCCTACTTTCCTGGCCGATTCCTGCCGTCTTCGCCGGCTGCAAAGTATCACCGAGAGTGCCGCCATGCCTAGTCTTATGCGCGAGTTTGAGGCCAGCACGGCAGTCATCGGAAGCTGGAGTGGTATCCCTAACCCTTTCCTAGAATCCTCTTGCCCTGCACCCAAACAGCTGCGACCCCACAACCCTTGGCGCACTGCTGCTACTGAAACAACTCACTTCAACGGAGACACCTTACATTGGATGAAGGTGATCAACAAAGCATGTCGAGTTTCCCCCCCCCCCCCACACTTGTGCTCTTCATACTCATGACAATCCCTGACATGGCTACCGGCCTACTTCGGCTCAAGGTTTGTTATGTTATTCGCCTGCGTGATTTGCCTTTGAACTCGCCAGGCCGAAGTC
>CAJNDS010002035.1:338054-355554 GCA_905221605.1 Symbiodinium natans
TAAACCCCAAACCCTAAACCCTAAACCCTAAACCCCCCCAAGGGCACAGCAACTTAGGCACCTCAAGTCCTCAAATCCCCAAACGTCCTGCAGCCTCCTGCCTGCGAACTCCCCGAAACCCCAAACAATGCTAAACACTACAGGGTTTAGGGTTTAGGGTTTAGGGTTTAGGGTTTAGGGTTTAGGGTTTAAGGCCCCAAACCAACCTAACACACCCTCCCCTTCCATCCCCAAACCCGAGACCCCCAAAACAGCCGAACACCCCCCCCCCCCCCCTCCATCCCCAAACCCCAAACCCCAAACCCCAAACCCCAAACCCCAAACCCAAACCCCAAACCCCTAATAAACCTTAACCTTAAACCTAGAGCCTAAACCCTAAACCCTAAACCCTAAACCCTAAACCCTAAACCCTAAACCCTAAACCCTAAACCTTAAACCCTCCCGTCACACCTGTCAGGTGCCGACCCCAAGCAGCGGACGTCGCGCGGCCGCACGGCCGAGGACTTCGCCCAAGCCGCAGAGGGCAACGCAAGCCTGGAGGTGGGGTTTAGGGTTTAGGGTTTAGGGTTTAGGGTTTAGGGTTTGGGGTTTAGGGTTTGGGGTTTGGGGTTTAGGGTTTAGGGTTTGGGGTTTGGGGTTTAGGGTTTGGGGTTTAGGGTTTCGGGTTTGGGGTTTAGGGTTTAGTTAGGGTTAAGGTTTTAGTAGTTAGGGTTTAGGGTTTAAGGTTAGGGTTATGAGTTTAAGGTTCAGGGTTTCGGGCGTCATAGCAATTGGCGGACACCAACCAGCAACGACACAATTAACATTGGCATGGACACCTTCTCTACCTCATCCACTGTGAGCCTTCACAGGACGGGCTCTGAGAATCTTTTGAAAGGTAAACAGTTCTATGAAAACGTAGCATCGCAGTTGCCTTATACATGTACTTACTTCTATACTAAATCAAACTAGTACACTACGCAACGTTTGATGCTAAGATACGTTAAGTTAGTTTTGAGTTCTATCATTGCTACGTGTCATATACTTACTAATTGTTTTTTTCTATGAATTTCCAGTGTTGTTAGGCAGTACTCAATCTTTCAATTATTATGAAGTTGTTCGAGGTGATTCTTACTCTCATTATTCACATATTTCAAGTTTCATGATGCACAATATTGAAATAGCTATTTATGTTGAACCGTTAATATACTCGATACTGTTACTGAACGCTCATTGTACCAACTATTATTAGCCATTCTGAAACGTTAACCATTGTAGAGAATCGCTACTAGTAACCATTGCCTATGATTACTCGTTTGCTTTACTTTGAAATATATAGTTTGGGCTACTCCCCCTTATAGTATCAATCCTTAAAATAGAGTATAGTGCCACAAATTATAAAAAGGGTTTGTAGGGCTTCACCACGTTGCGCCTCAAAGCTCTAAGGGGTTCAGGGTATAGTTATCCCTTAAATTTAAGAGCCTCCGGCTCAAGCCGCCGACCGTGCAGGAGAACAAGTTTAAGGTTTGGGGTTTGGTGATTTTGTTTGCGGTTCCTGTTTGGGGGGGGGGTGGGGTGGGGGGGGGGGGGGGGTGGGGGGGGGATGGGGGTGGGGGGGGGTGGGGGGGAGGGGGGGGTGGGGGGGGGGGGGGGGGGGGTGGGGTGGGGGTGGGGGTGGGTGGGGGGGTTGGGGGGGGGGGGGGGGGTACGGAGGCCCAAAAAGGGGTTTTTTTCCAAAAGAGCCCCTATGCCCTGTCAAAACGCCTATGGTCCATGAGTTTACGCGGTGTGGGTGGCCTGTTCCTCCACGGAAAAGCTGGCGGGGTACCCCCCCCCCTACCCCCCCCCCCTTTTGGGGTAAAAAGGGAGGTTTTCACCTCCTTTTCCCATCCAACACGCCGCCAGGGTCGGCGGACCCTAAACCCTAAACCCTAAAACCTAAACCCTAAACTCGAAACCCTAAACCCCTAGCCCTAAACCCTAAACCCAAAACCCTGTGGCTTCGAAGTGGGTTTGAGGGCCAGGGTGCCTTCCGTGCTTCGGTGGGAGCTCAGCCAAGATGCGGGAACAAGGGCGTGTGGGATGTTAAGGGTGTATAGCCATGTTTTGGTGTCCTTGCTATATGCGAGTCGTACTAGTTGGGGGGGGGGGGGGGGGGTTCTATTCGGGGTACCTTATTTTCGTACACCCCCCGTGTGGTGGAAAGATGTGTCGGAGAGAAGCAGTAGATTCCCCAAGGTGCCCTAAACCCTAAACCCTAACCCCTGAACCCTGAACCCCAAACCCCCAACCCCAAACCCCAAACCCCAAACCCCAAACCCTAAACCCTAAACCCTAAACCCTAAACCCTAAACCCTAAACCCTAAACCCTAAACCCTAAACCCTAAACCCTAAACCCTAAACCCTAACGAACCAGTTGCATGTTGCTGAGGTTGTAGCGCTTCTTCGGAGCCAGTGCGTGACGGAAGCTGCGACATGGGTCAAGTAAGACAAGCTGAGAGCCCACGGGCTTCCAGGATGGGCTTGGAGGCCTTAGAGACTCCCCGGGTTTAGGGTTTAGGGTTTAGGGTTTTCTTGGGTTTAGGGTTTAGGGTTTAGGGTTTAGGGTTTAGGGTTTAGGGTTTAGGGTTTAGGGTTTAGGGTTTAGGCCGGAATCCGCCCTCTAAGGGCCTTTTGAGGAGTGCAAAGGGGGGTATATGAGAGCCCAGCCTGCTTGGAAGCCCTTGCAGACCACGGCGGCCGGAGGGGCTGTTTGAATCTTGTTCCGGATGCTCGGAAGTTCCGTCGAGTGAAGTCTAGCCCTTCTTCATTTCCCAGCCTTTTGCGTTTTTTTCTCTTTGTTTTACGGGAGCATCCACGTTTCCACACTGCCTAGACACTCCCACCTGAAGGCAGGTTCCCTTTGGTTTAGGGTTTAGGGTTTAGGGTTCAGGGTTCAGGGTTCAGGGTTCAGGGTTCAGGGTTTAGGGTTTAGGGTTTAGGGTTGGGCCAAAGTTTAGGGCTTCCACTCCTCCCAGGGAACCTGCCCATCGGTATTTTCGGAGACGTTGCGCATCGGGACAGCTTTCCGACGTGGGGGCTTCCGAATAATCGAGGGTACCACTTCTTCGTAGCCCAGTCGTACCCTTTCCCTTTTTTTGGTTCAAGGTTCCCTGTTAAAGTAGCCAACCCAACCCAAGAAAGGGTGCCCTGATTATGACGTGAGTACTGGGGGGGGGGGGGGGGGTTCTTCTAGTGCGGGTTATGGTATCTATGAGGGTTATCCTATTCATTTTGGGGTAGACTCCGGTTACTTTCGGAAACACCCATGTCAACTGCGTAGCCTGGGTTAGACACGGCATCGTTTGCGACGCAAGTCTCTTCCGTGTTACGCCCAGCCAAAACGGCACTCATTCAGCTTTCAGTGTTTCCCTAAACCCACATGGGTTGTTGTCAAAATTATGGTCCCTTTTCGGATCCATATTATAATACGGCACCTAATATTCAGGGCACCCTAAAAGGGACCCCAATTTTCACAACCACCCATATGTTTTTTCCTGGGGGCCGATAAGACTGCGATATATCATATTTCAGAGTACTTGGAGTGCAGCTAAAGATTTCCGGGAAGAACCCTAGCCGAGAGCCATCAAAGTACTATATGGGTCGAATAATTACTAACAGTATTCCCTCATGGCTTTCTACTGAATATTTTACCGCTATTCCCCCCAAAGCCCTATTCCAATTTTTACGGCCCCGATAGTAGCCTCGCAGCTGCACTGGAAGCGTTACGGCAGGGCGTGTGCGCGAAGATTTTGGCTTGCGGAAGTGCCTTTCAAGACGCAAACTGTAGTGACAAGTTCACCAAAATTGGTGCAATCATTCTCCATGTCTGAGTCTTTGCAGAGGCTCTATCATCCTCGATTTGTAGGTGTTTGTGTTGCTTTCGCATTGAGACAGGACCCCCCTGATTCATTTACCCAGTGTGCTCAAGCATCAGGGCCTCTCTTTGGACTTGAAGCGAAACTCGGGGGTCCAAATCCCCTGGTCGCTTCAGAGTCTCCTTGGAGCATGGTTCGGGTTTAGGGTTTAGGGTTTAGGGTTTAGGGTTTAGGGTTTAGGGTTTAGGGTTTAGGGTTTAGGGTTTAGGGTTTAGGGTATAGGATGGTTTTTTGACTTTGCTCCAGTGTTGACTCAGCAGTTATTGTGAGGTCTCGGGCCAAGCATGTCACAGGTTCCTCCAACCAAGACATTTCCACCGGCTGCTGCTTCGCGTCTCATAACTTAGACGTTGCAGCCGGTGCGTGAACATGTACATAGTCATGCAGGCACCCATACCTCAAACTCGCTTTATGACGGACGAAGGCCATTGTTGCCATTCAGCTACGATGGGAAACAGAGGATCCGGCACCCTAAACCCTAGACCCTAGACCCTAGACCCTAGACCCTAAACCCTAAACCCTAAACCCTAAACCCTAAACCCTAAACCCTAAACCCTAAACCAGCCTAAACCCTAAACCCTAAACCAAGCTCACGTATCCTAAGCACGACTATCCCGAGCCACAAGTTCAAGTTAGCTCCATGCAGCGCTTGCGTTGTCCGCCGATTTATGACATGAGATCCTATGTCGTGTTACATGATGTGTATATGTGTATATATATATATATCAATCAATCAGTCAATCAATCAATCTATCTATCTCTCTCTCTCTCTCTATATATATATATATATATGCTCGCCCCCCCCCCCCCCCCCATGATCCACACATTTGGCCTCGGGAAGGCTGGTTTTGGGAGGGCGGGGACTCCAGACTCCAGATTTCCAGAAAAAATCTGGAGTACCGGGGCCCCGGACTCCAGACTCCAGATCTCCAGAAAAAATCTGGAGTACCTCCAGACTCCAGACTCCAGATTTCCAGAAAAAATCTGGAGTACCTCCAGACTCCAGACTCCAAGATTTCCAGCAAAAATCTGGAGTACCAGGGCCCTGGACTCCAGATTCTGGAGTCTGGGGCCCCGGGTACTCCAGTTTTTTTCTGGAAATCTGGAGTCTGGAGTCCGGGGCCCCCGTACTCCAGATTTTTTCTGGAAATCTGGAGTCTGGAGTCCGGGGCCCCGGTACTCCAGATTTTTTCTGGAAATCTGGAGTCTGGAGTCCGGGGCCCCGGTACTCCAGATTTTTCTGGAAATCTGGAGTCTGGAGTCCGGGGCCCCGGTACTCCAGATTTTTTCTGGAAATCTGGAGTCTGGAGTCCGGGGCCCCGGTACTCCAGATTTTTTCTGGAAATCTGGAGTCTGGCGTCCGGGGCCCGGGTGCATATGGAGTCCGGGCCCATTTTCTCCATATGCACGTTTAGGGATTACGGTTTAGTGTTTATTGTTTAGGGTTTAAGTTTAGGGTTTGTAGGGTTTAGTGTTTAGGGTCCAGCGCTTCGTGTTTAGGGTCTAGTGTTTAGGTTTTGGTTTTAAAGGTTCAGGGTTACTTTTTAGGGTTTAGGGTTAAGCGACTTGGATAATGTGTCTAAAACCCTAAACCTTACAATGATGAAGTTTTAAAACCCGGAAAAGACTGAAACCCCATGTTTTTTTGGTTGGGGTTGGTTTAGGGTTCAGGATTTGTTGTTTCGGGTTTAGGGTTTAGTGTTCAGTGTTGAGGGTTTAGTGTCTAGGTTTCAAGGTTTAGTGTTTTGTGTTTAGGGTTGAGTGTTAAGTTAGGGTCTAGGGTTTAGGTTTAGGGTCAAGCGGCTTGGCTAAAACCCCAAACCAAATAAAACCCTAAACTCTAAAATCCAAACAGCAAGCATCTGAAACCCCGACGGGTTTTGGTTTCAAGGTTTAGATTTAGTAGGGCTTGAGGTTCCGGCTTTGGGGTTTACTGTTTAGTGTTTAGGGTTTAGTGTGTAGGGTTGAGTGTGTAATGTTTAGGGTCTAGTTTTTAGGGTGCAGCGTTTAAGTGTTTAGGGTTTAGTGCTTAGGCGTTTAGGTTTTCGTGTCAAGCGTTTGGGGTTTGTGCTAAGGGCTTAGTATTAAGTTTTTAGGGTTAGTGTTTAGGGTCTAGTGCTGAGTGTTTAGGGTTTAGTGCTAAGGGTTTCGGGTTTGGTGTTTAGGGTTAAGGGTTTTAAGGGTTTTAAGGAATTTACAAATTACATGATCTGGGGGAAGGCACCGGGGCTTCCCCAGACCATTGACAACTTAAAAAATCCTGCCGTTTAGGGTTTAGGGTTTAGGGTTTAGGGTTTAGGGTTTAGGGTTTAGGGTTTAGGGTTTTTTGGTTTAGTGTTCAGGGTTTAGCGTGTAGGGTTTAGTGTACAATGTTTAGGGCCCAGTTTTTAGGGCAGTCGAAGTTTTTAGGTTCTAGTGTTTAGGATTTAGTGCTAGTGCTTAAGCGTTCAGGGTTTCGTGTTAAGTGTTGGGGTTTGTGCTAAGGGCTCTTAGTGTTAAGGCTTTTAGGGTTAGTGTTTAGGGTCTGGTGCTGAGTGTTTAGGGTTTAGTGATAAGGGTTTCGGGTTTGGTTTTTAGGGTTAAGGGTTTTACGGGTTTCAAGGATTTTTACAAATTTAAATGATCTGGGGAAGGCACCGGGACCCCCCAGACCATTTTTCAAAAAACTTTTAAACATTTAAATGGTCCGGGGAAGGCACCGGGGCTTCCCCAGACCATCTGAACTTTTAAAATCCTGAAAATCTTATAAGAATCCTTAAAATTCTGTTTAAACATTCTCAGGATTTTAAAGGTTTTAAAGCCTTTTGAAAACCTGAATATGCTTAAACATTTATGTGGCTGCCCTTTTAGGATCTTAAGGCTCTTTAAAGTTAGTTGCCAATGGTCTGGAGAAGCCCCGGTGCCTTCCCCAGACAATGTAAATTTTACAAAGCCTTTAACAGGACAGGATTTTAGGATGTTCAACTCCAAAATCCTAACTTCCTTAATTTTGAACGGCTGCCCTTTTCAAAGTTTAAAGTATTTTAGAACTTTAAGGGATAAACGTTTTTCAGGACTTTAGCCTTTTAAATCCTGAAAATTTTTGAATGGCTTTAAATACCTTAAAGCCCTTGAGATTTTAAAAGGGCTGCCCGTTCAAAAAACAATTAAGGGTTTTTTGGTTTTTGAAGCTGTCAATGGTCTGGGGAAGCCCCGGTACCTTCCGCAGATCATCTAAATTTTAAAAAACCCCTAAACCCTGAAAAGCCTCAAAATTCTAAATGGCTGCCCTTCTAAAACTTTATGGAGCCGCAAGACACACGTTTCAGAAGTAACAGTGCACATAAAAACACTAGTGTTTTTATAGGGGATAATATTAAAGAGCCTTTTGTATTCCAGTACAGTTTTTACTGCATTTTTCCGAGGAAAAGTCAGGAAAGTCAGACAAAGACGAAGACAGGAAAACCATAGGTGTGGATCATCGGGGGGGGGGGGGGGGGGGGGGGTGACCATATATCTATATATATATATATATAGTATAGTATGGTATGGTATGGTATGGTATAGTATAGTATAGTATAGTATAGTATAGTATAGTATAGTATAGTATAGTATAGTGTGCGTATATATATATATATATACATATGTGCGTAATATGTGTATATTTGTATACGTATATATATATATATATATAAATATATACAACCTCATACGGTGTACACCCGGCAAACGCTTCTTCTAACGCACTGATCCGGTGCGTCTTTACACCCACACCCTATACCCACAGCCCTACAAACCCGAAAACCCTAAAAGCCTTGAAACCCAAAGCCCTAAAACCCTAAAGCCCTAAAGCCCTAAGACCCTAAACCCCCAAACCCCCAAACCCACAAGACCCTAAACCACCCAAAACCCGAACACCCTAAAAGCTTCAACCCCAACCCCTGAAACCCCCAAAACCCTAAAGACCCTATAAAAGCACCCTAATGCCCTAACAAGCACCCTAAAACCCTAAAACCCATTGGACCTTTCGCTGCAGCGCGTGGTCCAGTGGAGTGAGGCTTCTTAGTTTGCTACAGAGGTCTCAAGGAAGCCATGTCGTCCGACGAAGCTTTTGCTACGCCGAGACTCGTTATGAAAGATTCGGGTTGCTGGACTTAGCTAAGCTATATCTTGACTTCGCCAAGACAGCAAAAAGATCTCTAAGGTCAAGCATGACCTTATTTGTGGCAGCTATATCTTTTATTTATCTCTTTCCTATCATTGCTACCTTTCTGCTATCATTTCGCTATCTTTCTGCACTATGCAAGCTTGTTGCTATCTTTTCTGGACATTGCTTTCTGAAACGTTCTGCTACGAACCGCCGCGGCTCCGAAAAGTCTGAGGGGTGTTTCGGCAGTTCTGACCCTCGGGTCACCGGTGCAGTGAACAGTCTCGGAAGTTTTTCAGCGGGAGTAATACTGAACAAACCCTGAATCTACCCGGGTATACTGATCTCTTGGGATGTTGCCCCTTATACTAACAGTCCTTAGTCGGGATTCTAGTACCCCCCCCCCCCCCCCCCCCATATAATCCCTATTCAGGACTGTTAGTTTCAGGGGGAACATCCCAACTTATCCCTGTGGAGGCCAGGATTTGTGGGTTAAGGGGTATCAGGATGGCCCTTCGTAATCTGATTCCCCTATATACCCCATACATAACCCCTCTATACCTTATAAGGGTCCCTATGTACCGAAATAGCCCTCAATAACCCCTAAGATCCCTTATAAGGGTCACGCCTTCGGTCCCTTGAGTGGGGGAGGGCTGGGGGGAGAGGGGGGGGCTTACGGTTTAGGGTTTAGGGTTTCGGGTTTGGGGTTTAGGGGGGTGGGGCGTGGGCGTTCCCTGGCTTTGCCCTGAATGTCCTGAGAACGTTGCTGGGGCTATGGTGGCGTGGTTTCGGGTTTAGGGTTTAGGGCTAGCCATAAGCCAGACCATCCCAGGACGTCCCAAATCCCTCGGCTGCTTTGAAAAGGGCAAAAACACTGATTGTTTGCATAGAAAGCTCAATGTGTTTTTTTGCAAGCTGTTCTGGTACACACATATATATATATATACTCGCATACATTTTTGATATATATTTTTTATATCTTCTATATCTTTTGTACGTGACGACTGGGCGAAATGTCCAACATAGATGTTAAAGACGAGTTAGCACGCTTATTAACTCACCTAGCGAAGTGTTAACTAGACCTAACGAATTCAAATGTCAAGATATATCTTCGCTAAATAGAGCAGCCGAGCTTGTACACACCAATGTGCCAAAGACGTCAAGCCCTCGCCAGCCCAGTTGCTCGCCAAGGTTTCAAGAAAATCCTCTACACATGATCCGAGACTCACTTCCCCATTCGCAGCGTACTAAAGCCTAAACCCTAAACCCGAAACCCTAAAACAAGCGAACTGCTCCGAACGGAAGCCGCGACCACGGTGCACGTGTCGCCCAGGACCTCCCTCTCCTCCACCATCACCTTGGATATGTTGGACGAGCTTCTGAGCAGCACTTTTTGCAAGGAGCGTTCTCTTGTAAATAATTACAATATGTATGTATATATATATATATACATATATGTGTACAGACATATATATATATATGTACAACAAGTATATGTATATATATATACATATATATATATATATGTGTGTGTGTGTGTGTAGAAATCGCGAGAGATAGAGTAAAGGTAATTCCAGCAGTCTCCCACGAACCTATGCACCCGATGACTGTCACGTCACTACGGGGACCTTCCCTAAGCTTATAGACCTTGTAAACCCTAATTCTCGGTATTCCCGAAGGCTCCAAATAGCCCAAGATGACAGGGAATTCCAGGAATTAAAAGAATCTGGAAAGGATGGGATTCTTCTTGGCATAACATCAAATCCTAAAAAATGCATTGGCGAAAAGGTAAGAAGAAGACCAATATATATCAACCGTAGATGAAAAAGAGAAAGTGTACTAGAGGATGAAAAGTAAAAATCTTAGTACCAACAATCTTTTCTCCATTAATAATTATTCCAGAGAAGATAGAAATTATAGCTCCTAAAGAAAGAACAAAATGACTGTGTGCTACAACATAATATGTATCATGTAATCCTAGATCTACTGCAGCATTTCCAAGAATTATTCCTGTAGAACCACCTATGGTAAACATGAATAAAAAGAGATGTGAAGTAGGAATTTATTCACAGACTTTAGACCCCAATGAAGGTATTGTTTAAATCTAACCCTGAGCCCTAAACCCCAACGAAGGTATTATTGGTTTTCTTGGAGCCCTAAAGACTAAGACTTGCTGGTTCTTCGTAGGGAATGAGGCAGTAAGGTGCCCTATATCCCCCCAAAATACACCCTTTCAGGGATTGTGTAGGTAACCTAATTCCCCCGAAACCCTAGACAAGACACCCGCCTCATTCCCGACAGAGTGCCGGGCTGAGGATGTGTGATGGGGAGCCGGATCCCTTCGACCTGCGCGGCAGTCTGCCAGTGTTTTGGCCGGCGTTGTAATTGGAGGTTTCGGGTTTAGGGTTAGGAGGTTTCCAACCCTAAACCCTAAACCCTAAACCGTGGAGACTTAGGTGAAGAAGAGGCGCCGCGAGAAGCTGCTGCGCTTTTTGAAGAAGCACGGCTTTCCCGAGGATGCGGCTTGGCGGTTTAGGGTTTAGGGTTTAAGGTTTAGGGTCTAGGGTCTAGGGTTTAGGGTATAGTTCACCATACCCCAAGCCCATACCCCTGAAGCCCATGAAAGGAGAATGTAAGGAAGGATTTCATCACACCGCTTCATTTCTTGTGAGGGGTATGCCCCAAGGGTATTTCTGCATATTCCTTAGATACTTGGGTCGGGGATGCCTCCATCTTGGAGGTTAGGAGCTATGTTTATACGTGGAGACGTCCGAAAGGCGTAAGGCAAGCTGTGTTCTACGTGGGCTCATTTTAGGATACTTCTTACGTAAACTCAAGGCACACTTTATTCCCCTGAATCCCAAACACCAAACACTACTGCCCCCCGCCCACCCCCGCCCCCATGAACCTTCACGGCCATCCCTAAACGCCAAGCCCTAAACCCTAAATCCCCAAACCCTAACCCTAAATCCCTAAACCCTAGACCCTAAACCCCAAACCTCAAAACCCAAGCTAAAGCGGCTTGCAGGTCAACGCTCCACGCATGTCTGGCTGCACCGCCTGGCTCGTGGCTCGGGAAGTCGTCCCTTGGGGGCGAGCAAGGACGAATCAGTTTGTATAGAGTTTAGGGTTTAGGGTGTTCATTTCTAAAATATTGCCTCTCTTTTTTCTCGGTATTTTGTGTTCTACAAGCTAGGGCTTAAGATGTTACGACAGGGTTCTGTTTTTTTCCTGGAGAGGGTTCGGGTTTGAGGCTTGAGGGCTCTCCAAGTTTTAAGGCTCGGTGTTGGTTGCTACATTACAAGTGAACTGTGCTCCTCGCCTCCTCGCCTCCTCGCTCCGTGTCCTGCCGAGTATCCTGGAGTGCCCCAAGCCCGGAGAAGCCCGCAAAGAGTCCAGGGTTTAGGGTTTACAGTAGGGTTTAGGGTTTAGGGTTTAGGGTTCAGGGTTTAGGGTTTAGAGTATCCTTGGAGAACCCACCCCCAGACAAACTCGCAAGTCCTGCCGAGAATTCCGAGAGTGCCCAACAGAGCCTGCGCAGAGGTATCCGTGTGATGGCTTCCACATCAGGTAGCTGTAGGGTAGGACTGGCCGAAGTACATAAGTCTTTGTTTCTTATAAGAATTATAGTTTCAAGCTTTTGGGGCTTGAGCATGTGTGAGATGTTCCCAGGCTTAGGCCGCCCCCCTTCCGTGGGGGGGGCGGCACCTAAGCCTTCGACCTCGATGGCGCAAGCCGACCCGGGTCATTCGCACGCCTGCCACAGCACGATGGGCCCGATACCGGAGCACCTCCCTTTGAGGCACCAACATCTGGAAAATCATGGTAATTACTACTGGAATCGGCCCTAAACCCTAAACTTCAACCCTAAGCCCGATCCCTGCACCCTACCCCAAACCCGAACCCCTAACATTGGGACATAAGGGCAATTTCAGGGGTCCGCTTTTAAGGGCCCGCGCTGAGGGACCCACTACCCTAAACCCTAAACCCTAAACCCTAGACCCTAGACCCTAAACCCTAAACCCTAAACCCTAGACCCACTACCCCAAGAGAGGTCTATCCCATCCACGTTGCCGCGCAACTCGGCGACTGCGAAACCATCCAAGCCTTGCTGGCTGAAGGTCGCCCTTCGCGGGTTTAGACAGGGTCTTGTGGGGTTTAGGGTTTAGGGTTTAGGGTTTAGGGTTTAGGGTTTAGGGTTTAGGGTTTAGGGTTTAGGGTTTAGGGTTTAGGGCTAGGCTTCAGGGCTTAGGGTTTGGGGTGTTGGGTTCGTGGTTAAGGGGTTTCGGGTTTCGGGTTTTAAGGTTTGGTGGTTTGGTGTTTCTAGGGTGTTTCATCGAGAGGCCCCGATGATGTCTAGGGAGCCAACCTAGGCTTTGGTCGCTTCAGAAGACGACGGTGCCCTAATTCTGCGCGCCACATTGCAACAGGGACACCCCATAGGTCAGAGAACTGACAGCTGCAAGCTGCCATCGTTCTACCGGTTAACTTGAAGGTTCATGGACTGTTTTTGGAAGGGTGAGAAAGTTATACAGGTTGGCATGAAGGACGTCTTCCCTATCAGCCTTCTTGTCAGGCGTGGACCCGAAGAAGAAGACATCGAAGGGACGTACAGCCTTGGACATCGTGAAGGACCCTCTGCTTGATTCATGACATGCCCCATTCTCTGATTGTGATGCTTGGTGCCCGAAATGCTAGTAGTTAGATGCTGAGAAGGTAGTCCTTCACCTTCGAAAGATACTCGAACCCAATGATGAGCAACCTTTCCCCGGCAAACTCGGCCGGAAATAACTGTTGCGTGGAGGACGTCTGCGAAACCTTTGCTCATTTCGGGTACGGTGCCTGCCCCTAGAGCCCTAAACACTAAACCCCCCTGTCCCAAGGCCAACCTATAGTTTTGCAGGGCCTTGTTGGTAATGTTTAGGACGATGGTTAGCTAGGACCCAGAGTAGGCCCTTATTCCCTTTTTTTAGGGCTTAGGTTCCCTTATAAACCCCCTTTAATCCGACAACAGCACCCTTGGTATATCTAGGTTACTTCTGGCTCTAGTTAGTCGGATTCTTTTTTGAAGGGTTTGCTTCTGGGCATTGGCTCAGACTGCTTGGGGGCTTTACGGTGGCGAAGTGCGCTTTTCGCCATTTTGGGTTCGGTCAGCCCTAAACCCTAAACCCTAAACCCTAAACCCTAAACCCTAAACCCTAAACCCTAAACCCTGGACTCGCAGGCAATCCTAACTTCAAAGGAGTGTTTCGCATGGTTCACCAGGTGGTCGATGTCTCGCCGTCTTAGGGAGGTTCTGGTCTTAGGATTTACGGCTTTAAGGGCCTCAAGGCCTTTAATTAACGGCTTCAGGGGCTTTAAGGGCTTTGCGAGCGATCATAAGGGCTAGTAAGGGCTTATTTAAGGGGTTAGTTTAGGGTTCGAGTCCGTGCCTTCGGCTCGTTTCAGGTGCTGGGGTTTTGGGGGTGTCGCCGTAGGGCCCTGAAGCCCATTTGGGGGTTTACGAAAATAGGGGACCCCTCATAAAGACCCCCAAATAGTCGGGTCCCCTTCGAGTAAGGACCCCAAGAAGTTACCCCATAATATCGTAAACCCTAAACCCTAAATCCTAAACCCTAAACCCTAAACCCCAAACCCCAAAGCCCATGTTTGCTCAGGCATCCTCTGCGCCGCGACGTGAAGAAGCAGCGAAAATACTGGGAGCTTGAGAGAGGGGACTGCGGAGGAGTCTTCTGGCTGGTTCTTAGTAGAGAATGAGGGAATACTTAGGGGCCCTATATATACCCTTTAAGGGATGAGATGTATATATATATATATATACACCCTTTAAGGGCTTTGACGGAGTATATAGGGTACCTCATTCCCTCATTCACTACGAAGAGCCAGCCAGTCTTTGGGGTTTAGGGTGGCCTGAGGATTCTAGGTGGCTGGCGAATCGACAGTTCAGTTGAGTTGGGGGATGGGCTTCTAACCCCTAAACCCTAAACCCTAAACCCTAAACCCTAAACCCTAAATGTTCTTGGGTTTCAGGGGATGTGCCGGCTCTTGGCACCCTCCAGGCCTCAAAAACCGAACCCTTGTCATCCTCCGGCGGGAAGTCGGGGAAAGGTCGAGGACCCCTATGGCAGGCTAAACACCCCTGGGGGGGGGAAGACGGACGGATTGTCACCAGGTACCAGGGTTTAGGTTTAGGGTTTGGGGTTTAGGGGTTTAGGGTTTAGGGTTTAGGGTGAGAGGTAGTGTGGAAAGTGCTGTGGGTTGTTTCAAGAGTGACAGATCCGCCTTTGCTTGTCTCGACAGAAGCGCTGGAGTGGAGTCTCTCTTGGAGGTCCATGGGTGAGTTTAGGGTTTACGGTGCAGGTTTTAGGGTTGGGGATTTAGGGCTGGCATGGACCTTCAAGCCATTTATTTAAGCCTTTGACCTTCTCTTCCACGGCACGCTTTTGAAGGACAGCGTGCCTAAGGCCGAGTGTTTGAATGGCCATGTGATTGCAGAATGGTTGGTTCCTGTTGAGCCCCGCATGACATTATCTGGTCTTGCTGGGGCAATTATGTGCAGGAGCGTTTGATGGCACTTGATGTGGCCGAACACAGGGTTTGTTCGGGATTGCATCCATAACCCCAGAGTTTCAGAGCCCTCAATAGGCAGTTTGGCGCGGGGGCCCTAGTGAACAATTCCACAAGTTCGCCGCTGACGCATTGAAAGGGCACGGGCGCGCACAAGGGCATGTGCCGGCCAGTGCTTTCCATAGGCAGATGTTTGACCTGCCCTCGAAGGGCTGCTGGGCTTGTTAATGAAGCCTGCACCTGGTTTTTGTGGTAGTTTGCGGTGCTGCTGTTAGTAAGCGTAAGATGAAACCCCGAACCCCAACTGAGCTCGGCTGCCCCGTGCGAAACAGCGCATAGCCTGGAAGAGCAGCCCCGCGAGACACCACGTGGGAGCAGTCGCTGGAGCCTTTCCTCGCAAGTGCTTGCTGCCGATGTGGTGTTGATGACTGCAACAATCATGACAATTTATCAACAAGTAAAAACGAAGCCATTCATCATGAATTGATAAAGGTGGTTAAGTTTAATCCTAGCCAGGGCTTAGTGTGATCAGAGTACGCCAGGACTTGGTGTAATTAGTGTACGAATGCCGGTGAATAGCGACAATACGCGTAGTCGTGCAGCAGCAGCAGCAGGAGCAGCAGGAGCAGCAGGAGCAGCACCAGGAGAGAGAATGAGAAAGAGAAATATAAAGAGAAGGAGAAGGAGAAGGAGAAAGAGACTGACTAACGACTGAGTGACGACTGAACGAAAAAAACGAAATGAACGAGGGAGTGACATGAATGAAATGAACTAAATGAATGAAATGAATGGAATCGAATGAAAAGAATGAATGGAATTCATTGAACGACTGGCATGAACCGAATGAATGGAATGAAGTGCGGATGCATGAGTGAATGCATGAATGCATGCATGAATGGGTGAATGAATGAATGAGTGAATGAAATTAAATGAAATCAAATGAAACGAAATGAAATGAAATGAACTGCATTGAATTGAACTGAATTGAACTGAATTGAACTGAACTGAACAGAAACGAAACGAGAGGAATTGGAATGGAATGAAATGGAATGAAAGAGTTAATATGAATGAAGGTAAATGAATGAATGAAATGAAACGAAATGAAATGAAATGAAATGAAAATCAAGGAAATGAAATGACAAGAGAGTGAATGACATTCATGAATGAGTGAGTGAATGAATGAATGAATAAATGCAATTATTGAATGAATGAATGAATACATGCAATGAATAAATGCAATGAATGAATGAATGAATGGAAGGAAATGAAATGAAATGAATGTGAATGAAATGAAGGAATGAATGAATGTAATGAAATGAATGAGATGAATGAGATGAATGAGATGAATGAAATGAATGAAATGAATGAAATGAATGAAATGAATGAAATGAATGAAATGAATGAAATGAATGAAATGAATGAAATGAATGAAATGAATGAAATGAATGAAATGAATGAGATGAATGAAATGAATGAAATGAATGAAATGAATGACATGAATGACATGAATGAAACGAATGACATGAATGACATGAATGACATGAATGAAATGAATGAAATGAATGACATGAATGACATGAATGACATGAATGACATGAATGACATGAATGACATGAATGACATGAATGACATGAATGAAATGAATGAAATGAATGAAATGAATGAAATGAATGAAATGAATGAAATGAATGAAATGAATGAAATGAATGAAATGAATGACATGAATGACATGAATGAAATGAATGAAATGAATGAAATGAATGAAATGAAAATGAATGAAATGAATGAAATGAAAATGAATGAAATGAACGAAATGAAATGAAATGAAACGAAATGAAATGAAATGAATGAAAAGAATGAAAGGAAATGAAATGAATGAAAAGAATGAAAGGAAATGAAATGAATGAAATGAATGACATGAATGAAATGAATGAAATGAATGAAATGAATGAAATGAATGAAATGAATGAAATGAATGAAATGAATGACATGAATGAAATGAATGAAATGAATGAAATGAATGAAATGAATGAAATGAATGAAATGAATGAAATGAATGAAATGAATGAAATGAATGAAATGAATGACATGAATGAAATGAATGAAATGAATGAAATGAATGAAATGAATGAAATGAATGAAATGAATGACATGAATGACATGAATGACATGAATGAAATGAATGAAATGAATGAAATGAATGAAATGAATGAAATGAATGGAATGAATGGAATGAATGAAATGAATGAAATGAATGAAATGAATGAAATGAATGAAATGAATGGAATGAATGGAATGAATGGAATGAATGGAATGAATGGAATGAATGAAATGAATGGAATGACTGGAATGAATGGAATGAATGAACGAATGAAATGAATGAAATGAATGACATGAATGACATGAATGAAATGAATGAAATGAATGAAATGAATGAAATGAATGAGATGAATGAAATGAATGGAATGAATGAAATGAATGACATGAATGAAATGAATGACTTGAATGAAGTGAATGAATTGAATGAAATGAATGAATGCATGCATGAATGAAACGAATGACGTGAATGATGTGAATGAAGCAAATGAAATGAATGAAATGAAGCAAATGAAATGAATGAAATGAAATGAAATGAAATGAAATGAGCTGGAATGGCATGAAATGAAATGAAGTGAAATGAAACGAATTGAACTCAATTGAACTGAAATGAAGTGAAATGAAATGAAATGAATGCATGAAAAGAGACAGAGAGAGAAGAGAGATAAGTAAGAGAGAGAGAGAGAGAGAGAGAGAGAGACAGAGAGATATCGAGACGGATAACACACTTCAGTTCGGATCCCATGTTGTGTACCGCGTCTTTTGGTTGGGTTGTACGTAATGCGTATCTGCGTTCGGGTTCGTGGCTCCTATC